>VZTF01001478.1:149614-205337 GCA_013397755.1 Cnemophilus loriae
TGCACGGGCGTGTGCACCAGTGGACTCTCTTCCTTTATTCAAATAAAGTTGCAGGACTCCTCCGTCTCCTTTCTGGACATACACCTCTGGCATTTGTGGATTTTCCTGACAAAGCAATACAGGGCTGGACTTCGCGGTGGCAGTGAATTCTCCCCATAGTAGCAGCAGCTCGACCGTTCCTCTCCAATCCGAAAGCGAGAGAGAGGGTGAGGAGCTGAGCCCAGCCCCTGACCCCCCCAGCCAAAATCTCGGGGTATCTCTGCCCTTCCCAAGAGAAAACCCCCCACGTAAGAGAGTAGCCAACTGAACCCTTCCCCCCGCCTTGGCCACTTCTTTTGTCTCTTAAGTACCGGTTGGTATCATCTCTTAGGCAACAAATGGGATAAAATTCCCTGAGAGAAAGAAAAAAAAAAAAAGGAAAAATCCTAACCTCCAACACTTCTACTGCAGGTCTCTGGCAAAGGTCGCAGCCGATCTTTTGCAACCTCTTCCTCTGCCAGATGTCAAGCAGCAGAACTTGCCTCCCAGACGGGAGTATGCTCTGGGACCAGGCTCTGTGCAGGCAAGTCCTCTGCCCCAGAGGTGCTGGAAGAGCTCCTTAGAAAACAGGAAACCACTCAACCAGAAGAAGCAGTGAAACATTCCCTTATTCTGCGATGTTTGTTGTTTTAGGCTCTCCCAGCCAAGTGGCTCAAGCTGCACAGCAGCCCGGCTGATCCCTCTGAGCCTTGGGGCTGTTCCTCCAGGCCTTGCAGCGAGCCCAGCCCAACCCAACCCAGCCACCACCCAGAGAGATGTGGGACAGTGTGGCTTTGCAGCCCAGATGACAAACGTGCTGCTAATGGGAGCCCAGGAGTGGATGAGAAGGCTCAGAAAAGCTTGACGCATCCCTGTTACCAGGCTTCCCCCCAGCAGCAGAGCATCTCTGCTTCCTGGTGTGTGGACGGTAAACTGAGGCAAGGCAGGTGTGTTCCAGCTCAGAGGTAAAAATAGTTTCTGCCAGTGCTTTGGGTAGGGACTAGCACTCCAAGTCTGGCATCTGGGCAGGTCTCCAAGCCTCACAGATGCTCCATGCCCAAAAAACCCTCAAACCAAGATGTCCAATTCAATGGACACTTCACTGGGGACTCCTGGAGAGACAAGGCTGAGCTCTGTGTCACTCTGGAAGGCCTAGTGAATGGTCCCACTGACCCTAGTCAAGCAGCAGAAGTTGTGGCTGAAAGGACAGACAAAACTGTCAGTAGGCAACAGTGGAGGGTGCTGATCCTGCATCCCTCTGCGACCGCCTCACCCATGCTCCACAGCTGCAGCAGCCACCACGCGAGGCTGAGCATGTGCAGAGCCTTTGGCAGTCAATGGCTGTGGGACCTGTGCCTGTGGCCAAGATGTGTCTCAAGAAGCAGCTACCGCTGGGATGTGTGGCTGCCCACAGCAGCGCCCTGGGGAGCAGCCAGGCTGTGCCAGCCCCAAACGTGCCTCAGCCTGAGGAGGGTGGTGTTGGGGCTCCCTGCAGCTGGGCCGGGGGAGTAGAACCCAGAAGGGGTCCCCCAGCTGCTCCTGTGAAGAAGCAGAGCTGCTTCTGCTGGGGGCTGGGTGCAGAAAGCAGCAGGCACTGCTAACAGTCTACAAGATGGACTCATGTTGTGTTTGGCTTCAGGAGCTGTGGGAGATGCCAGGGAGAAGCCGAGGAGCTGCATAAGCAGGCACTGCCAAGGCTGCGGCCACACTGCAGGGACAGGAGCACCCCTGGGTGCCACGCCACAGCTTCCCAGGACCGCTGCAGTGCAAAGGCCTGTCCCCATGCCCTGAGACACACAAAGGTGTCACAGCTACAGGAATGGGTGTGAAAAGCCTCAGTCCAGGGCTTGCCACTGGATACGGTGGTGGTGGTGGTGGCATTGGTGGGGGTGTTGGTGTTGGCACTGGCACAGGCCAGGGTACATGGGAGAGGGACAGCAGCCAGGCAGTAAGAGGGGACAATGCCCTGCCTGTGACCTGAGCTGCCAGGCAGATCTCCTTCCTACCCTGTAACATGAAAGATGGGCAGGCTTTGTGTTTACTCCTCTGAAAAAGAAACCTTCCTCCTGAAAACAAAACCTTTTGTGTGCAAATGCAGCCATCTGCAGGTTTGTTTTTATACAGGAAACTTTGAACCAGAGGCTGGGGCTTGTTTCGTTTTGACTTGGGATTTTCAGCTCATGGCGGTATTTGGAAACTGAGCTGCTTTCCAAATTTGGAGGCTGGGTTTTCACATCACTGCTGAGTGTGGCAGCAGTGTCCAGGGCTTCCTGTTGCTGTCCCTCTCCCTGTCTGCAGAAAGCTTAGCCCAGCCGAGGTGGGGAAGGGTGTCCTTTGGGGGAAGGCTGAATACCTTGAGTGGCAGCTGAAATGTGTGACCCTCCTTTGTGGGACTGGGAGGAGTTGGGTGCAGAACTCCTCCACCATGTGCTGCACAGTGTGCAGGAACCCACTGCTCCCATGCGAGGCTAAGCTGGGCTCATCCTGCCAGCCTCCGGCAAGGAGATGGGACCTGTGACTTGCTTGCAGCTGGGACTGAAGGAGACAGGAGTCCTCAAACTCAGTGCATGGCTCTTAGACCTCCTCCCGCCACATCCATCAAGATGGGAGTAGGAGCACCTTGGGACCTGCTCCCAGCTATCCTCCAAACCCATTGGCAAGACCCTTCTCCTTGCCCCCAGGGACCAGCTGCCAGCTCTCCAGGGTGAGGATAAGTGCCATTCTAGACAAGCTCTTGGAATGCTCTCCACCCCCTGACCCTATGCACCAGCTCCTCTCCCTTCCCCCTGATGAGGGCCTGAGGGGGCCAGGATGCCTTCAACTCCGGGATGGTGCCTGGTCTGATGGGACTCAGGGCAGCAAAGCCTTTGGCAATCACAACCCACAGACACCTTCAGGGCTGGTGCATGGGCTGGATGCCTGTGCGGACTTCATCACTGTCCCGGGGCTCTCCCTGTTCCTCTTTGCAGCAGCAGCACGAGGGGATGCTCACCATGACCAAGGGTCCCTAGCACCTGGCTGAACCCGCAGCATGTGGGACAAACTCTGGCAAGATGCAGGGAGGAGTGAGCCATGCCCAACCTGCAGTGTTGGCACACAGCTCCTGCCCCTGGAGTGCAGATCCTTGCCCTCAAGGGGCCACAGGAGACATCCCTGTCCAGCTGATCCCTCCTCCCCAGCATCCTGCAGCTGAGAGCTGGGCAAGCTCAGGCGGGCCTTCCCGCCGGTCCAGCCCAGACTTGAACGTCAGGGCCGTGCACAAGCAGAGTAAACGGGTGAGTGTGAGCGTGCCAAGTTGACACCGCGTGCGCCAGGAGCGCAGGAACAGGCTGTGGATCACACCAGGGACACCCACCAGCTGAGGTACAGGTCCCATTCCTTGTCCCCCTCCCTCTTCCCAGACGCGGGGTCGAAGCCAGGATGTGCGCAGCGGGGAAAGGAGCGCAGAGCCTCCTGTGCCCTGGCACGGTGCAGCTAAACCTGATGCCACAGTCCCGAGGGGGGGGTGGCAGGGGATGGGCAGCCTCCGAGCATGGCTGTGCCAGGAGCAGAGCCTGGCACTCGGTGGCTGTGCCTGCGTCAGGGGAATCTCCTGCCTGGGCCTCTCAGCATGGTGTGGCACAAGTGGGCACTGGGAGCTGCTTCATGGCTACTTCTTGGCTCTGTGTGCATGGCATCCTTGCAGCATTGGGCACCGTTGCTGCCAGCCTGTGCTGGCACTGCATCACAGGGTGGGAGCAGAGCCCCACAGAATTCCACAGGCTGTCGGCGACAGAGTGGGTGATTTTGGAGCCTGGTGCTGCCCCAGCACTACCTGCAGTAGGTCTGGGGCCGGCACTGTCCAGGCTGCTCTCAGCCCTCCCCAGTGAGTGCTGTTGCCTGGCCAGGGGAAGCGGAGCCTGCTCACCCCCAGGGGCGGCACCCACGCCCCGGGGGTGCAGAGCAGGTCTGCCCGGCTCTGCCGGCTTTGGGCGTGCTCTGAGTCACCGCAGCCCTGCGCTCCCAGCTCTGCAAGGCGCCTGGCTCGCACCTGCAGGCATCCCGGGCTCAGCTGCCAGGGCTTCAGCAGCGGGTGGGGGGAGCGAACAGCATCACCCAGGTGATGGTAACAGAGTCACTCCTGCCACTCCTCGCTGTCTCCCAGCCCGGACAGTGGCTGTGCCCTGCCCTGCAGAGGGGTGATGTCCTCCACTGCTTGCCTCCCTCCTGCCTTTGCAAAATGGGAAGAGCTCCAAGGTACCAAAGCGTGGGTCAGGAGGCAGCAGTGGTGCTGGCAGGGCTCCATGTGGGAATGATTAAACATTTGCAAGGGGTTGGAGAAGGAGCATCCCAGTGCTCTAGGGTTTAGGGTTGGAGAACCATAGCGTGTGAACCTTGCAAAGCGAGAGGTCCCAGCGGCACCTGCATCCTCTGCAGGTTCTGCCCTGGGAGCAGCCTGTTCCTCTTGTTCCTCCCTCACAGCCCTGGGCAGCACTCAGCACCTCAGAGTGGCAGAGGGGAGAAACTGTGGCCTGGGGCAGTTCACAGTGCTGGTGGGCACTGGGAGGGACTGAGGAACAGGGACCAAAGGGTTTGGGCTGAGGCAAGACAGGAGCCCCAGAGCTGTTCCCAGCCCAATCCCAGTACCCCATATCATGGGGCCCCTGGGCATAGGTTGTTGTAGGGTGCCAGGCTGGATGCACAGAATCCTGCCCAGGGAGGGATGGCAGAGCTCCCACAGAGACATCAGAGCTGCAGGTCCAGACAGCAGTAGAGGCTCCTCTGTGCAGTGCCAGCATTGCCCACAGCATCAGATCACAGCTGTGCCCTCTGAGTGACAGGTTGAGTCCCTGTGGGAGTGTCCTCAGCCACATGCTGTCTCCTGGCAGGGGCCCTGCAAGGCTCTGCCTGTGCCCAGCCTTGGGAGCATCACCTGCCACCGTCACCTTGCACAGACCCTGTGACACAACTGGGACCCTTGGGTGAGGCGAGCACTCTGCTGTCCACCCTGCCCATCCTCACCCCAGCAGGTGCTTCCCAGGGAGGCCTCGACTCCCGCCAGGTGTGCAGGACCATGCTCAAGTCTGAGAGATGCCTCAGCAGGGACAAACCCAAGTGCTGCCAGCTCCATGCCGCCAGCTCCGTGGCCAGGGCACCTGGAGAGGAGGCCAGTGCACAGAGAGCGAAGTGGGTGGACTCTGCTCTGCTCTGGGGTTGGCTGTGCTTGGCAGGACAGCCCAGAGCCTTTGCCAGTCAGGGCCTTTGCCACTGCACTGTGGCTATTGTCCCTCACCTCAGCATAAGCAAGACCTGACACCACAGTGACAGGCATGCTGTCCCCTTTCCCATCTCTGCTCCTGGATGATCCCCCTGGAACACAGGGCGTGAGCATGTCCCGTGCTGAGGCTCTGCCCCTTGCCAGAAGCAGTGGCTTGGCTGCACAGCCCCAGTCCCCTCCCAGGCCTGGCCGGCCGAGCTCTGCAGCCATCCCGGGCGGCGGGGCTTCCCCATCCCCCTGCGCCTTGCGGTAGCGTTCACTGCTTCGCGGAAAATGTGATGACTCGGCAACCCCTGAGTTTCCAGGCCTAGTTCCAGCTGCTGGGTGGAGAAACTTCTGCAGTTGTCTTTGGGTTTGGCACAGCTGAAGGCTTCACTGTCAGGGGGGACTGGAGGGGAGATCTGGTATCCCCAGCTGAGGGGGCGGCTCTCTCTCTCTGTGTCCCTACCTGAGGTGGCACGGTATCACCAGGGTGGCTGTGGGGAAGGCAGTGCTGGCACAGGATGAGCAGCTTCTGTCGTGTGGAGGCTGCTGAGCCCTGCGGCGCCACGGATGGGGCCTGGGCTTGGCTCCCAGCAGTGCTTTGGGCTGTTTCCACTGCAGCCACAGCCCAAACTCCCTGAGCTCAGGGAGCATAGCCACTGGGACCCGAGGTTAAATAAGCGGGGCTGATATACACATGTGTTCCCATGGCAGGGGGTGACAGCTCGCCGTGCCACCAGGACATGCAGAGGCTGCAAAAGCTGCGGGCATGTCTCCTGGTCCATGCTCAGAGGCCAATCCCATCCTGGTAGGCAGCAAGGCATCCCCCAAGCCCATCCTCATGCCGAGTGAGGTTACCTCTCCTCCTGGCTGGGGAGGTGCGGCGCAGTGGCACAGCATGGCAGCAAGATCCAAGGGAACAGACACTGTGTTCCAGCAGGCCCTGCTTGGCTGCCCAGCCCAGAGACCAGAGCAGGTAGAACAGACCCTTTGCTCCTTGGGCAAGCCAGTGCCCAGAGAAACTGCCTCAGTGAGGGAGCTCTGCCCCCTTGCAGGGCCGCAGCAGCAAAGGTTGTGGCTGGAGGTGGAGATGGCTGGCTTTGCAGAGAGGCTGGTGCAGGGGCACCAGGGCCGTGCCCAGGCAGGTGCAGTAAGGACACATGGACTCGGATTCTCTCCAGCTGGGCCGGGCAGGCACAACCCAGCTGGAGTGTCCCAGGACTCCAGTGGCTGGGTTTGTCCTCTCGTTTGCCTGGAGCTGCTCTTTGGTATGCTTTGAAGTTGCAGGAGCCCCACCTTGACTCTGTAGCCTGGGAAAACCTCCTGTCTGTGCCACCACGGCAGGGGACACTGCCTTTGACACTGGGGGATGCAACATCTCTTTCCAGGGTTTTCCTTCATAATCAAGGGTCCCTCCTGTCCCGTGTCCCTGGATCACAATTCTCAGCCCAGCAAGGCCTTCCATCCTCACCTCCAGTCCCTGCTTCATCAGCCAGGGGCTCCTCGAATTCAGCTCTGCCATCACGTGCCACGCTGCAGGGACATCACAGTCCCCAGCGCTGCCTGCACTGCCTCTATCCCAGCCACCCTCCAGGTGACCCTCCAGGCTGCTCATGGCTGCAAACAACCCCATGCTCCCCATCCACAGTATGGTCACCTGTGCTGGCAGCCTGCACCCCACAATGGACCTGTGTGGGGACATCCACTGAAAGCCTCTTTGCAAACGTGTTTTGGGGACCAGCCAGCTGTAACCTCCTTGATCCTGCCCTGGGCCCCTGGGTAAACCTGGCAAACCCTCACTGCAGCGAGGAGTTCCAGCCTCCTCCCAGCTGGCTGCAGCTGCCCAGCTCTAGAAAGGGACCTTTAAAAACAGTCCCCAGCCCACTGGAGATGGCAGCAATCAGGCCCAAATCTCCCCCTGTCTCGTTTCTGGGGAGGTATTCCATCTCAGGGGCTGGAGGACCTCACCCCCAGTACCTGTGAGCACTCACCTTGCACTCAGGTCAGTGGGGGGTGGCCAGCTGCCCATCAAGCTGATGTCCAGCAGCAGGGGTGGGTATCCCCAGAGCTAGCTGTGGCCCTGGTTGGTGGATCAGCCTCATCACCCCAGGTGCTGGTGGATCTTAGTCCCAAATGCTTATCAGGGGATCTCTAAGAGCTGGAGCTCTTACCCTGGGCATCCATCACTTCAGCAGATGCACCCACAGCATTTTTGGCATTCAGCCCTTGGAGCTGTGGGCATTAAGGGTTAAAAGTCTTGCCTGTGCTGGAGCCAAGGCATTGCCTTCTGCTCCCAGCCTGATCTCTGTGTTCAGAGTGCAAGGGAAGGGTAGGTCTGGAGACACAGTGACACGAGGCTCTGGTGGTTGAGCTGTACCTTTCTACTGGGGCAACATCTGAGTCCTAGACAGAGGTGACAAACAAGCCCTCAGTGCTGGGCTGAGCTGCAGGGCCTGGGCTCCTTCATCCTCAGCCCACTCCAGGCAGGGACCTCTGCAGAGACGTGACTGTGACCACGGACCCAGACTCCTGGCACCAGTCCCATTTGGCCAGGACCTGGGAAATTAACTATCGCCCATGCAAAGGGAAGGGGATTCATGTTCTCTCTCCCCTTTCCCAGCTGGCTCCACCAGCCTGGGGGTTGGTAAGAAGGGTTGGAGTATGGACCTGGGGCTGGAGATGGGTCCTAGACCAGGTCCCCTGTGTCCCCCTCTCTTCTCAACTGCATGCAAAAGCTGGAGCTTTCCCGTGTCTTTGTCCAGATACTGGGGGTTGTTCTGTCTGTCACAGGTCCCTCCTGACAAACTTCTGAGTCTTTTGTCGAGGGATTCTGGTGTTCCAGAGGACAGGTGGGGGATGTTTCCTACTCTGACAGCTCGGTGGCTCACAGTAATGAGCAGAGCTTGAATAGCCCCCATAGGTGGCCGTGCTGGCCACTGGGACAGACTCCCACGGCCACAAAGGCCGTGCTGGCTTCCGGACTGATGCATCACTGAACCTCTTCCAGCACTGTCCCAGATCTCCAGCGCTGATGTGAAGCCAATGGCATCTCTGCTCTGAATGAGAGCTGGCATTCTGCCACGCATTGCACAGACACCGCAGAGCACGGCCCTGCACGCAGCCCGGGGGCACAGCCTGATGCCGGGGGCAACCCCCCAAAGGACAGCGCCTTCCCACCCGGGCACAAGGCACAGCTCGCTTCAGCCACCCCCTCAGAAGGGCAAAGCGTGGTTTGGGCACCTCTGTGCCCACGACATGCCACGCCCAGGAGCCTCTCAGAATGTGCACTCCCCCCGCCGCAGCCTGCGGGCCGCCGTCCCGTGGGCACGGCACAGAAACACCCCCAGTCCCTGCCCTCGGCGTACCCAAACAGCCGCACCTGCGCAGGAATTAACGCACACAGAGCTGAAGGGTGCCTGAAGGTGCGGCACAGGGAGAGCCGAGGGTGCATAGCACCCCACGGCCACACTCGTGCCCTGGCTCCCTCCAGCATCCCAGCCCGCCGCTGTGCCCTCCTCCCCTCCCTCCCCGCGCTCGGGGCTGGTTCGGGCGCGCCTTCACAGCCTGCAGCCGCCATCAGTCCAGTCCTGTCTCCTCCCCTCCCGCTCCTCCCGCCCCTCCCGCTCCACCTCCCGCTCCACCTCCCGCAGCTCCTGCTGATGCCAGGCCGGAGCCCCCGCCGCAGCGAGGTCCCCCGNCCCCCCGAGCCCCGGCCAGCAGCGAGCCTCACACCCCCAGCCGGCAGCTCTGCCCGCAGCCTGCAGCCGCTCTCTCCGGGCCAGCTGCGGAGTCACTGCAGAGGACACGGACCCGCGGGGACAACAGCAAATGCGCCCAGCGAGAGGCAGCCGCCCCCGCTGGGCTTCTCCCGGGCCGGAGGCGAGCTCTGCCGCTGCCCAGGGACAGCGGGCGCGTCCGAGGTGCCGCGGGCTGGCCGGTCCCCATTGATGTTATCTTGTCACCCGCGCTCGGAAAGCATGCGGGGACACGGCTCCTGGCTGCCGTGGGAGAAGGGGCTGGCTGGAGAGAGCCACTGCTAAGAAACTGCCCCCCCTGTCCCGCCCAACTTGTCATCCCCTCTGATCTGCAGCCACCAGGTCCCCCATGAGGTCACTGCTGCTGCCGCTGCTGGTGCTGTGGGTGCCGCGGCTCCCAGGGACCCTGGCAGAGGTAAGCGCTTGACTCCCCAGCCCCCGCTTTGGCTCCGCAGCTCTTGGCTCCCAGCTCGCTGCCGCGAGGGGCTGCCCCGCCGGGGAAGGACTCGGGGCTGCGGGTGCCTCTGGCCGTGCAGCTCTGCCACATCAGCGGAGTTCGCCATCCCGAGCGGCGCTTCCCCCGCCGCCCCTCGCCTCAGCGCCTGGGACCGCAGCGTGTCCCAGCTGCCGTGGCTGCGCGGCTCCTCGCCCGGCAGTGGCCCGCCTGCTGTTCTCAGGGGTCCCCAGCCGCTTCACTCTCTTCTCCCAAAAGCCTCGCGATCGCTGGGTAGGCGGAACGAGTCCGCTCGCAGAGCCGAGGGGAAAGAACGCCAGGAAGATGATGTTTCTGCTGTGGCTTGTTGCAGGACAGGGAGTGGGCAGGAGACATTTCCTTTAACGTGGGGGGAACTGACGCCAGTCCAAAGCTGGGCACACCCTGCTGGGAGCAGGCTGGGAGAGAACGGGTGTCTCCGCTGCTTGGGAGGGTGCTGGGGACTCCGTGAGGGGTGGCAGCTGGACGGAGGTCTGTGGTCTCTCCATCCTCTCCCCTTGATGGTGGGAAGGAGGTGTGCCTGTAGAGGGAATGAGATTGCCAGCCCCTGTCCAGAACTCAATCCCTCCCTCCCTCTCCAGATCTTCTCCTGTGCCCTGGCTGGTTTGGTGGCCTCTCCCGCTGTGGGCATGGCCCCGTGTTGATCTGCAGCCCCAGGAGCTGTGCAAAAGGCCAGGGTAGCCCACAAGCTGCACCTGCCAAGTCTGTCTCCTTGCCTTGGCCAAGGGAGGTGTGAGAGGTGACCCAGGCTCTCCTAGGAGAAGGGGTCACAGCCCACAGATGCCACGTCAGGGTGGGACCTGTGCCTGGCCAGCCTGACCCCTGGCCTGGCACAGGGCACCTCTCCCAGGTGTTGGTCTCAGCTCAGACCCCCTCATCCTGCCCCTCTCTCACTTGACACCTTCAATCCCCTAGGGTGAGGGATGCAACCACACAGCACAGGCAGGGCTGGAGGGCCAGGATGCACGTGGTGAAAGAGGTAAGTCACAGGAATGAGGTTCCCAGGCTGAGGGGGGTGGGATGGTCTCGATGCCTGGATGGGTGAGATGAACAGATGTGCTGGACCAGGACTCTTGGAGTTAAGAGTAGCTTTGTAAATACTCCACTTGAGGCTAACTACAGGCTACAGATCATGCACAGGGAAGGGGGAGAGTCAGTCCCATCCTTCTCCGGCAACCGGCTTTATGGGGGCACTGTGAGAGATGGACAAGGTGCCAAAGCTCTCTGCTTCCACGGAGCACCAGGTGGACTCAGCAGCAGCACAGCCATAGGTGCCCTGCTCAGAGCCTTGGAGTCTGTAAGGCAGCCCCATGGCTGCTGTGGGCCTGGAGCCAGCACAATGCCCACATGGCATCAGCCTGTGCCAGTGAGAAATCTGGATGATCCACAGGCACCTGTCAGGGCATGGGGTGTATCTGGATGTGCTGTCTGTGATGTGGTTTGTGGGAACATGAGCAGTGCTGGGGTCACGGCCCTCTGGGCCATTTCAGGTACATTTGTGCTGCAGATGTTAGGAAGGTGACAGAGGGAGGCAGGTGATAAAGCTGCTGGAAACTCAAGAGAAGCAGAGAAACATGGGTTGAGAACTCATACCTTCAGGAGATAAGAGCGAGCCCGCAGTAACAAACCATCTCTGCTTGAGCTCCAGGCAGGGCACAGACCTGTGGGTTGCCTTCAGGTCAGTTGTGCCTGGTGCTCTGGGGTGTCTGCTGACAGCGAGGGTAGCCCAGGGCAGCTGGCCCAGGTATAGACACCTCACCCATGAGCACCCAGCTACATTTAGCTAACCCTTTCTGAGCAGTCTAATGTTAAATATGCACTGGAACTTTTCAGGGATGGCACTGAGAAGGCCTTTCCCAGGGGCACTACATGCTCCTATTCTTGTCCGTGTGATGTCCTCTGGTCCCGTTGCCCTCACCAGCAGGCTCCAAACCACAGCATTGCATGGAACAGAAGTTGCACATAGTTCTGAAAGTGCTCAGCTCTGGGAAAGACACACACAATTCCTGAGCAGTGCCAAAGGTGTCCCTGTGCCAGGCTCACCCCAAACTGCTCCTCCCTGGCTGTGTAAAGGGTGCTGCCGGGCAGTCCTCTGGGGCTGTCGTTGTGTTTGGTTCATGCTGTCTCACTGTGCCAGACCCTATGTAAGCCTGTCATAACATGTTGCATGCCATAAATTTTAAGAGCTAATTATTACACAAATGTCTTATTAGCACTAGAGCTGTTCTGGCATTTTCCAAAGGCTGAGAACAACGGACAGCTCATGGATGTGGCACTTGGGGACTTGAGTTAGGGCTGGACTTGGCAGTGCTGGGGGAACAGTTGGACTCAATGATCTGAAAGGGCTTTTCCAACCTAAATGGTTCCATGACTGACAGCAAGGCTGAGGATGGGGGTGTAACAATCTGCTGGAGACATTGGGAGGCAGAGATGGACCCTGCCCTGGTCAGCTTGGCCCTGACAGACAGGCTCTGCCTGGCTCCTGTTGTGTAGGCGGTTCCTGAGCAGCTCTGAGGGCAGGAATTCAATAGCAGTTTCAGCCACTGACCTACCAATTAGGCCAAGCCCTGTATGCCACTTCCTTGTCCCCAGTCACTCTCCACTGGGATGCCACAGCACCAGCCCCACAGCCCCAGCACACTGACCTCGCTGCTGCAGCCCAACCAAGGCAGGGACACACCTCAGCAGGGGCTGGAGCCAGTCTGGTCTCCATTTCCTCCGTGTATGCTGTGTCGCACTCCTCCCATGTCATCTCTGAACTGGGCAGGATGGGGGCGACTCATTGTCTGGATCCCTCCAAAGCAGCCTTTGCCCCCTCCTCTGTCAGAGCCCACACAGAGGCGGAGACCATTGCAGGGAGCATAATGGCCCCCCTGCCATATCCATCCTGCCCCCTAACTGGCCCCCCTAACTGTCTTGCTTCTCCATGGTGGACCCAGAGCCTTCAACATCTTTTTGGGCGGCTCAAGCCAACCAAAGTGATGAGCAATGGATTATACCCAGCCAGGGAACTTCTCTGCCCTAAACCAGGACTCTCTGGATGAAGCACATGATGACCTGAAGGCTTCTGGTCTTTCTCCAATGGAGCAGATGCTCCATGCTTAGGAACATCTCTTTGACATCTTCCTTTGACCTGAGTCCATGAAAGTTTCTGAACACTCCTGTGTTTCCCAAAGGCTGTTCAGAGCCCTCAGGATCAGGGTGGTGGCCAGTGCCTGGTGTACCCCAGCAAGGGTGGGTGGCTGGGAGCTGGCCCTTGCAGGCTGGCACCCAGCTCCACCACTCTCTGCTGAGAGTTTTGGATTTGCCTCTGCAGGCACCCTCCTGAATGTCAGTGTGAGTGACCATGACCGGTCAGACTCCCTCCTTCTGTCCTGGGATGAGCCAGAGGGAGGTGCCAAGGGATATTTGCTCGCCCTCTCGTCCCTGGGGTCAGGCACGCTGCTGCAGAATGGGTCTGCTGGACCCAACACCACCAGCTTCTGGTTCCATGGGCTGACCCCTGGCACGCGCTACGAGATCGAGGTGACAGCCACTCTGGCCTGCATGGACACCACCAGCCAGACCATCACAGCACAGACAAGTAAGGGCTCCCAAGGATCTCAGTGCTCCTACCAGTGATTGTTGTGCTGCTTTGGAGGGTGTTATGCTGTGTGGGGTCCTACTAGTTTGTGGGGAGGTTGGCTTTTCCCCACTTTCACAAGAAGTAGGGTCCTTCCTAGGTCCCCAGAGTCCCAAGGGTCATTCCCTCACCCTTGCAGAGGAAGGGTCCTGCCCCTGCAACTTGTATGGGCTGAGTTCATGCTGTATCTTCTCCTCCTCCTAGAATAATGGAGCTAATGATGGACCAGCCCGTGATGTGGCTTGCAGAGAGCTGAGGGGTGGAAAACGTCATGCCTGGAGGTCTAGAAATAGCTACAAGCTATTGGAAGGAGCATCTGCTCTGCAATTTTGGCACATCTCTGTCAATCACTGCTCACCCCCAGGCCTTGCTCTGTGCCAAG
Source organism: Cnemophilus loriae (assembly GCA_013397755.1). NCBI lineage: Eukaryota > Metazoa > Chordata > Aves > Passeriformes > Corvidae > Cnemophilus > Cnemophilus loriae. The sequence goes on from VZTF01001478.1 coordinate 163,124, forward strand.
GGCTGGGGAAGGGGGCAGGGCTGGTGGCTCTACAGCTCAGGTGGGGATGGCAGCCCTTGCCTGCTCCTCTCCAGAAGATCCTTAAGGAAATCAGTGCAGGTGAAGGTGGGAAACCTGGCAAAGGAGAGTAGAGCTGGAGGGAGGAGATTGGACAGTGGAAGGGCTGGTGTCAGGCAGCAGTGGCAGAAGCAGAAGCTGGTTCTCACAGAAGGACAGGTGGCAGGACCCACAGGGCCAGCAGGAACAGCGGACCTGTCAGCAGGTGAGCTTCCAGGTGATGATCGCTTCACCTTTATGTGTTTGCCCTCACCAAGCCTCCCTGCTCAGTTCAGAGTAACTGCTGAGACTGATCCAAGGGGATGGTGCAGCCCATGGGAGGCTGCTGAGCGGTCAGGAAGGTGATGGGGCCATGTTTGGGGGATCCTTGCTGGAGCTCTTCTGCTCTGTAGACCGGCCGGGAGAGCTGGGGTTGTTCAGCCTGAAAAAGAGAAGGCTCCAGGGTGACCTTAAAGTGCCTTTTAGTACCTAAAGGGAATTTGAAAATAGAGAAAGAGGGGCTTTTTGCATGAGCAGGTGGTGGCAGGACGAAAGGGGAGAGTTTTAAACTGGCAGAGGAGAAGTTTAGATCAGATCTTAAGTAGAAATTCTTCCCTGTGAGGGGGATGAGGCACTGGCACAGATTGCCCAGAGAAGCTGTGGCTGCCCCATCTCTGGAAGTGTCCAAGGCCAGGCTGGACGGGGCTTGGAGCCACCTGGTCTAGTGGAAGGTGTCCCTTCCCATGGCAGGGGGTGGAATGGGATGAGCTTTAAGGTCCCTTGCAACCCAAACCATTCCAGGGTCCTGTGATTGGGTCCTGTGAAGCTGGCTGGCAGCACCTCACCGGGCAAAGGCAAGTTCCACCAGCCTGTGAGCAGCTTGTCAGGTCAGGCACTCCCCGGGAAGCAGCCAACAGTGCCTGTCCATGTCCGATGCAGGTCCGTCACCTGTCCGCAACCTGAGCCTGAGCAGCGGCGGGAGCTCGGCCTTGCTGCGGGCGGCCTGGGCACACGGGCACGGCCGGCGGGACGGGTACCGCCTGGCCCTGTGGCACAGCGACTCCCAGACCCTGGTGAGGAATGTGTCCCTCCTGCCCAGCGCCTCCACCTTCCTCTTCGACGGGCTGCTGGCTGGCAGCGAGTATGCCTTGAAGATCAGCACGCTGGCCGGGTCCAGCCAGGCCAGCACCAGTATCCACCAGTGGACAGGTAGGGAGTGATGGATGTGCCTGCCCAAGGACAAAGGGGTGGTAGAAAGGGTTTGGCAGTAAGGATGCAGCACAGGCAAGGGGAGGAGGTCTCCAGGCTTGGGATGGGGAGCTTGTGTATGAGGGGGAGCAGCTGGAGTGTTTCATATCCCCGCTGTGAGCTGAGTGTCTGGGCCAAGGGGAAAACTTTGCACCTTGGGCCTGCCTTGCAGCACCCATGGCTTGGGTTTGTGTGTTCCCAAGAGAGAGGAGCAGTCTGGGGATCCTGGATCTCTTGGCTCCTGAGAGCTGCAGGAGTGCTGCAGCACCCAGTCTGCCACCCCTCTGCCCTGCAGCCTGGAAGAACATGACAATATGGAGGGACCTCAGGGGGCCCCCCCAACCTGTGTGGGAGGGGGCAGGGGAGGGACATCTCTCAGTAGACCCCTACCAGACCTTCAGCTCCCACGCCATAGAGAGCAGCTGTGGGCACAGGGGCCCCTGGGGAGAGAGGAGGGTCCAGGGACCACCAGCCCCAGTGCTGAACCTCACTATGTCCTGCTCTTCCCCTCAGCTCCCTCCATCCCCACCCAGCTGAGGCTCAGCCCGGGTTCCAGCACCAGCCTCGTTGCCTCCTGGGCAGGTGCTGCAGGGGCTGCCTGGCTCCACCTTGAGCTCCGCAACCTCCTCACCCAAAAGGTCAGCACGACCCTGTCAGCCAGGAGGGGCCTCACCAGCTACACCTTCCAGCATCTCCACCCTGGCACTCAGTACTGGCTGGGGCTCAGTGCCACAGCTGGGTCCTACACCGTAGTGGGACCCAATGCCACTGCCTGGACATGTGAGTATGAACTTGGTGGCCCCAGCTTTCTCTCTGCCTCTGGTCCAGCCTTCAAATCCAAGGGTCTCCTGCCAGAGTCTTGGGTGCACAGGGTGATTTTGCTTGGACCTGGCTGAAAGCTGCTCCAGGACCCAGCTCTGGGGCAGTGCTATAGCAGGGCCAGTGAGTCCCTTCAGCAGGTGGATTCCCTATGCTGGCCTGCTTCTCCCTGGGGTGCAGTGGGAGCAGCCTGTGGTCTCTCCCCAAGGAGGAGGATGGAAGGGCAGCAGATCCCACTGGTGTTCAGTGCTGCTGGGGCTTGGCTCTCGTGTGCCTCAGGGCTGTACAAGGGCAGCAGAAAAAAGGGGGCAAGGGGGCAGCAGTTGAGCTGGTTTGAACTGGAGACCTCTGGAGGGGCTTATAGAAGAGCGAGTAAGACTTTACATGGGCAGACAATGATAGGACAAAGAGTGAATGGTTTTAAACTAAAATTGGAAAGATTGAGATTAGATGTTAGGAAGAAATTATTCCCTGTGAGGCTGCTGAGGCCCTGGCACAGGTTGCCCAGAGAAGCTGTGGCTACCCTATCCCTGGAAGTGTCCAAGGCCAGGTTGGACAGGGCTCGGAGCAACCTGGGATAGTGGAAAGTGCCCCTGCCCATGGCAGGGGGGTGGAATGGATGAACGTTAAGGTCATTTCCAATCCAAACCATTCCAGAATTCTGTGATTCTATGAAATGGGTTTTCGGTGCTCTTTGGTTGCTGTCAAGGACATGTCGTGGTAGCCCCCGATAACCTCATCCTGGTGGATGTTCCCAGCATGATGGGTGCTGTGCAAATACGGCCAAGGATTGCAGGAGCCTCTGGCAGGTCAAAACAGTGAGGGCAGCCCTCCCAGAACCCACTATTGCACCATTCCCCCAGCTCACTCTCTGCTCTGGCCTCAGGCTGATGGGGCCCTGAAAGAGGGGGACTTTGCTGGTGACACCATGTCCATAGCCCAGTAAAAAGTTCCAGTCCTGAACTTGCTGTCCCAGATGTTTCCAGGAAAACCAGGAGGGAAATGGAGAGGGCAGAGCAGATTCACGCCCAACACCAATGTAGCGTTGGCCCTGAACTGATGGAGGTGCCAAGGTGCAGACTCAGAGTTGCTGTGGCCAGTGACTTATCCTGGCACTGGCCAGACACTGGTCAGGTGTATGCTGGGAGGACCTGGGTGCCACCAGGTGTGAAGTCTCCAGCTCCTTCCTGCTCCACCTGCCAGCCTGGGAAGCTGGAGCCTTCTCCCTGCTGACTCTGCAGATGGGATTTTGGAAGGCCTCCAGAGCTCCAGCTGGTTTGTTTCTGCTCTGGAGTGAGGCTGATTCCCGCTGTTGCCGTCTGCGGCTCTTGACCTGCTCCACTGAACAAAATTCCCCCATGCCAGATGCATGAGCCAGGGGCATCTGGCCAGGAGTTTGGTCCAGGCCAGTTCCTGGGAATATCAGCAAGCTCATGGTGGGATGTGAGTGGAGGGAGACTTTTAGGAATTTCTCAGCAAGGCTGCCAGCTTTGTCTGGACTCTTAGTCCAAGAATGCTTGTGCTGGGGAGTGGAGATGGTTCGCTCCAAAAGGATGTCTGAGGCTGGACGTAAGCCTGCCGGGAATGAGGGTCAGGAGAGAATGGGGTACAGAGTACCCCATAATCCTGACTCACACAATCTTATTCCTTTCCAGACCCCCTGAGCCCTGGCAATGTGACCCTGAGCAGTGCAGAGGAGCAGAACTCCTTGCAGGCTCACTGGAGTATTCCAGTGGGACAGAGGGACTTCTACCTGGTGACGCTGCGAGAGGGAGAGGACGGTGTTCCGACGAGGAACATCTCTGTTGGTGGGGACAATGATCACGTCACCTTCCATGGGCTGAGCCCTGGCCAGCAGTACTCTGTGCAGGTGGTGGTGGTGGCAGGGCCGTACAGGGCATCAGCACACAGCACAGCAGCCTGGACAGGTGAGCAGAAAGCCCATGCGTAGCCCTTGAGGCTGTTCCTGCTGCCTGATGAAGGGGCTGCTGCCTGGAGGGGGCTGGGGGTGAGGCAGGCACAGGGACAGGGCACTTGTGACACCTGGTCTCAAGAGCAGGTTGTGGATCAGAGCAGCATAATCTGCCTCCCCACAGTTCCTGGTGAGGGTGGGCTCGGAGGTCCTGGGCAGGCTTGTGCCAGCAAGTGTCAGGCACAAATCAAGACCAGATCCTGCTTCGTGCCTTCTGGACTCAGTGTTTGGCAGGTTGCAGGCAGCTTCCTCCCTTCCCCTCACCACAGCTGGGTGGGTGGGCATGGAAGCAGCACCAGCCCCCCCAGATCAGCATCTCCCTGTGCTCAGTCTCTCCTGGGTGACTTGTGGAGCCACAGTTGGTGCTGTCCCAGAGCTGCCACTCTGGGAAGGGACAACTGGAGCTGTACACAGTGCGGGGAGGCACCCACCCAACCCGTGGTGCTGGGGGCACTAAGAGCTCTCCCTGCAGCCCCGGCTGCCTCTGTGTGGGATGGAGGAGCTGCAGTGTCACAGAATCACAGAATCACAGAACCATTAGGGTTGGAGGGGACCTCTGGAGATCATCTAGTCCAACGCCCCTGCCCTAAGGTCACCTAGAGCAATTGGAAAAGCAGAAAATATGTTGTGAAAGCAGTCTTCCTGCCTGATGCACTGTCCTGTGTCATGCTGTCCTTGTCCCTTGCAGAACCACGAGCACCATCTGGCGTGAGCCTGTCCAGCCAGGGTAGCCCCCACAGCTTGCTGGCCAGCTGGGAGGAGGCGACAGGGGAGGGCTATCTGCTGGCCCTCAGCCTCGCAGAGCACCCTGTGAAGAACAGCTCCTTGCTCAGGGGTGTCACGAGCTTCACCTATGAGGGCCTCCACCCTGGGACCCTCTACAGCTTTGAGGTCAGCACTGTGGCTGGTCCCTACACATCTGCACCCCTGTGCATCTCCAACTGGACATGTGAGTGCCACAGCCCCGGGTTCCCACTGGATCCTGCCCTTCCCCCTGATGTCATACCTCAGGGCACTGACAGCACACATCTTCTACAGCTTCATCCAATACCTGGGCAAAAGGCTCAGGAGGAGGCAGAGGTGCTGCTGGATGTGTCTGACCCTGCTCTGTTTCCCAGTCACCAGGCACAAGGGGCAGCTGAGCCCAGTGCCCTTCTCCTCCTTCTCCTCGGCCCACCCTCCCGTGGCACTGCTCAGGCTGCCACTGCCTTGAGCCACCCCTTCCACCACCCACCACCTCCTCCAGCACCAGAACAATTTTTTCTCTGTGCCAGTTTGAACTGTGCTGGCCCAGTCCCTGCCAGACTGGTGTGTGGGTGTAAGCAGTGGTGACAGTGGTCAAAGCACCTGGATGCAGGTTTTCCCAGGGAAGGGGCTCCTGCCTCAGCACATTTGGAGTTGCACTTCTGCCAGGTGATTCTAGACCTTTCCTTTTCTAGACCCTTTGCCCCCAGAGCAGCTGACCCTCAGCAATGGGGGCCACAGCACCTCTCTGCAAGCCTCCTGGAGAGCAGCTTCCTCTGGCAGCACCGGCTACACAGGGACCCTCCGGGAAACCAAGTCCCAGGAGCAGGTCAGGAATGTGACTGTGGGGAATGACTGGACGAATGTCACCTTGGAGAACCTGGTCCCTGGGCGACAGTACACACTGGAGATGGCTGCTATGGCTGGACCTTACAGATCCCCTGTGCGATCAGCCACCGACTGGACGTGTGAGTGTGGCAGTCCTACCTCACCCTACTGCAGGTCACAACCGCCGCCTGCCCGCCAGAGCAGAACACTCACAGCATGAGGGTGGCCCATGTGTGGGGAGGTGGGGAACCAGGGACAGGGGTGCACAGACAGACAGAATGGGAGGTCAGCTGGAGCCACGTTCAGCCATGTGGGAAGTAAAAGGGTTTGCAGTGCAGGAGGAACCCATCACTGAACAGAAAATATTTCCAAATGTCACCCAGGGGAAGGTGGGATCCCACTCCCATGTCTGCTGTGGAGCAGGAGCTCTGGCTGCTCTGGGTTTGGTGTGCCGGGGCTGACCCCTGACCTAACCCCAGCAGGCGCAGGGAGTGGAGGATGCCCAGGACAAGTGTGTGCAGCCCCCACACCACACCACAGCCACCTCTCACTGTCTCTTCTCTCTCAGACCCCCTGGCTCCAACTGGCGTGACCCTGACCAACACCCGGCGCCCAATGGGGCTCTCGGCCTTCTGGGACAAGGCTACTGGCGATGTGGACCAGTTCCACCTCCAGCTCTACAGCAAGAGTCATGCAGCACAGAGGAACACCTCAGTGGGGCCAAACACCCACAACTTCACATTCCTGGGGCTGTCCCCTGGCACTCAGTACTTCCTGAAGGTGACTGTCCTCGCTGGCCCGTACAGATCCTCGTCACACTTTGCCACTGAGTGGACATGTGAGTCAGAAGTATGCCCAGTCTCTTGCAGGGATGGGATATCCTGGCACTGCCTGCAAGACTAGCAGTGACACAAACTTGTCTGGGTGGAGGGAGGGCTCCGGTGAGACGTGCATGCTCCCTGTCCTGGAAGACAGAGCACATGTCATAGGTTAGGTGCTGTGTGCTAGCTGCTGGGCCCCAAAAGACCCTTTTCCCCAGCTTAGGTTTTCCCCAGTCAAGTTGAACCTTCTGCCTAGACCACTGGTGATCTCAAGGCCAGCCAGGGACTGGTGGGAGAGGGATGTGAGACAGGAAGCATGGAGATCTGTATGGGCTTGCTGCTGCCTGTCTGTGGAGCAGAGCAGCCCACCGGGAGCTGAGTGCTCTCAGCACCTGCCTGCTAGCAGCACCCTGGGGACATGCACAGGCAGCTTGCATGTCCCCCAGGAGAACAGGGGGAGATCTGGTGGTCAGGTACCACCACTTCTTCTTCAGCCCTGTGCAGAGGTGCAGGCTGTGCCCTGCCTTCTCCAGGTGGCTCCTCCACCACCTCATGGGTCTCCGTGCTCTGCTTTCCTGCAGATCCACTGTCCCTGGCTAACGTGAGTGTGCAGCCTGGCCGGAAACCCCAGGAGCTGCATGTGAGCTGGGTGGAGTCCGGAGGTGGCAGAGATCACTTGGTACAGCTCTCAGTGGCGGAGTCCCTGTCCATCATCAGGAATGTGTCTGTCCCCCGTGGAGTCACCCAGCTTGACCTGGAGGGGCTGCTGCCAGGGTCCCGGTACCGCGTGGAGATCATTTCCCAGGCTGGGCCTCATCGCATCTCCTCTCAGACCGCCATCGGCTACACTGGTAGAACACAGCTCCCCTGCTCCCACCAGCCTTAGACGTTGTGTGGATGCCCACAGTCCTCCAGCTCCCAGCTTCATTCCCAAACTAGAGTCAGTCCTGAGCACCCCAGGTTTGTCCCCAGTGACACTGTTTCTCTCCCGCAGTCCCACTGCCTCCTCGTTCCCTGTCTGCCAGCCCCGTCAGCATGGCCAGGGCTCTGGCTGTGCACTGGGAGACTGCTCCAGGGCAGAGGGATGGATACCTGCTCAGCGTGCTCGAGGAAGGCTCTTCTGCACCACCAAGGAACCTGGAAGCAGGGAAGGACAGCACCAATGTCACCGTGCCACAGCTGGAACCAGGAACGTGCTACCTTGTTGAGATCTGGGCAGTGGCTGGACCCTACCGCTCCCTCCCCGAGAACATCACCAGCTGCACAGGTCAGCATCTGTGACACCCACAGGTAATGGGATCAATGTTGGCACCTGGGGAGAGGAAAGGAGAGGGGAGGAGGGGAGGAGGAGGGCACCCTGGCCTGGTTCGTGGTGAAGCTGGCCTGTAGTCACATCCTGCCTCTCACAGCCTCCTTGTACCAAGATGGCTGCATGTTCAGAAGTGGATCATTTCCTCTCTGACTCCTGTGTCTGTTTTTTCTCACAGTTCCTGCTGCACCAACAAACCTGAGCCTTACCAACCAAGGCAGCTCCTCAGAGCTTTACACATCCTGGAACAAGCCCCCTGGCAGGAGGGACCACTACCGCATCACTTTGTATAACCTCAGCACCCAGAGCAGGATTCAGGTCCAGACCTTGAGTCCAGATGCCCTGAACATCACCTGGACTCACCTGGAGGCAGGCAGCATGTTTGCCGTGCAGGTCACTGCTGTGAAAGGCTCATTAGAAGCGTCTTCCATCAATGTCACCCAATGGACATGTGAGTCTGATTGGCTGGGTTGGGCACAGTGCCCCACTGTGAGCCTCCACCTGAGCCTTCCAGAGCACCCACCGCCACCTTCCCCATCCCGAGCCATGCCCACAGCTCCTATGCCATGGTCCCACCTTTCCGCTCACTGCCCTCACTCCATCCTTGACACAGAGCCAATCCCCCCATCCACCCCAGAGGCTCTGGTTATCTCCCCTGCCACATCCAGCTGCAGACCCCAGCTATGATATGCTCAAAGTTATGTGCCCTGCCTGGCCCTTTGTGCCCAGGCTTCTCTCCAGAGGATCTCTGGTCCAGCCTGCCCACCGCCTGGAGGAACCCTGGGCACAGCAGCCAGCTCTCAGCACTGAGCAGGAGGGCTAACTGTCTCCCTGTTGCTTTCCAGATCCCTTGGCCCCTGTCAACCTCACCCTGAGCAGCCCCTCAGCCTCAGCGCTGGTAGTGTCCTGGGCAGTGGTGGGTCGAGGGGCAGAAGGCTTCGTGGTGGACGTCTGTGACGCAGCCTCCGGCACTCCCGTCGGGCACATGGTGCTGGGTGGCCATGCCAGGAGTCACATCCTGAGGAGCCTGAGCCCTGGCACCCGCTACAGCGTGGCCGTGAGGGCCACAGCTGGGCCCTTCCACGCCAGCACCCCCAACCTCACCCACTGCACACGTGAGTGTGATGCTCTCCTTGCAGCCAGGTGTTCTTCACCAGATCTCCCCTTCCCAGTTCAGTCAGAGACCATGCTGGTGCAGCCCTCCTGCTTACTCTTGCCACCCATGCAAGTGCCCAGTGCTTATTCCCTGCTGGTTGCAGCAAGGGAAGTCTGTGCCTGATCCTGTGCCACACCCCGTCCCTAGCAGCCATCCACAGTGATCCACAGTCTCAGACAGCAGCCAGGGAGGAAGCAGCTGCCACAGAGTCAGTCAGCCTGTGGGACCTTGCAGAGCTGACCCAGCTCCTGCAGCACAGGCTTGGCACAGACATGGAGCATCTCCTTGTGCTCAGCCCAGATGTGGCTCCTGGCAGTGACCTGTGTTTCCTCCCCAGGCCCACTGCCCCCAGATGCCCTGCGCTGGCTGAGCACGGGGCACCCCAACAGGCTGAGCGTGGCCTGGGGAGCCACGGCTGGGGGCAGAGATGGATACACACTGACCCTGTACCGTGCACGACTGGGCACTGTGGCAGCTACAGCCTCGCTTGGGAGAGACACCCACAACTTCACCTTCACGGGATTGGCCCCAGGACACGAGTACTCCCTGGAAGCCACTGCCACAGCGGGACAGTACCAGGCAGCAGCACCCAGAATCAGTGGCTGGACACGTAAGTACCTGGAGCAGTGTCCCCTGCAGAGGGGTAGGAGATGTCACAGCACTGGGCTGTCCTGAGGAGAGTTGGGAGGTTCACAGGGAACCTGGTGGCTTTGGAGATGTGCACACACCCATGCACAGGTGTGATACACAGCAGTTAGTGCAGGGGCACACTGCTGCCCGCATGGCACTGACATGTTCAGCTGTAGGCTTGCACAAGGACATGCCAATGAAACAGAGCTGCCCAGATGTGCCTGTGCTGGGACATTCCCTGCCTGTGCTGACCCATCTCCCTGTGTACAGGAGCACAGAAGTCTACAGGGCACCTGTACTGTACCTGTGTGCAGGAGACTCACTGAGTCTCTTCCTGCAGGTAGAAACCACCTTACCATAAAGGTTCATGAAATTAATCAACATAGTACAAGAAGCCACTCCACAGTCCCCCCAGGAGAACGGGTCTTTGCTCTGGAGATGGGCTAATCCAGCACTTCTCCCCACCCAGGAAGATTTTAGGGCTGCTCAGAGTACAGAGGCTGTGCCGGTGCTGTCTGGGCAGCTGCAGGGCAGCTGGGTGTGGGAGCACATCTGTGCACACGGTGGGGGTGAAGGCATTCCCACTGGGCTGTGGGAATGAGGGTGACCTGGATGAGGAGGAGTTGGCATGTGAGGGACCAGTAAGGGTGAGCATCCTTAGAGGTGAGGTGAGATGGGAGTGGAAAAGAGAAAAGTGAGGATGGGGAGGCATGTGCTAGAGGGGATCCTCCCTCAGGGAGCACCTGTCCTGCTGCACAGTGACCCATTGGGTGTCTGTTTCCTTCTGCACGGTGTCCGGTCTCTAACATGAGGTGTGCTGGTTCCCCAGCCCCGCTGCCCCCGGCCACTGTGCGCCTGCTGAGCACAGGGCACCCCGACAGGCTGAGCGTGGCCTGGGGGGCCACGGCCGGGGGCAGAGATGGATACACACTGACCCTGTACCGTGCACGACTGGGCACTGTGGCAGCTACAGCCTCGCTTGGGAGAGACACCCACAACTTCACCTTCACGGGACTGGCCCCAGGAAGCAAATATGTGCTGGAGGTGGCATCTGTGGCTGGGTCCTTCAGGGCAGCTGCAGGGAACGTCAGCAACTGGACGTGTGAGTACCTTTTCTGAGGGGATGTGTGCCTTGCTGGGCAGTCACGAAAGCTCATGGCCAAGAACGTGGCCCCACTGACCTTCATAGCAGACCCCAAGCCTTGCCTGGGGCATGTCAGTGCCATGGCACTGAGCAGGGCTCTGCCCACTGCCATCATCAGCTCCACCAGCCTGGGTGGGGCAGCTGGAGCTCCAGAGCCATGCTTCAGGGGAGAGCCATGGAGGAGGGAGCAGCAGGCAGGGCGTTCCCTGTCCCCTGTCCTCTAGCTGTCTGCATGTTCCCTCCTCACCCCTCCCCAGGTGTCTCACTCCATCTGGGACAGGGCTGGCCCTGCTCAGACAAGCACAGAGAAGTTTGCAGAAGCTTTGAGCTGCCTCTGGGCTGGTGGGTGCAGTCACACAGTCCAGGCTAAGTGCCCTGTCCAATGTGATGCATCCCTTCTGATGGCACTGCCAAGAAACCCGGGCAATGTCCTCGGGCCATTGCTGACGTGTCTCCCATCCTGTCTCTGCAGACCCCTTGGCACCCCGTAACGTGTACATGACGAACCAGGGGTATCCCAACAGACTGAGCGCGTCCTGGCGAGCCGAACCCCAAGGACAAGACAGTTACAGGCTCCTCCTGTATCATTCGGGGTCAGGCATTGTGGCAGCCAATGTCTCTGTTGGGAAAGGCACCAGCAAATTTACCTTTTCTGGCCTGGCTCCAGGACACAAATACCTGCTGGAAGTGGTGTCCATGGCAGGGCCCTATGCAGCCTCTGCGGGGAACATCAGTGACTGGACAAGTAAGTTTCAGAGCTGGAGTTTCTGCATCTTCCACGAGGCTCACCCTTCCCATCTGGGTGGGCTCAGCGCCTGCAGTGGGAAGGGGCAGAGACTCAGCCAGGACTGCTGCCTGGGAGCTGTAGGGTCAGAGAATGGTTTGGGTTGGAAGGGACCTTTTAAAGGCCATCTAGTCCAACCTCCCTGCTACTGGCAGGGACATCTTCAACTAGATCAGTTTGCTCAGAGCCCTGTGTAACCTGATCTTGAATATTTCCAGGGATGGGATGAGATGGGGTGGGATGAGATGGAGTGGGATGTACCAGTGTAGCAATGGGCTGGGCAAGCCCTGGTGGATGAGAGAGCCGGGCAGGGCAGTCCTGCTGCCTGTGGGAGGGCCTGGCAGGCACAACAGCTGTTTCAGGAGGCAGCCTCTGGCCCATGGCCCTACTGGTTGTATGGCTCCTCCCTGCATGGGTGACTGAACAAGAGCACGGGATCCCGTGGCAGTAGTGCTGCTCTGGTAGATGACACCCACAGCCTGGGGGACCATGAGGCCTCACAGCCTGGGGGGACACCCCACCATTCCTGCTGCCTTTCTTCCAGGCACTCGGAGAATTGCTGGCATGGGGTATAAGGGGAGGATGGGCTTTTTTTTCTTTTTAAGGAATGTGGAAATGCAGATAAGCACAATAAGCCTTTTCATGTGCTTGTCCCCGCAGTCCCTGCACTTTGCTTGGGGAATCCAGCAGTCTCTGCTCCCACGCTCAGCCATCCCCTGGCAGGGTGCAGGGAGTCATGTTCAGAGCCGTTCGGGCAGGTCTCTAATGAAACTTGCTAATTAGCAGGAAGAAGGATCCATCTCCTCATGCTCCTCACTCTGTATGTCCTTCAGCTGCCATTTAAAGGCCGTTTCTGGCAAACAGCAGCTGCAGGAATGTTATCACTGAGCATGTGGAGTCTCCTTGTGTGTCACCCATCTCCTACTTGTGTCTCTGTAGAATAGAAGAGAACACATGCATGCCAGTAACTCTTCCTGGTGTGGTTTTTGTTGTAGCCCCCTCAGTTCCCCAGAATCTCTTGGCGGTGGCTGAAGGGAACAACACGATGCTGATCTCCTGGGGCAGTGTCTCTGGACAGCAGGATGACTGCCAGCTGTGGCTGCGGGACCCCCGGAACAGCTCACTGCCCTGGCGGCACTCCCTGGGCAGAGGACAAGTCCAGCACCTCCTCCAGGGGCTGATCCCAGGCAGGAACTACTCTGTGTCCTTGAGCTGCGTGGCTGGGCCGTACTGGAGCAGCACCAAGCCCTTGGCAGTGCCCATGGGTGGGTATGTGCTGCCGTGGGGAGGCAGCAGGGCAGGCTGGAAGGGGGAGAAACACCTGGGTGGCCTCAAGTCTGGATCGACCTTTGAGTGTCAGCAGAGGCATGGGAATTCTTGTGGTGGGAGGTAGGGAAAGCCAGCAGGGTGACCTTCTGGTAGCCCTTGGCTCCCTGTGCTAGCCCCATCACAGAGATCTCCCATCTCCTGGCTACTGTGGAGCAGAGCAGACTTTGCAGAGATCTCCGCTGGTCTATGTCTCCTGTAAGACATGAGCGCAGGCCCTGCCCATTCACGCTGTCCTGTGGCCCATGGCACAGCAGGCTCCCCGGCTGCAGGTGTTCGGCTCTGCTCGTCTCACTGGCCTCGGGAGCAGATGCTGACAGGGGCAGAGGTTGGGATTTCTCTGATCCAGTGAGTCCAGAACCTGCCCTATCTCCTTTGCAGAGCCAAATCCGGTGAAGGATGTGCAGTGCCTACCAGAGTCAAGGAGCCTTTACTTGAACTGGACGAGCTCTCCTGGAGATGTGGAGGCTTATGAGGTGGTGACAGAGAGACTCTCTGAAGGACCTTCCACCTCCAGGCATACCATGAGCATCCCTTCAAGCGAGGCCAGTCTGGAGGGGCTGGAGCCAAACTCCTCCTACCAAATCATGTTGAGCACCGTGGGCATGAACACGCTGAGGAGCCAGGCTGTGACTCTGCTCTGCAGCACAGCAGTGGAGCGTGAGTCCCCTTCTTTCCCACAGCCTTGCCACAGAGCCCAGGAGAAAATGCCTGGTGTTGCTGGTTAGACCCGGGGACTCTTTGAGGTGCCCGTGAGCCCCACGGGGTTGCACTGGCCTGCGGTGGGTGGGGGCTCTGGAGGTGCTGCTGGCACCGGTCGCAGGCTGAGCAAAGGGGGGGTCTGGGAGCAGGGACACGCTAAGAGGCTGTGCTTGCTGGTTCCTCTTCCAGCCCTGCCCCCGCCCCTGCGCGCAGACATGTTCCCAGTGGAGGCCAGTTCCACGGTTATCATTTCCCCTGACCTCTTCAGTGAGGAGAACGGCCAGATCGAGTACTACGGTGTCATTGCTACCACTAATGAGTCACGTAAGCGTCCCTGCGTGTCCCAGTCTGCCGTGGCTCCCTGGAGGGCAACAGGTCCCCTGGACGTCACTTTGAGACTATCACTGTCACCTTGCTCATTCCCCTCCAGTGCTGAGGCCCACCCAGGAGATCATGTCCAGCACATGGTACGACCACTATTACGGGACAGAGGACTCCTACCTGGCAGTGCTCATACCCAACCCCTTCCATCAGAGGAGCTCCCCCGAAACCTGGCGAGTGCCAGTGGGAACAGAGGAGTGCGGCCAGTCCAGGGCAACGTGCAATGGGAAGCTGAAAGCCAACGAACAGTACAGGTGAGAGATGTCAGCATCCCTCCTGAGGGGAAGGGGCTGGAGGAGAGAAAGGACTGTACGTGTCCCTACAAGGTGCCACCAGCTCCCTGGATGTCACCTCACCCTCACATCCCCAAATCCCCAGCAGTGGACTCCAAGGGTTCTCCACCAAGCAGCATTTGAGGAAGGCAGGAGCTGGCATGCAGGGAATATTAGGCAGCGTAGTGGGCAGGGAGAGGGAAAGCTGAGGCTGCCAAGGGCTGTGTGTGTTGTCTCGGGAGCTGAGCAGATGTCCAGGCCCAGGATAGGAGCTAAAACAGATGCTGTTATTTGTGGGACTTTTGTGTGTGACTCAGAACCATGTGCAGACAGTGCAAAAATGAAACCGATTTGGAAACAATTCAAGTGGTGCCTACTCACTGGGGGGCCCAGAGGCTGGGGGTGGCAAACACTCAGGCTAAGGTCCAAATTCCCCATGAGACACACACATGGATCCCAATAGTCGTAAGTTCAGAGTCTTATTTGACAGTAAATAGAATCCAGGAACATGGAGGTACATATTTTCTTGTAGGGTACCTTTAAACTGTTGATGGAAAAACAGGTTTTCCACTGCTAACAAAGAATGGTGTCTTTAGTCAGTCCTGTTAACTTAGGAGCTCACTGTTTCATCAAGTGGGGACCATATCCACAGGCATTTCTCTGATCCCCCAGAGTCTGGAAGGTTATCCCATTTCAATTTAAAGAAACTTGCAGCAAGGGTGGCTGATTGGTGATGAAGTCACTGAGAGCATTAGGAAGAGAGAGTGAAAGTCCGTGGGAGAGTGTGTGCATGAGAGAGCTTCCCTTTCCACTGGGAATAAAGAAAGAATTAAATCTGCCCATAAGTTTTGTGGTGAGTGGGTGTTGGGTTGGACCTGCTGGCCCTTCCTTCCTCTCTCCCTCCCTCCCTCCCTCCCTCCCTTCCTTCCTCCCTCCCGCCATTCCTTCCTCCCCTTTCCTTCCCTCCCTTCCTTCCCTCCTTCCTTTCCCCTCCTTCTTCCTTCTCACTACTTTTCCTATGTGCAGACATGGAAAACTTTAACTGATTCTTACCGAGTTGTTTTATATTTACAACTGCCAAAGAGGGGATTTTAAGCTGCTGGTTGGGGCAGCACTGGCCCAGATTGGTGATAACACTCAGGGGGTGGGAAATGGCTGTTTTTCCCAGGGGGAAAAAAAAAAAGAGTTTCTAGAGAGCCATTGCCTTGGAAACTCCACCTGGAGTGGGGTCATCAAGAGCAGGGAGCAATTCTTGTGTGCTGTGTTGTCCTGGCTGACAGTGCACGTCCATCCCATGTCCATCTCATGTCTGTCCCAGGTCCCTGGGCTGGCATGGGGATCTCAGAAGGTTTCAGAAGCTTGGAGGCTGATCACCCATCAAATCTGTCTGTTGTGTATTGTTCACGCCTCACTCCTCAGGTGTGGTGGGGCAGGACTTAGTGCTTCACCCCTCAGCCTCGGCTCTGGAGGGATAGAGAGGGGTCAGCTGGGGATGGAGAGGGAGCAGCAGGGCAGAGGCCTCAGACCAGGGTCTGTCAGCAGCCGCGAGGGGACTTCAACAACAGCACGATGACACCAGGACAGCCTCCACACCCAGGCACTGATGAGCCCAGCACAGGCTCTGTACCTGCCCCACCCACTTCCCAGTTTTCACTCCAACAGGGACCTCCCGCGGGGGAGCAGCTTGTTCTGGGGCATCAGGCCCTGTCATTAGTCCACCTGCCATGATTCAATAATGTGAGTCAATAACATGTACTGAACTGTCCAGTTTTTCAGGGCTAGAAGATACTTCTACACCACAGGTTTCTTACTTTTACACCACAGCCTTCTTTCAGTTTGGCTGCCCTAAACAACCTAAATGTTCTCAGTACAAACACCACTTGACCTAAATATCCTAAATATCTGACCTGAATATCTTAAATATCCAGCCTAAATGTCCTCAGTACATGGAACACTCAGCCTAAATTTCCGACCTAAATATCCTCAGTAGACTGTGATGCTGTTAATGGTTATTAGGGTGGTGAAAAGCTGACAGCTCGTTTCCACTCAGAATTTGTGTTCTTATTTCCTGTCTTTCAGTGAATTATTTATCCACAAGCCCTCATCTTTCACGTCATGGCATCTGCAGGCTCACTTTTCAAAGGAGATCTATGCCCTGGCAGCCAGCCGGGTGTGAGGTGCTGCCAGAGGGGACCCACGCAGTCGACAAACTCTTGGCTGCTAAAATCCAATGCTACCTTTAAAAGCTTAGCCTTGCATTTAGGGAACAAGAAAGGGCCCTTCCCAGTCACCTGCTCAGAAGGAAGTCAGCTCTGCAGAGAGCTGTGGGGATTGGTGTGCCTGCTGCCGGGTGGGGGATGAGGGGCAGATCTGCACAGGGAAGAGGATGCACCAGGCAAGGAAGGGTCTGGGTCAGGGCTCAGCCCTTCCAGCTGAAATGCCCCTGTGTCAAACAGGGCTCAGCTCTTTCCCATCGACCCAGTTAACCAGCTGACATGAACTATGTGTTGTTAATGTTTTGTGTCCTATAAGAGACCAGACACTGCCTTTCTCTGCAGATAACCCTTCGGAGGAGAGCTGCTTATCATTTGTGCTTTCTGAACAATTTCTCATTCTCTTCCAAGTGGAACAAACTTGTCCAAGGGGCAGAAAAGGGAGGAAACACCATTTCCACACATCCCCTAAATCCGTAACAGAAAACCAGCTTTTTCCAATTCAGCATTGCAGGGCAGAGGGAGCGGTCCTGTTCCCCTGGGACCTTCCTGCTGGGTGCTGGGTTCTGGGTGCTGTGCTCGGCTCAGGCTGTCCCTGACACAGGACTCTGCTTTGCCTTTAGGTTCAGCATTGCTGCCTTCACCAAATATGACCCAGTAGCTCCTGCTGTGACATTCACCATGTTCTCAGGTAAGCTGGAGAATAGCATCTTCCCTACCTGGCTGTGTAGGTTAGAGGTAATGAACAGCCAGAGGGAGCTCATAGGCTATAGTAAATAGAATAAATAGAATAAATGCAGCCGTATATAATAGAATTATAAAATGGATTGGGTCAGAAGGGACCTTAAAGCTCGTTTCACCCACTGCCGTGGGCAGGGACACCTTCCACTATCCCAGGTTGCTCCAAGCCCCATCCAACCTGGCCTTGGACACTCCCAGAGACGGGGCAGCCACAGCTGCTCTGGGCAAACTGTGCCAGGGCCTCACCACCCTCATCATAAAAAACTTTTTTACTGATTCTTCTCTCTATACTCTCTCTTTTTAATTCCAGCTCCTGGATCCAGTGCAGACACAGCTCCGCTCTCAATGCCAATAATCGCTGGAATCGTTGTGGGATTTCTTCTGACACTTGCAGCTGTTTTTGCTTTGGTTTACTGGAAACAGCTCAAAGCAAAGAGGTGAGCATGAGCTGTACCTTACTTCCTGATTGCAGGCTGAGATACCCAACCTTCAGTGCCAAGCCTGGAGGAGAGCAGGGAGAGGGTGTAAAAAGAGACTTAGAGAAACTAGAATGTGGGCCAATGGAATTGTGCCTGGCAAGCTCAGAAGCCAGAGGCAGAGTGGAGAGAGGAGCTGCCCATGTGCAGTTAAGTCACAAAACCCTACAGGTGTGCAAGGCAGTGTGCCTGCCAGTGGTACACAATACCTCATGGCATCCATCCCTGCACTGCAGGCAAAAGTAACAGCTCCTGTGCTTTGATTCTAGAACTAAGAAGAGCAGCCTGCCCCAGGAAATGGTGACCTACAGCTTGAGGTGGGTGCTGGAGTCTGCCCTCTGTATGGCCCCACTGCAGCTCCCACTGTCTTTTACCTACTTCCTTTTTTGTGCTTCGACTCAGAAAAAATCCAACTGTCTCCTCTCCTCAGTTGTTTTATAAATCAGTCTTTTCCCAAGTTCAGTATTTATTGCCCAGCTCCATTCCAAGTCAGTGCATTGTCTACACCTCCTCTGCGAGCCTTCTGCAGCAGGAGAATATCCTCACCACTCTGAAATCCCTCCCAGTATTTAAACTGTTGGACCCACTTCCCTGGGCACTGAGGTGGGCTGTAAACCACCCCTGTGTGCATCCAGGTACCGCAGGTCCCACGGCCGGGCTGTCTCAGTGGCACCTGACTGGCTGGCCAGGCCTCCCAGTAACTAAGGCAAGTTTTCCTCTGGACTTCGTTTCCTGCAGAAACGTCCACCGGCCAGTGCCCCTGCAGAACTTCAAGCAGTACTATGAGATGAAGACAGCAAGTGCTAACCACGCTTTTTTCCAGGAGTTTGAGGTGAGATGAGACTCCTCCTACAGATAACACTTGATTTCTCCACTCGGTGGCTCATGCTGTTGGGTGTCCAGTATGGAGTGCTCCTCTCCAGGGATGGTCACCCATCTCTAGCAATCTAGCCACCCTGTGAAGCAGCCTTGGAGGCCAAAGATTGGATGGACCAAGTGATCAGGCAGTTCCTTTGCTCAAAACCTGTTTTGTTCAAGTTCTGGTCAAAACACGCATGGCGTGAGGTGAACTAGGACAGAGCAGAGTGCCCCAGCCCTGACTGGAGGTGCAGGTGAGAGAGGTGGTGATGAGAACCACCCTGACAGTGTTAGAAAAGAGCCTGTAGCCAGAGGGAAGGTCGAGGAGCACTCTCAGACCTCCAGGGTCAGGCTCTGAGCTTCACCTTGGGCTACATTGCCTGGCTGTCACTGCCAGCGTCTGCAGCCTCTGGATTGTTCTGCTGCAGCATCTTCAAATTCCATCAGCAATTTCAGACCCTCCTCAGATCACCCTTCTCTAGCTTCTTGAGTGAGGACAGGGGCAGAAGCAGATGCAGCACAAGATATTTCTGTTCATATTTCTAAATATGAACAGTGCTGTTGGAAAAGACAGTGGGAAAAGGCACCATGGCTCAGAGTGCACTGGCCATATGAGGGAGGAGTAGAGCAGTTCTCTGTATGAGGGTGATCCTCTTTCCTTCCAGACAGAGCCACTGGCCATGAGCAGGGAGCTGAGCTGACCAGGAGCTTTCCAGAGGAAGGTTTGTGCTTATCTTTTCACCTGTCCTACAGGAGCTGAAGGAAGTTGGGAAGGAGCAGTCGAAGGTGGAGGCTGAGCTGCCAGCAAATGTCTCCAAGAACAGATATCCCCACGTGTTGCCCTGTAAGTGCTGTCTCCTCCCTTCTCCCCCAGCAGCCGGGGTGGGAGCTCACAGGGCAGCGCTCAAGGACAGGCCCACCTTGCATCACTGCCAGAGTCAGTGCCTGGCTCCTCTCCTGGGAGCAGAAGGAGTCTTGAAATGGGCCTCAGTTTCCATTCTCCTGCTGGAGATTCGAGGCTTAATGGTTGAGCCAGGGCTGAGCCACCATGCTCCCCAGCTCCTCCAGCAGGCTGCTGGGTGAGCCCAGCTCAGGATGGGTCCCAGCAGGAGACCAAAGGGGGTCCATGAGCTTCACTGATGGGCCTCATGACCCCAGCTCTGCTTTCCAATCCCCTGCTAGCCCAGCTGGCAGGCAATTCTCACCTCTCCAGGGAGAAGGTGCCTGGCAGAGCACAGAGCCTCCCTGCTGGAGCTGCTGAGGCTTCTCCCACCGGGTTACCCAGGTGGCCACATCCTGGTGAAGGGCTGCCTTGGGGGCTCACCTGTGTGTGGTCTCTTTCAGATGATCACTCTCGGGTCAAGCTGAGCCAGTTGGGGGAGGATCCACACTCAGACTACATCAATGCCAACTTCATGCCTGTGAGTGCCCACTTGCCTTCCCCGCAGAGATATGGCCACAGAGCACTGTCACAGAAACTCTGCCTGGGTTGAGGCAGAGTGTCCTCTTCTGTGAGGGCTGGTGGGCATGGGATGCTGGTGAAGGCACAGCTGGCACAGTCCAATGAGAAGCTGGGGGAAAGGTGGGGATGTGTAGTTGCCCTTTAGCAGGCGTTGGTGGAGCCTGTCAGATGGCAAATGCTGTGATGCAGAGGTGTGAGTGTGGGACGACTGGCAAGTCTCTCTGCTTTCTTCTCGTGGACTGTCTATCCTCTTCCATCACCTCTCAGCTTCCTGCACTGTCTCTCTGCCTGCTGTTTTTCCTTCTGGTCTGTGCAGCTGCATTTGAACAACCCTGGAGCTGTGCCTTCATCCCCCATCCGGGAGGTGTTCCCAGGTAACAGGCAGGGCACACAGTGTGCGTGTGCCGTTGTGTGGATCTGTGGGGCATGTGTGTGTCCAAGGGCAAAGAAATACCCTGAGGCCTTGCATGCTCACCCTACCCTCAGCAGTGGGGGGGAAGCACAGGGATGACCCAGATCTGTCTTTCTCTGGTTAGACTGAATGAGGAACTGCTTGGAGGGAAATGATGTGGGTCACTTTATTCCAAATATGTAGAGAGCATGTGCTAGGCAGCTCATGCTTCCTGTGAAATCAGCTGCTTCTGAGATCAGCTGCCTGGGAACTGTGCCTGTGTGGGCTAAGGGAAACAAGAATTTCTCCTTCTACCACAAAAGCAGGGTAGGACCCACCTGCCTTGGCAACCTCCTAACTCATCTTGCTCTTGTCTGCCTCTTGCTCAGGGCTACACATCCCAGCAAGAGTTCATTGCCACCCAGGGGCCCCTAAAGAAAACCATAGAGGACTTCTGGAGGCTGGTGTGGGAGCAGAACATCTGCAATATCATCATGCTGACAGTGTGCATGGAGAATGGGCGGGTAGGTCGGTGCCAGCCCCAGCCCAGCCCAGACCTGGTGTGAGCTGAGCCCAGGGCTGGGTCTGTGTCCCCCACAAAAGCCCTGCTCTCATGTGGCTCCAGGATGAGCACAGTCCACACAGCTTCCCTGACAGACAGTTCGGGGGAAGAGAGGCTGATCCGTGCAGCTTCACCTTAGCTTGGGGCAGGAGCTTAGCTAGGAGCATGCCCATCACCCTCAGATATTTCCACAGAATCTGAAATTGCCATGTCCTCTGGGTGAGCCACCTCACATGGACTGTTCCTCCAATCTCCAGGGATGATGAGACCCACACAGGTCGTTTTTTCTGGAGGAGGCTGAGATCCAAAAGAAGGGGCTGTGAGGGAGAGCTGTGCAAAGCTCCCAGTGGGAAGGGGATGCACCCCTGCCTGCTCCCCAAGACCTGTCCTGGCTCCCCTCACAGCTGCTGCTCTCTAGATGCTCCCTGGGAGCCAGAAGATCACCTGGTCCCTCACTGGCCTCACTGGGACCCTGTCCTGCTCTAGGTTCTCTGTGATCATTACTGGCCATCAGAATCTGCCCCAGTGTCCTATGGGCAGGTGCGGGTCCACCTGCTGATGCAGAGCAGCTCTGAGGAGTGGACCATACGGGAGTTCAAGCTGTGGCATGTGAGTACAGGCGCCAGGGGTTGTGGGGACCTGTCAGGGTTGGGGGTAGGCACTGGCATTTCTCCTCAGTGGTGGTGGCACCTTTCCCTGCCTTTTGTGGGGCTCAGAGAAGATCCAAGCCCTGAGGAGCAGTCTGCCCCTTCAGATGGGTGACACGGGGGTGTCCAGCATGTGTCATGCTGCTCTCCAGCCTTGCTCTGTCCTTTCCATGTCCCTGCACTGGGACAGCCTGCAGTTTCCAGGGCATGTTCCCTGGCAGTCAAAGGCAGATGTCCTCCCTCCCACCTCCATGTGTCCCAGCATGGCAGGGGGCTGTGGGGGAAGATGGAGCAGCAGGAGCCACCAGCTAGTGCAGACCTGATGTTGGCTGTTCCCTGCAGCTGAGCCAGGTGTCCTCAAGTCCCCAGGTGCTGCCAGGGCTGCGGGGTGTGAGCCTTCCTCGGGGGGCTGCACACCCATCACCAATCCCCCGTGCAGGAGGGTCTGCGGGCAGAGCGGTTTGTGTCCCACCTGCACTACACGGCATGGCCCGACCACGGCATCCCAGAGTCCACCACTTCCATCATGACCTTCCGAGAGCTGGTCCGGGAGCACATCCACAGCACGAAGGATGCAGGGCCGACCCTCGTGCACTGCAGGTGAGGCTCTGCCCCAGGGGATGGTGGGAGGGGATGATGGGAGAGAGCAGGGGGGATGAGGGTCCTACTCGTGCACAGGCTGTGAGGGAAAGCAGTGCCCGGGAGACACAGCTGGTCCGTGGAGTCTCCTGCTTGGGTGTTGAGGGGTACAGGTCTGCTGGCAGCCTGCCCCCAGCCCCAGGGCGTGGGGCAAGTTGAGATGGCCAGCACCAACCCAGGGCAGCCTGAATGGCTCCTCAGCCCCCTCCGGTGCTGGGACCAGTGCCTGGGTGTGCTTGGGCAGTGCCCAGGGAGCAGTGTTTGGGAGCATGTCCAGTAGCAGGAGGGAGCCCAGGGTGGTGTCAGGCCGTGTTTAACCCTTGCTGTCTGTGCTCTCAGTGCTGGCGTGGGCCGCACTGGCACCTTCATTGCCTTGGACCGGCTGCTGCAGCAGATGAAGCAGGAGAAGGTGGTGGACATTTTTGGTGTTGTTTACGCCTTGCGGATGAACCGGTACCTGATGATTCAGACGCTGGTGAGATCCCTGCTCCTTCTTTCCCCTGGCCTCTCAGTTCACTCGATTGAAGTTCACAGGGCTGGTGGTTGGATGAGATGGCTGGCCAGTCCCAGCACCCCCAGGCTGGTCCTCAGCCTGTCACTGTGTCACCATGCTGCTGAAAGCAGCAGCTCAGCTGGAGTGGAAATTGCTGGGGGGGGTCTTCAGCAGCTTCATGCCCTGCTAGACCCACAGCAGCAACATCCAGAGTCTCAGAGACCTCCCAGGAGGCTCTGAAACACCCCGGAGCACTGAGGAACAGGATCAGGCCCTTTGCAGGCAATTCTTAACTCATATCATGTTGTTGGCCTATGATGCTCCACAGTCCGTCTCCTATCTCCAGTCCTCGGGGCTGGGACAAGGTGTCAGAACTGCCCTTCAGGACAGAGACCATACCCACCCTCTCATGCTGTCTCTGCAGTGTGGCTGTCTGATGTGTTGCTGTCTGCCTTTGCCTTCCAGTCCCAGTACATTTTCCTGCACAGCTGCATTCTGCACAAGATCTTGGAGGAACCTCTCCTGGATTTATCAGGGACAGAGAGGTAAGGCCTTGCTGTGCTTTGTCACTCTGCCCACCCTGATCCACAACCCCTCCTGGCAGGCCTTGGCTCCAGGACAGAAGGACAGGGAAGCCCAGCCAGCCATCCCACCTGGTGTTGTGAGCAGGGTCAGCACAGCCCAGCACAGAGCAAAGTGCAGTCTCCTGGGTACACCAATGCCAGAGATCTGCAGAGCTGTGCTGGGGAAGGCATTTCCCTCAGGCCCTGGCTTCCCAGCCCACAGAGATATGTTCAGACTGGAGAGGCTCGTGGCAGCTGGGTGGCCTTGGGATGTCCCTCCTAATGAAGGCCAAGAGGATGGAACAGGGTCCAGCTGGGCATGGCTTTGACCACCTATCTCATTGTCTTGGGGCTACATCTGGAGGTCATGCACCTGTCTTTGTGGTCAGATTGTCTCCGCCCTCATGTAGAACAGGATGTCCTTGTCCTTGCTGCCTCTTGGGAATGAGCCCTGGGCTGTGCCACCCCTGAGACCTGCCTCTGTCTAGGGGAGAGCAGGTTGTCATGGGCCGGAGCTGGGCTGAAAGCCTGTGGAGCTGCTGGCATTTGGGGAGTGAAGGTCTGCTCACAGCCCTGTCCACCTTCCGCAGACACAGCCTGGGTGCTGCTGAATGAGCTCAGCCTCACCCTATGCCCTGGCTCTCTCCCCAGGTCCTGCCCCATCCCGCTGAAGAGCTTTGCCCAGCACTATGCTCAGAAGGCAGCCAAGTCCCACATGGGCTTCCTGAGGGAGTACGAGGTGAGAGCTGTCCTGGGCAGGTGCAGGGAGTGCTGCCATGGCTGTATGTGCTGAGGGGACCTAGGGAGTGATTGAAGCTGCTCGGGCTGGAGGACACCCCGCAAGTGCCTCCTGAGTGGGTCCCATGCCCCAGTTTCCTGGGTGTTCTGGCAGTGTCCCCTCTCCACGGCATTGCATGCCCAGGCACATGGCTCCCTCATGCATTCTGCACTGGTCAGGGTCTGTCCACCACCCACTCTTTCCCAGGTCCCTACCTGGACAGCAGCAGCCCTCTCCTGACAGCATGGCACAGCCCTGGCAGCCCACTCCAGGGCTGGTCTCGTGGCACTCCTGCTCGGGCTTCTGCACGTGCAGCTGTGACCCCCCTCTGCCAAGTCCAGGTGTCCTCAGGAGGCCCTGGTTCCTCCTGCTCCTGACCCTTCCCACTCACTGCCTCCTCTACTCTCTCTCACACTGGCAGGCCCTCCTGGAAGTTGTCAAGGAAGAAGCCAGCTCTGCATCACCATCTTCAGGCAGCCAGCAGGCACGGCCCTCTTCCAGCATCCTGCCATGTAAGTTCTATGACACCTTGCATCCTCTTCCTTCCTGTTCCTCTTCCTCCTGCGTAGGAGCAGGTAGTCCACAGCACAAGAAAGTATTTTGGGACTTTGGCGACTCCCCCAGAAGGTTACTGAGGTGTTTGGGATGGAGCACATGAGTTTGGGACTGGGATAGGTAGGTTTGCTCAGCCTGGAGAAGAGAAAGCAAAGGGGAGATCTTATTGCTATGCTCAGCTACCTGTGGAAAGGCACAGGGAAGACATGGAGCCTTCTCAGAGGTGTGCCATGGAGGGACAAGAGACAAGGGGGATGATTTGGGAGGGTCATCCAACTCAGTAGAAGAAATAGTGGATTTCTGTGAAGATGGTCAAACACTGGAACAGAGGCCCAGAGGACCTGCAGGCTCTCCATCCTTGGAGAGAGGCAGATCTCCACTGGCTCAGACACTGAGTGACCTGCACTACAGGCACTTGGGATGGAGACCTGTCTTTTGGGAGCCAACATCCACAGGCTGGAGATGAGCACTGCAGAAGGGAGTGCCTTTGCCAAGAAATGGTGAAGGAAGGATTGGATTTGTGTGGCAGTCAGTCTGTAAAACCTGTTTGAGCTCAAGACTGCCTTGAATTCCTCCAGCTCCCACTTACTTTGCAGATGATCGCTCCAGAGTGAAGTTTTCCTTGCTGGAACAGGGCCCTTTCTCGGGACTGCTGCAGGTGTGGCGTGTCCCGGTGAGTCTCACCCCTGTGCCTGGGTCCCCCATCCTGGCTGTGCTCCTGTGCCCTGGGTCCTGCACTGCTCCACTGGTCCCTGTCACTGTGATCTTGCGTGGAGAAGAGGGCATTGCGAGGACTGAGGACATCACTTCCCTTGCCTGCCCAGTTTGGGCTGTCCTCACTTGCCTCCCTTGGTGTTGTCTCTTCTCTCCTTGCCTCATGACCTGCTGAGCTTTCTTCCCTTCCTGACCTTTCCTGCAGCCACCTGGGCCAACAGAGCACCCTCTCCATCAGGAGAGTAACATTCTCATTCCCCACCCAGGGCTGCAGCTCCAGCAGGGACTATCTGGCTGTCCACGGCCCTGAGAAGCTGACCATGGAGGACTTCTGGACCCTGGTGTGGGAACAGGATGTTCACACAATCCTAACACTTCTCCCATGGCAGGAGAAGGGGGAGGTAAGGCACCGTGCCCATGTGTGCCGTGGCAGAGTGGGAATCTGTTCGGTGGAGTTGGAACTAGCAGAGCTCTTGAAATTCTTCACTGCCTCCTGAGTTCTGGGTGCAGATCCAGCTTAGCTAAAGCTGGACCTTTCCTGTGTCCAGGTGCTCCCACAGCTTGTCATGGGAGACAGGTTCTGTCTGCCCCCCATGCCTGGACTCAGCTGGTGCCCTTCAAGCTGCATCTGCCTGGGACCAAGGGCAGCAGCTCCTGCTCTGCCCAGGCAAGCTGTAGACATTAGCTGAGCAGATTCCAGCTCAGAGCTCTGAGCAGAGCTGCCAGGCAGCTCTGGGTTCCCAGATGAGCTGGCTGAACCTGCTGGTGTTCCCAGAACTCCCTCAGGTTTTAGGTAGGGGATGAACTGACATGGAGAGATGCTGGGAGTGCTCTTGGTCCAGCCCCACCACAGACCCCAAAGACAGCGACTGATAGGACAGACAATGACCATCAACAGGAAGCCAAATTTCTTGCTGCACGCAGGTCCCAGGGGAGGTGTGCTGGCCCCTGGAAGGAGACTCGCTCTGCACGAAGACCCTGACCATCCAGTGTGACACAGAGAAGCTTGTCTCGGGGTGGAGGTGTACCCAGCTCAAACTGAAACACGTATGTGTCCATGGGGCTGTCCCGGCTCCCACCTCCTGGGATGGGCGTGGGTCTGTAGGGATCTGTAGGGGCTGAAAGGTCTGTGGGACTTCTCCAGGCTGCAAGAGCAGAGTGCCAGCAGTTCAAATGCAGGAGTGAGTCTGGACTGCAACCTCCAGAACTGAGTGGACACAGAAAATACATAGGAGAGGCCCTAGGGGCTTCCCCCACCCCTTGCTGATAGGTCTGTCTGACCCCTTTGAAAAGGCCCACACAGTTCTCAGTTCCCTCTCCAGGAGCAAGTCAGGGTGCCATGGGGAAGGAGAGCAGGTTGCCAGAATCATTGTACCCCAGCATGGGTGGTGGGCAGTGCCCCAGCAGAGATGCCTGGGCAGCTTTACAGAAGCTGGTAGTAAGCTCAGGGAAGCCTCAGAGAGCCTAAGGATGGGAGAACTGGGGCCCTTCTGCATCCAGACTCGCCCATCCCTCCCCGACATCCATGTCAGCTCTTTGTGTCTCACAGGAGAAGAAAGCAAAGGAGAGGCAGGTACGGAGGTTCCTGTACACGCTCTGGAGCAGCAAGAAGCAGCCAGATGTCCAGAGCCTGGTGGAGCTGCTCGTGGCTGTCAGACGGTGCACGCCCCACTGGAGGAGAGTTGGTCCTCTCCTGCTGCACTGCAGGTACCCCGGGTTACACCTCCATCCATGGGCAGCCTCCCAGCCTGGGAGCCACCAGGCTGCACAGAGCCTTGGCGTGGTACCAACAAGCCTTCCTCTCCGTGCCCTGGGGGCATGTTGATATCGGTCCATGGGAGCTCGTGGAAGTTCTGAGCCTGGGAGGTCACAGGGAGCAGTGCTCTGCCGAGGGCTGGGAGAAGACAGGGCAAACAGGGCTGGGCTGGGGGGAGCATGGGTGGAGCGGGCAGTCCCAGGCTGAGGTGCCCAGGCCATCCCTGGGTAACTGTAGGAGTACTGGGAGCAGCCCTGATATCAGCCCTGATATCCTCACTTGCTTGCACGCAGGGAGAGCTCACAGTCCCACAGTGCCCACATGGCTCCTTGGACTGGTGCCCTCTTCCAAAGAGGTTCAGCTCAGCCTGGCCTGGCATCAGTGACCCTCCCTTGTCCCCTGCAGTGGTGACATGAGCCAGATGGGGACACTGATCTCCCTGGATTGCCTGTTGTACCAGATGAAAGCTGAGAGAACTGTGGACATCTACGGCGTGACCCTCCAGCTGGCCAGAAGCTGCTGCCTTATGACCCCAACTCTGGTAGGTGGGAAGGAGAAGGGGTGGTGGGCAGACTAGAGCAGAGTCTTTGTGCTGACCTGCCTGGAGCTGGCAGCATCCTGCCCACTCCTGGGTGCTCCCTGCTGCCTGGGAGCCCGTCCAGCTTCAGCAGGGATTCACTTCATGCTTCCTCCCCACCCTGTGGCTCTGCCAGCCACCAAGGGCTCAGCGCACTGACTTTTCGCACATAACAGTTTTCCATCTCCTCGGTTCTGGAGTTAAGATCAGTTAAATTGCATGTGAACCCACAGTAAATCAAGGCACTCTTCCCATTGTTCTCTGGGAATAGTGGAGCACTGGTGTCACCCTACACAACCTGCCTGCTCGCCCTTGGCTCCTGGGCATGGCTGTCGGCCTGGGGACCCAGAATCTGCTTGGCCGGTACCTTTCCTGCTGCATCCCCCAGACCCAGGGCCTGGTGTCACAGCTGGGGCTGCCTGTCAGGGGGACAATGCCACATTAGCAGGTGCCCTGTGGGCTGCAGCACAGTCTGACAGTGCCACTCTGTGCCAGCCCAGCCTCGGCATGCCGGTCCTGACAGGCGCTCGTGGCACCAATGCCTCTGGACATGCTTCAGTTGCTGCAGCTGCTGGATGAGCTGATGCACAGCCCTGGAAACATTCCCCACAGGGCACAGCAGAACTAGGGAAGATCTCTCCAAGGCTTCCCAGCTGCACAGCCTCCTTCAAGAAGCTAATTACATTCTTAATTAATGTGAACCATGTGCGTGGTGGGAGCCAGAGGAGGGCAAGGCGTCCGCTGCCCCCGCTTCAGAGCTGCTTTGTGCTCCCACGGCGCCTGGCCCTGCAGGAACACACTACCCCATAAAGGCACAGCGAGTGCCCATCAAACGCCGCTGTCCCGCTGAAGGGGAGCAGCAGAGGAGCTGCTTCCCCTCAGAGCAGTGGGGCTGCCCCCCAGCCTCCTCCATCCCTGTGGGGGTGTGCCAGCACCCCTTTATGTCTGGCGGGGTCATCGGCTGCGGTCGTGCTGGAGGCATCAGATTTTTGGGGGTGAAGCAAGGGAGAAGATGAACCTTTGATGGATATCCATGGATAACTGTCGGATATTAAGCACCACCAGCTCCAGTGTGGTGTGTGTCCCAGGGGTGACATGTGGCCAGTCACTGAGTGTGCCTGGGCTGAAGTTAGCCCTGGGCTGTCACTGCCGATTTCACAATCAGACAATCAGACGTGACTCACTCATTGAAAACACGCTCTAGTGACCTGGAGCCTCAGCCATTGTGTGATCCGTGGCATTCCGGGCTCTTCGGTGAGGCTGAACCCGCCACCACAGGGAGGAGGCTCCTCGTGACTTGCGGCTCAGCCAGCGCATTAACGAGCTGTTCGGGAATGCTGCTGGGGGCCCCTCTGCAAGTCCCTAATCCCCCCTGTCCACTGCCATGTGATTCCAACCCACACCATGTGCTGGCTGGCCCTGCCCT
This sequence comes from Cnemophilus loriae, assembly GCA_013397755.1. NCBI lineage: Eukaryota > Metazoa > Chordata > Aves > Passeriformes > Corvidae > Cnemophilus > Cnemophilus loriae. The sequence continues at coordinate 192,147 of VZTF01001478.1, forward strand.
CCAGCTCTGTGCCTTGTACAACCCTGTTTACCTTCCTCACATCTTGCCTAGTCAGTCCTGGTCTTTGTAGCCTGGTGTCATTTTGGGGCAGCCCGGTATTTGGGCAGAACCTCCTATCAAACACACAGGGGACTTGGGACCTCTGAGCCCACATTTGGACCTGATGGATCAGTTTGGTGACATTAAAAAGAGACAAACAATGCAGCTGGGCAAAACCCACACAGATTTTTCTGTAAGCCTGCAATCATCTACCCTGATCTACTCTCAGCACCTGACTCTGGTACAGTGAGACTACACCAAGGGAAATTTCTGGTCCAGAGGTCTTCCTTCATGGCCCGGAGTCAGTGCCAGACCCCAAGCACTCCAGCTCCATGCCTGCAGCATCACTGGAGTTGCTCTTTGCTCTTTTTTCGGATGCAAACATCACAGCACATCCAAAAGCCACTGGGGCGCTTGGAGGAAGCCCAGGGAAATTGTTCCTCTCCATCTTGGATGGGATGTTCCTCTCAGCCCCATCATGGGGGGATGAAGAAGGGGAAACAAACATGGTATAACAGGCTTGATTCTTCCTTTCTGAGTGACTGTGGTGACACAGGACCATCATGGACTACTTGCGAGAGCAAATCCTGCTCTGCTATCAGACACTGTTCCTTAATTAGGATTTTTTAATGCAAACTGCAAGGTTAATCTGTGGCCAGGAAGTCTCTGTCAGAAACCTGACTCTCGTTTCTCTCTTGCAGGACCAGTACATGCTCCTGTACACCTGCATCCAGGACATCATCACTCAGAACCAGCCCTGACACCACCGGGCCCTTCCTGCACCCTTCTGCCTCCCCGTCTGCAGGGTCCTGTGCAGAGCTGGGAGCTGGTGAGAGCACCGTGGGACTGCTGGCACAGAGCGAGCCCTGCAGCGAGCGGTGACCTCCCCCGGCACTGTCCCCAGCACGGTGTGAGCTGTGACACGGGGTGTCCTGGACAGACGGACAGTGTCCTGCCACGCACCACTGCAGCTCTCAGTGCAGGCACGGTGAGGGGCTGGGCAGGGTGCTCTCCTCCTTTGGACATCTCCTGGGATTCCTGGTGCCTGGAAGGTTCCCTAGCTCCCTCACTACACACTGTGGGGCTCTGCGCTGCCCCTGAGGCCCAACACGAACATGGAGCACCGTGGTCTGCACGTGCCCGTGGGCACCAGCGTGTGGAGGTCGCAGAAGTGCTGTGGACAGAGCACTGTGGGAGCTGGCTTGTCTCAGCTGGTGGAATGGTCTTAGGTACAAACAATAAACAGCCCTAGGAAGCGTGTGCTTGTAAGAGAGGCTTGGCTTTTGAGGGGTCCGACTGATGTGAAGGCTACAGCGTAGCAGCTGTTCCCTAAAGGGCAGCTGTGTCCCCGGCCATGGGACACAGCAGTGTCCCCTGGGCACTCCAGATGCTGTAGTCCGTGGCACAGCAGCTTCTGGTCTCTCATCTGCTCCTTCCCCTAAGGCAACACTTCTGCAGTGAATCTCCAGCCCACCCACAGCTTCATGAGGAAGGGACACATTGTCAGATGAAACGTGGGCTCGAAGTTGTGAACCTGCTGGCTCCCCAGCACCAAGGAACAGGGCAAAGCCACCTGGTTCAGCTGACATACTGGTAAGCAGCTGGCAGCCCCAGCAGTCCTGCTGCTCTGGGAACTGGGTTGTCCGTGCAGGGGCACGGCTGCTCTGCAGGCAGGGGTGGCCATGCACAAGCTGAAATCACAAGGAGCAACTCGGTTCACTGAGCTGCAAGTGCAGGGCAAAGAGAAGAGTTAAAACAAAAAAGATGGTTTCACAAGCATATTCCTCATGTAGAAAAAACGATCTTGGGACCCTGTTTACCCTTCTTCACCCCTTCAAGCAGGGGGGGGTTATAGTGCAGTCTAAAGCAGTGACCCACATCCCAGTGTGCCCCACACTCCTGCCCACTATTCCATGTCCTGTGGCAGCTGCCTTGGAGTGGGGTGAGGAGACATAACAGGTATGATGAAGGGCTCCCAAGACCTGTTAAGAGGAGCAGAGAGCCCCAGGTGGGTGACTCAGTTGGCCACTCATCCTAATGCCCCTGTGTTTCCACAAGAAGCTTCTCCCTCTTCCAGAACAAGGATCTGCACCCCAGACTGGGACACCCAGGGCACCTCAGCATCAGCCATCCCATCACTGGGATGAAGCCTCTTTAGCAACTTTTTTTCCCTCTTCTAAATCACGTTTCTCTTTGGCAGTTGCTGTCCCACGCACCTCCTGTTCCCACCATGCGCCACGTGTCCCCTCCGCCCAGCAGTGCTGTGCAGCCCCCAGCCAAGTGTCCTGCCTGTCCCCTGCACACACTGCCCGGGTGTGGCCACACGCAGGGTGGGAGCAGTCTCTCCCGGCACACAGGATACCTTCTGTACTGCAGGCAGAGCTGCTCAGTCCCCTGTGCCTCCGTGTATTCCCTGCTCTACTCCGAGCTCCAAGCTGCAGCATTCCTGGGCTGGAGGAAACCCAGGCAGTGCAGAGCCTTAGCCCCATGGAGGACTGGTTTTCCTCCCACCCTGGACATGCTGTGTGTGCAGTGGTGGCTTCAGCACAGCCCAGAGCATCCTGAGTTGCTCATGGCCACCCTCGCCCATCCTGACCTGCATTGTCCTGGATCCAGTTGCTGTTTGGAAGTGTTTCCACGTCACTACATCTTTGTGCCAGGGTCACCCACCCGTGTGATGTGACCCGTCACTCACTGCTCAGCCTGCACATGACCATCCAGAGACTTGTTACATGGCTGTTCCTGGTGAGATGCCAACATGCCAGGGGCTCTCCAGGAGGATGAGTGAATACTTCGAACATGAAAAGGGCCTCTGAAGTTCAGTGGATGTTCTCATGTGCACAGAAGGATTTACGATGTTGCCTTGGGAGGAGCCCAGCCCTTGCCCTTGCTCACAGGGAGCCTGATGGCTTTATGACTTTTATGTAACCAGTAACTCCTAAACCACACTGCTGCTGCAGGATGAGGGTCACAACAGGGAAATGTTTGTGTCCACAGCCCTGTAGCTGGGATCAGTGGGGTTGGGCTGTTGGCTGCACATGAGGTCCCTGTGCTTTGCGGCAGCAGCAGCTGCCCTGTGCTTCTGGGCCACCATGGGAGGATGCACCAGTGCACACTGGATGTTAACATCAAGCAAGCAAGCAAGCTGCAAAAGCAAACCTGGTCCAAAGAATGATGTGCCACTTGTCTGCCCAGAGCCTGGAGCTGACAGGCTGGTGAAGTTTAGACCTGCCCAGCAGCACAGAATCTCACCAGTGCTGGGGGTTTTACCCCAAGAGCCCCCAAGAAGGAGTAGTCTCAAAGACCATGTGTCCTGCTCGCACATGCACATAGCTCCATCCTCCTTAGACCTCCACTGGAAACAACCCTGATGTCCAGCTTTCACCCTCCGGCTGCATCCAGCCTTAAAAATAATTTTCACCCTCAAAAAATATTCAAAAATTTTCACCCTTAAAAATAATAAGCTTCACCCTCAGCACAGCTGGCCTGCAAAGCATGTGAAGGCAGAGCTCCCTGTGCGTGAAGGAGTGAGAGAGCTGCTGGTGCGGCACAGGGCTGGTGTCATGCCCTCAAACACGGCAGAGGTGAACCAGACCTGGATCCAACTCCAGCATCACCCTGCTGGTGCTGCTGGAGGCAGCCTGTGGCTCTCCTGGCTTTGCATGGCTCAGGAATCCTGGGTGCTGAGCATGGTTCAGTCTCCAAGGTGTGTGTAGAGATGAGGTTTAGCATCAGGCTCTTGTTCAAGGCCTGCAGTCTCCACTCAACACTGACAAGCCTTTGCACCTGTATGTCCCTGCGTGGTTTATGATGTTAAAACACGTGATGCTCATTGTCTCAGAGGATTTCAAGATCTGTGGAGTGCCCTGCCTGCAAAGCAGGGCCAGTCACAGTGACAGTGAGGATGCCATGGGGTAGCAGGAGCCTTGTGAGGGACACAGAGGAAGGTTGACCAGGGGTTTTGCTCTCTAGGGCCTGGCAGCCAGCGTGTGGACTTGTGCTGCTGGCTGCCTCCCCTGCATGGGTGGGCATTGTCCCTCTTGGCTCTCCATCACTCCTCAGTGGCCCAGGGTTCTGCAGGGACGAGTCCTCCCTTGCTCCCAAGTGCATCTACCAGGGTGTCCCTGCAGCCCAGCCAGGACTGCCTCCTCCAAAACGGGCAGCTGCCAGGGATAAGGAGAGGCAGGAACCCCCCAGCCTCTCTCTGCTGTTTTCCCACAGTCAGAACTACCTTGTGGTAGTTCAGTCTCATCATGCCTCGGGCTTTGCTCAAAGCCATATTCTGTATGGAGAGGCTCTGGGTCTGGCTCCACAGCTGATGGCAGAGGAGGGAGGCCTCAGGATGGCACGGAATTGCTTTCACGGAGAAGAGCAGAACATCATCCACAGGGGACAACCTGGCCACGCCCCGAGCCACACTCTGATGGCAGTGACCAAGCAAGGGGTGGGGTGAGTTCTGCTGGCACCTGCCCCACACCGGCTCTCGTTCCCCTGGAGATCAGCACAGCACATGGCTGTCCATCTGCCTCAAAGGATGGGCAGGGCACCAGGAACTTTCCACAGTCCCTTGGGAAAATGCTCCTGCGTCTCCTGTGTGTCTGTGCACAGAGACAGCAGCCCCAGGACAGGGCACAGGGCTGATGCCCTGACACCCACAGCTGGTGGCACAGAGCTGCCAGGGGCACTGGCCCTGAGACATAAGGAAGGAAGTTAAAGCCGTGGTGGGGGAGGCATGGTGCTGTCTGCAGAGCTTCCATAAGTCCAGGAGCGAGGGATCCCTCAGCCCTCACATCTGGCTAACACAGCAGAGCCAGCAGCCAAGGTGAACCTGCAGACACCTGCAGCTAAAGCACAGCTTCTCCAGCAGCTATGGTGAGAGCTTCTCATCTCCAGGACAGGCACAGGACAGGGATTTGTCACTCAAACTGGCCAACAGGTTTTGCCAGTGAGTACGCTATGGCTGTGACAGCCACACAGCGTGTGTCTGTGGCACAGCCCTCTGCTCCGTGCTTCATGTCCTGCCTGACAGGAGGCCAAGTTGGTAACGATGATGAATTTATGATCTCCCACCCACTGCTGCAGTGGAGTCTGGAGCCGCAGATGCTTACAGAGGGTGTTGTGGGAGCTGCGGTTTGGATGAATAATTTTCCAGCCCTGCAGCTCAAGAGCCATGAAACCCAGAGGGGGAGAGAAAGACAACAGATCACTAAAACAAAACAAGCCTCTGGCTTGGGCTGCCCAGTGAGTGCTGGGCCGTGCCATGTTCTTGTTTATCCTGCTCCGGATGAGCAGCATCCAGCCACTGCCCTCCTCCATCAGCCCTAGTGCAGAGGCCAAAACTCTGGGGATGAGCAAGAGCTTGCCTGTTTGGACCCCCCTTCCTACTCCCTCTCCCCTTCCCATGGCTGCCACAGCAGGGGCAGACTGGGTTGGTATTGCCAAGTGGCAGGAGACAGAGATACCCACCCCTCAGAGCTGGGGATGCACGGCCACGGGAGCCTGACGGTGGCTGCTGGAGCACCACAGCTCCTTGATCCCACGGTTTCTCCAGTGCTGGACCTCTACCCCAGGCTCTTCCCTGGCCCCTGCTCTCCCCAGGGCAGAGTCCAGCTGCTGCACATCTTTGCTCAACACAGTAATGGGCCCCTGCTCCCAGGGAGCCCATTTCACCCTGACACGTCCTCAGCTGGACATCTCCATGAAATCAGGTGCTGGCACCAGTGGTGGCATGGAATGCCCACTGCCCACCATCTCTTCCACCTGAGCTGTACCAGAGCAGGAGCAGCAGGATTGCAGCCGGATGCCCCCAGGGCCTCCAGCATCCTCTATTATCAGTTGCTGATGTTGGCCACCTCCTGGTGAGCAGAAGTGCTGGGGCCAGCACAGATTGAAGGTCGGTCTGAACTGGAAGGAGAATTCACAGAATCACAGGGTTGGAAAGGACCTCTGGAGATCATCCAAGATGCCAAGGCAGAATCACCTGGAGCAGGTGACACAGGAACACCTCCAGGTGGGTTTTGAACATGTCCAAAGGGAGAATCCACGACCTCCCTGGGAAACCATTCCAGTGCTCTGCCACCCTCAGTGTGAAGAAGTTCATCCTCATGTTGAGGTGGAATTCCTTGTGTTTTAGTTTATTCCTCCAGGGACAGGTGAGGGTACTGAACCTGAGGGTCCCTCCTCACCCCTCTTGCACGTGCAAGGCTTGCTACAGCTGTGGCTCCCTGACCCAGCTGAGGTGCAGGTGCTCCAAAAGAAAGGTCTTCAAGCATGTAGGACACTGGACCAGGGTTCTGGTCCACCTAACAGGTCTCCTACCTGGCTCTGCACCTCTGTCCCTCTTCTCTGCAGGGCATGGAGCCACAGCTCTGCCCCTTTTTGCAAGCAGCGCCTCCCAGAGCAAGGGGTTAAAGTGCATCTGAAGATTGTGCTGCTCTGTGGCCCGGGCATCAGGCTGGAACCATCCTTTGTGTGACTTCTCAGGCACCAGTCCTTCCCACTGCCAGGAAGCATGGACACCTGTCCCTGTCCTTCCCCTGCCCCAGCTGGAGCCACATGCTGGGCACTGGGACCTTCTGCTTGTTTGCAAGTGTTTGCAGTTACATTTTGGAAAGCCTCTGGGAGCCCTTGCTGGGCCCAGACTCCCACAGAGCCTGACAGTGCTGTTCCAGCCTTTGGATGGCCCTGCTGGGAGCAGGGTCTCCAGGACCATTCCTCTGGCCTTTGCCTCTGCCTCGACATTGGGTGGCTCCACAGGGTATGTCTGGGCTCACAGACACATCCGAATTACCAGGCTCCTGGATCCTGCTCCCTCCCTACTGGTTTGGATCACAGCCTGTTCCACCCAGAACCTAAAGGATCACCTTCTAGAGGAGCCAGGGCTGGCAAGTTTGAGAAGCCTTACTCTAAAGAGGGATCATGTCCCAGGAGTGAGTGTCCCCTCACAGAGATGTCAGATGAGGTGGGTGGGTGAATGCCACAGCACATATGGGCCAGTCCTGTACCAGATGCTTATTTTTCCTCTGGTGTCTCTGTGCCCTGTGATCCTGCCTAAGGCTCTCTCCTGCCCCTGCAAGCCCTTCTGGAGGGAGGGACTCGCTGCTGTCCTCCCCAGTGTGTGGCACGGCGTCGGTCCCTGCCGGAACCTTGGCAGTGAAACAGCCAGCATCGTCCGGGTCTGCAGAATGGCCTGGTTGTCCTTGGAGATCAACAGCCAAACTGGATCCTACTGGGTTGAGCCAGAACTCTATAAAATCTGGAAGGAAATAAAAAGAGGGCAAAAGCAGTTGCCCCATGGGAGCAGGGCAGGAGACACATTTGTGGTTTGTTCCAGGGGCCCCATGTCGAGCTCGTGCTGAGGACAGAAACAAACAGCCTCCAGCACTTTGACTCAGCTGGCAGCGCCAGTTTTCCAGCTCGGGAAGGACCTCAGCTGGATGTCCAGGGTGTTGGCACCACCTTTGGAGGAGCAACATCACCTTTCTCCTCTCTGCAGGGAGAGCACTGCTCGGTGACAAAGTCAAGGTCCAGCGAGTTGTTGCATCAGGGCCCACAGAGATCTTCTGGCTCTGCAGGAGGGGGCATCAGTGCTTGTCATTAGGGTGTTGCTGCAGCCCTGGCCCAGCTACAGCTCCACAGCAACTCTGTCAGCCTTTGAATGCCACCAGCTCCAGAAAACCTCGCCAGGCACAATCCTCAGGCCAAAGCCTGCTTGGCATCTCATTTCTGGTCCACAGAGAGGATCTGGCCAGCGCTGGTACACGAAGTCTGGGCTCTCCTCGGGTGCAAGGCTGCAATCCAGAGTCAGACCCCCTTGGAGCATGTGCTGGTGTGAGGAATGCAGCCCACTCCCACCACCCCTGGCCCCTCTGTGCCCCTGGCCAGCCGAGGCCATGGCTATGCTTGCAGCTCACGAGAACTGGACCTTGTTCTCCACTTAGGCTGTATTCTAAATTTCCCCAAGGGTTTTTTTAATTCCTGCTTTTAAGCAAGCTGTAGGAAGACCTGTTAGTGTGGAGGCAGCAGGAGAAACATCTCACCTGGGATGTCAGCTGCCACTGAGAGGTGCCCCACGCTCGGGAATCGCACTCAGCCAAATCTCCCAGTGTTTGGTCCTAAGAGTCCCAGCTCCGTCCTTTAAAAGCAGGAGGAGGGTGTCGGGGCCCTCCAGGGAGCGGAGGGGTGGCTGTGGAGCAGCGCTCTCCTCTCTCAGACCGCAGCCTGCCGCTAGAGGACAACACACAAACACGGCTGAGCTGCAGGAAAACATCCACTCCCCTCCGCAGCGATGAGCTGGGTCGGGAGCTCCGGTGCCTGTGGGAATGGCGTGGCCCGCACTGCTCCCACTGAGCTGCAGGTGCAGCGAGAGCTGGCTGAAAAGGGACACTTCCATCCCTGAGGGGCTTATTCAGAAATGCCAGGTTTACCATGGAGACAGCAAAGCTCTCTGGTCCAGGCAACTCGGTGTCCAGACTCTTAGTTCTGCCAGGAGCCAGGCGACACGCTGGAATAAGTGACACTTTGAATGTTGGCAGCTGTTATAAGATCTCAAAGAAATGGGACATGTATATGAACCACCACAGCCGACCTGGAATAAAAAGCAAACAGAAAAGTCAAAGTGATGCACATGGAGAAAAGCTCTGCAACATCAGGACATGCTGCTCCAAAAACATGTGAAAATTGCAGTCAGTACCTTCCTGAGGAAATATCTCTGCTTCAGCTGAATGGTAGCTTTCAATAGGAACCTCTGCAGTGTGATTTTTTTACAAGAACTCTATTAAAAGTGTGATCAGCCAGAGCCCTGGGTTCCCGAGGACAATTCACTGAGTGAGAACTTGTCAGGAGGTGGTGATGTGGTTGGTGTTGGCTGCTGAGGCTGGAGGGAGAGGAGCAGGAATCACAGATAAGAGCTGCTGCTGCTGCTGCTGCAGCCAGAAGTGATAGGCCTGACGCTTTCTCCAGACTGACTTCAGATTCCTGGCTGCTGTCAGAGCATGTCCAGCCATTCCAGGGCCTGCTAATGTCCCATGTCAGAGCTGGAGGGGAAGCACGGTGAGGAACACCAGGGACTCATCTCTCTGAGGAGGGTTCCCTGTCTCCCCACCAAGCAGTGTTTTACACTTGGAGCTGTCAAAAGACATTGCAAATGTTTAATTAATGACCTCTCCATCACTGTTCACGATGGCTTGATTAATTCCAATTAAACCAGTTCCTGCTCCCAGACCAAAATCCTCTCACTCCTCTTTCCAATGACTGCAGCAGTCACAGGGAGTCCTGAAACTGCAGGATCTGAATGCACTTTGCAAGTGAAGTAGTTTCAGATCCAGCATCACCCTGGCCAGGAGCCCTCAGCCAGTCGTGCATCAGCCTTGAACTCTGAACTTCATCTTGAGCACTTTTCTGGGGGAGGCTCTGGCTCACAGGTCTCAAGGCACCCCAGCCCCAGGTGAGCTGGAGCTATTCGAGTCTCCCACTGCACCGGTTCACCTTCCTGACCCCAGATAACACTTCCGCCTCTTTTATCCTGCGATAATGGGGATATCAATGAGGAAACTCTTTTGCCAGAAGGAAAGGCCCATTCAGAGGAAGCAGGGCTGTGAAAGCATCTCTTAGTCTGTGCTTTGGCCGCGTGGCACTTTGCCATAGCATGGTTACAGTGGGAGTGGTGACTTTGTGAGTGCACTTTGCAGCCACCCAAACCTGGTCCCTTCTTTCTCTGCCTCATTCACCTCCTCCATTCATGGCTGTGGGGGAGGGCAGAGGGAGGAACAAACCGTGAGTCCAGATCGACCTAAAGCCTCATGGACAGTTGTCTGTCTTCAGCGTGAGACCTGTGTTCAGCTGCTGTTCCTGTTACAGATGAGATGCTTGGCTCTGTAGAGAGAGACTCAGTGTGGTTCAAGCTGTGGGGCCAGGCTCACCCCATCCCTCAAGCCACACAGCAGTCACCCCATCTGAGGGCATCACAATGACATTGAGCAGCCAGTGGCCATCACCAGAGAGGACACGGAGCTGTCCTTTGCAGCCTTCTCCTGTTGCAGGTCCAGCGCCCTTTGCTAAGCAGGTGTTTCTGCTGCCCCAGAACTCGGTAGCTCCTCGATACAGAATCCTGTTCTGAAGCACATCCCACATGTTCCAGGACACCGTGAGGCCCTGGGCTGGACTGGTCTCGGCAGTAGCCCCTGCCAAGCCAGACCATGACACAGGTCCAGATGACATGGCTTCAAGCCCCCCCTCAATGGACTATTCCTCTACTTTGGCCACTTTACCCAGGGTTAGAAAGAGCTCTTGAAGCAACCCAGCCCCCTGCTCCTGGCATCAGTGCTGGGCAGCTCCTGCAAACGCAGCTCACACGTGCCCCTGATCTGGGCAAAACTGTGACAGGAGCACCATGTCCCACCATGGAGCTTGGTACCATGACACTGCTGCTCCATCCCGCTGCACGTCCCCCCAGCCCCTGCCTGGTGCAAGGGGAGAGCAACGGGGCTGCTAGGGAGTGAGGGCTGGAGCTCAGGACAGACAGACAGACAGCCTTGGGCATTGTCGTTCCCAGCAAAGAGCTTGTCCTGAGCTCCTCACTCCCTTCTCCCCAGCTGCACCCTGACTTTCCAGTCACAGCTGAGTTTAGCAGCCAGCACAGACACAGAGTCCTTTATTTGGGGTTATATTTCAGCGTCCCGAAGTCTGCAGCCCTTGAAGTGCCGCTCGGGTACTCCTGCCTCACTACTTATACTTCTCTGCCCTGTCAGAGCCAGCTCTGCCTTCCCCTGCCCTGCTGTCTCACAAAAACACGGTTACAAAACAAGCCTGGGTCCTGGAGCTATGAACAGGTCTTTATTTGTTGAGGTTTCTTTTGGTTTTTTTCCCCCACTTTCTTCCCTTTGAATGAAATTCCTGCCAGCTCTAAGAGAGAGAGAGAGAGAGAGGGAAAGAGTAGAAAGTTTAACTCCTCCCATTGGAGTGTCTCACGCCCCTGCCCAGCCCTTGAAACCCAATAACCAAGATCATTCAGCAATGCCTTCCCTTGCCTGGCTGCATCCTCAGCACACCGGGACCTGCCGGAGATCCCGTGCCCGCTGCGTGCCGGGCGCCGGGACCGCTCCGCCGCTCCCCGCCGAGCCCCGCGCCCGGAGCCGGCCGGCGGCCGAGGCGAGGATGGACACGCTGCTATTCTGGGGCATTCTCCTGGCGTCCTCTGCCCGCTGCCAGGCGGTGCCTGTGGAGCCAGGTGCTGCGCCCTCCTGCCCGCCGCAGTGCCACTGCGAACAGGATGGCATCGTGCTCTCGGTGGATTGCTCCGAGCTGGGGCTTTCGGAGGTCCCTGCCAACCTGAGCCCTCTCACCGCTTACCTGTAAGTACAGCCCTTGCTGCTTCTTTTGCAATGCTTTCCCTGGACCCCTTCGACAGCTGCAGCTCTCCTCCGGCTTGGAAGTTTGTGCCACATATTCCCGAAATTAAATTTCCTGTGGAAATTAGAAACCAAGCAAAATAACAACAAAAAAGGCAGCTCTTTGGTCAGGACCTGCCGAGCTCCCCTCCTCCCGCGCCCCTCTGCAAGCGCTGTTTATACTGCGATGTTCTGCTTTGCTCCGTGATTGCAGCGGACCAGGGGAACTGACTTGCTGGGTCGATTTTGATTGTCTGAGCACATAATGGAGTATTTTTACACAGCAATTAGTGAAAACTGCTCTGGGATCCTTCTGTCAAGCATTTCAATAGCTGCAATAACTCAGGGCTTTGCGGGGTTTGGGTTGTGCTGGCCACCAGCAGTGTCCGAGTTGCCTCTTTAAAATGAGTATTAAAGTCTTGTAAGAGGTCTGGGGGGTTGGTAAGTGTTGTGTTTTGATTATTTATGTATTAGTTTTATTTTTAAATTCTTGATTATCTGAATGTTTCATACCCATTCTGATGTTAATACCCCAAAGGGTAAATTGACAGAGACCGGTGCATTCATTTCTAGCCCCAGAGGTGATCTCGGTGCCATCATCCTGGTGATGACTGACGATCCTGATAAACGACTGTGGAAAAATCTCAGGGTTTAACCAGGAGAGGAAACACCTCTCTCAGGGAGACGAGTCATCCCTGAGGAAGATGCTTCCTGGGTTTGTACGCAGTGCTGCAGGCACGAGCCACAGCTGTTTGGCAGACAGGCTGGGAAGGACCGGGGCATTCCCAGCTCGGAATGCAGCCAGGGCACTGCCAAGGGAAGCCGCAGTCATCAAGGACCACCGGCAGCCGCACACAGTGCCGGGGATGTTCATGTTGTGCTCGCTGCTGAGAGGGACTCGTGTCTGGCAGTGGCATGCAGACCACGGTGTTGGTTTTCCCAAGTTCCTGGGTTGTGCTGAGATGCAGGTGCTCAGCTGTCAGAGCAAAGCACCCAAACCTGGCCAGGAAGGGCTTTGCACAGCCAGGTGGAAGCTGCCACAGCTGGATAAGGGCTTCTCTGCTCCTCCCGCTCCCCTGAGGAGCACAGCCTTGTGCCAGCCACTGGATGGCCAGAGCTGTACCGGGTTAGCTGGGAGAGAAATAAGACTGGAAAGGACGATGCTCACTGGAGACCATGAAAGATGAGAGAAATGTGTAATGCGGGCTGTGTTTCCCCTGGGAGAGGGAACCACTTGTTACATGAGGTGTGACTGCACAGAACTGTCCGTGGGGCTCGGTTTGGAACCGGTGAAAAGTGACTGGAGTATGTGGGAGGCTGCAGAACATTGCAGCACTGATGCTTCTGTGGGGACAGGCGGCAGCCCCATCAGGCACCCACTTCACCCTCACAGGATGGGGCACCCGCTGCTCCCACTCCGCAAAGACGCTGCATGTCATCTCCAGAGAGCTGTCCCTTGGGCTGGGAGCTGCAGAGCTGCCCGCATGAACCCAGGGACATTTCGGTGTTCCTGGCGCTCAGTGCCACGTTTACCCCTGGCCGCGGTGCTTGGAGCAGGGACACAGAGCCCTGGGACACGGATCCCTGTGCGTGGACCCCAGCGGGTGGATGCTTGGAGGTGCTCCCGGCCCCGTGCGGGTGCGGCCGGTGACTGTTGCGGCTGCTGGCAGAGCCCTGGATTCCACTGGGACTGGGTCCTCGGGACAGCCCTGCAGCATCCAGAGTTCGGGATGGTGCTGATGCGGTTCCTTGGCCGCGGCCCCGC
>VZTF01001478.1:205431-246236 GCA_013397755.1 Cnemophilus loriae
TCCCCGTGTCTGTAGCAGCCCCGCTCCCCGTGGGCTGCACCGGCACCGCTCCCCGTGGGCTGCACCGGCCCCTCTCCCCGTGAGCTGCACCGGCCCCGCTCCCCGTGTCTGTACCGGCCCCGCTCCCCGCGTCTGTACCGGCCCCGCTCCCCATGTCTGTACCGGCTCCGCTGCCCATGGGTTTTACCGGCCCCGCTGCCCGTGTCTGCACCGGCCCCGCTGCCCATGGGCTGTACCGGCCGCACTCTCCCGTGTCTGTACCGACCCTGCTTCCCGTGTCTGCACTGGCCCCGCTCCCCATGGGTTTTACCGGCCCCGCTGCCCGTGTCTGCACCGGCCCCGCTGCCCGTGGGCTCGCACGGTGGCGCCAGTGGCAGTCCTTTGCACGGGCAGAGCTCCCCCTCCCCAGCCCGCGTCGCGCAGGGGACGCCCGGCCGGGGGGACCCTCCGGCTGCACCGCGCACGGGGCGGGCCCGGGGGTGTTGGAGGGGGCCTCAGCTTTCCTCCCTGCCTCTTTGGGGAAAACCAACCCATTTGGTGCTTCTTCATTAAACCCTGCCAGAGAGAGGACCAAGCAGATATGATGGAGGTAGGAAGTCAGGACGAACTGGGAATGACTGGAGGAAGGGCTGGAGGGCTAGGTTTTCTCCCTGCTTCTGTCACTACTGTTAGCAAGTTATGTGAGGTTAGATTCTCAGGTACAAGTGTGCAGCCAGGGCTGGTTTGTCAAAGCAAATCGGCATAAATTTTATAGAAAGTATGGATATTGGAGTGACATCTAAGTTCTTCGTGGAAATATAGGCTTAAACTCCACATTCAGATATGTAAAGAAATGCTGGATTGCTTTGGAGAGCTACAAGGGCTGAAGAGAGAGCCCTGAAATGGCAGCAGGAGCTTGGAGCTGGTGGACAGCTGCTTGCAAAACTTTCCAGCTTGTTTGCTCCGTGCTCTGTCTTCTTAGCACGTCACTGGCACTGTGGAGAGCAGGACTTCCTCCGAAGCAAAATAAAGGATCCTCGTAATCACCTCTGATTAGACACTGCCTCACCACAAATGAGCTGGTGTCCGTGCCCCATCCTGACTGTGCTGCGCCTTCACCACGCCTGTCTCTCTGCAAGAATCCTGTCCTTGCTCACTCCTGCACCTCTCTGAACCTGAACCTGACCCCACCCATCCAAAGCCAAGTGTTTTCAGTGGAGACATCGCTGGTGAAATTGCAGCTGTGATCAAGGAGATGGGAGAGATTTCCCCTTTAACTGATGTGCCAGTGACAGCCCTGTGTCACCTGCCACGTCTCTGTCTCTCGGTGTGTGCCAGAGAGTTGATCTGGGGCTGCAGCAGAGGTGGCTGGAGCTACTGGGGACTCCCTGGAAAGGACAGCAGCAAGCTGGGGGTGCAGGAGAGCGGAGCTTCATAGGGGAAGATTTCTGTGCAGCAGAGAGGCTGCACAAAGGGGCTCAGTGGAGGACGGGAAAATGGGAAAAGCTGCTTGGTGCTTAAAATCTTATCTTAGCTGTGATCCCTGGCACCACCGCACATCCTGCATGTGAGCTGGTGGAGCAGCCCCACCTCAGATTCTCCGGTGTAAGTGTTGCATCACACAAGCTGGTGCAGTTCAGTCCCCAGCTGTCCCCACGGCTGTCACCGGGAAGATGCCACAGTCGGGTGCAGGTGCTCAGTGCAGCCCCCTGCCCTAGGATGGCATCCTGACCCCCCTCACCCCCACGTATCTGGCTACCAGCCCCTGCAAGGTGGACAATGCTGGGGGTGAAGGGATGTTCTCGATTTGCTGAGGCTGCTCTTCTTTCACCAAAAACCAAAAAGACACCGTGTTGCTTGTGCCTGTGCTGGCCTGTCCAGCTGTCACTTGCAGAAAAGAAATGGAGAGTCTGTCTCAGCAGAGGACACCGTGGGATGGGAAGGAAACAGCAGTAGTGCCAGGGCCACGTGTGGACGTCAGCTGGCCAGGGAGCACACACACCCCCACACCCTGCACAGGTCTAGAGGGACGTGACACATCTTGCAGTGCCTTATCCCCAGCCTGGACTAAGCGCACATGGAGAGGTACTGGAAAGATTGCCCAGATATCCTAGGCTGGGAGATACCTCTGAAGGTCTCTTACACTCATTCAAACAGGTCCATCTTGTGAGGCTGCTCAGGATCTTGTCCAGTAGGTAAACCTACTGGATAATCTTAGGAGTATCTCTAAGATTCCCTCACCTTTTTTACTATCCCGTTTTTCCTAATATCAGATTGCAATTTCCTTTGGTTCATCTTGTGCCCATTACCTCTCATCCTTCCCCTGCACAACTCCAAGGAGATGCTGGCTCCAGCTTCTCTACACCCTTCCAGCCAACAGTTAAAAGAGCAGTAGCACTCCTCCATTCCTCCTTTATTTGTGAAGACTGACTAAACCTACAGCAGTGAGCAGTGAGTGGGACACGGGCAGAGTGGGGAGCACTGCCCTGTGGGAGAGGGGGCGATGGAGACACTGCAGGGCAGGAGATGAGGATGAAGGACACAAACCCGGAGGGTGCCAGACACCAGTAGCACCATGGCTGAAAGCTTAGCTGGAGGAGCCATCCCCCACTTCCCGAGGGTCTCAGGTCTCCCCAGCCCCACGGAGGGGTCAGGCAGTTCTGCTGCTCTGTGCCCCATCCCTGGAAACACCAGGGCCTGCTGTGTTCTTGTCCAAGGCCCCTGCACACCTTGCCTGGAGCCCGCCACAGGCCACTGCCTGCAGAGCTGTTCTCTGTCCTGGGCAACCAGCAGAGACCTGGGGCAGGACACAGCTGATGAGGCTGTCAGGCTGTTGCTGTCACAGCAGGATCTGGGGAGAGGGAAAAACAGCAGATCCTGGCTACTCCCAGATATCACCAAGCATCTCGTGAGGCTTCCCAGACAGAAGGCTTCTCATTCCCTACACTGTTTCCTTTGAGATGAATGGGACCGGGAGCCTTCAGGGCTGTTCTCACCTTGCAGAGACATTTTGAGACACTGCCTGGAATTTAGCATCCCACTGGGAGTCTGGGGCCCTGCATCAGCCACTCTCTCCTCTGAGCTACCTTCTGGAACCAGGTGCCACACAGACCCCTGACAGGGACGTGCAGGAGGCAGGGATGCTTTGAAGCTGAGCAGACACTTCCCAGGTCGCACAGTGCTGGATCTAGCATGGGGCAAAGTGAGGGAACGATGCCTTTTTCTTGATATTTGCATTGTCTGAAGACCCCACAGAACTGCAGGTAGGTGAGGCAGTGGGTTTGGAGGCTCAGTGCTGGTGCCTGGAGCAAGTGGAGCAGCAGTGCCGAAGGCAGCTCCCCTCGGCCCGAATCCCTCCCCATGTGCCAACATCTGCCCCCTGCAGCCCCCGCTGTGGGAAGGACCACAACCCCCTACGATGGGGAGCACCCCAAGAGCTGCCAGAGGAGCTGGGACACCAGTGGGGGAGCCAGGACGAGTGGCTGCCCTCTAGAAGCCTGGGCAGGCAGGACAGCTGTGGGGAGGTGTTGGGGCTGAAGGGGTGACTAAGGCTTCCAAGGAGCTGGGGTTTCCTGCAGAGGTGACAGGGACCCCTGTGTGCCTTTGGGACAGTCACCCCACTGAGAAAGAGGGAGCAGCCAAAAACGCAGAGAGCACAAAATCCCAATGCAAAGTGTGAATTAGGTCCTTCCTGGGGCCAGTGCTGCTCTCCTGCCCCAGGTGATTTTGCACAGACCAGTGAGTCACCATCCTGTGCCTGATGCTTGCCCAGTGCCAGGGCCCATCCACAGCTTCTTCCTCATGTCCTGGTCACCACAGGAGCCCCAGCGTTGCACCAGGACCCATCCGAACACAGCACAAAGGTGCAGACTCACTCCCAGACCCTGCCACTTCTCAAGCCACGATAGAGCCCAGGACTACCAAATGCTGCTGCTATCAGCTGGCCAGCAGACTAAGGGCTGCTCTCTGCTTGACGTTCTTTCCTGCTGGCAGACTAACAGGAAGTGCCATTCCTGCCCTGTGCAGTCCGAATTCCACAGTCTCATCCTCGGGAATGCCCAGAATGCCTGGGAGAAGCGCAGCCAAAGCAGGAGCAATGGGAAAGGTTTACGGGCTTGGGGTCACGGATGAGGGAGCTAAAGCTGGTGAGAGGCACTTGAAGAGCTGGGCTCTGCACACTGCAGTGGATTCACTGGTTTATATTCGCCGTTTATCAGCTTTGAGGAACTTTTTTTTCCACACCTAAAATATCAGGAATAACAAGGGTCTCCCACTCTCAGGGATTTGGGTTCCTTCAAAGGGACTGTACAACGTCCATCTGCTGCCTCTGTACAGGCACTCCACAGGGACACAGGTGTGCTCTGCATCCTTACTGCATCCTTGCCAGCAGGATTTCAAAGATTTTAAGGGCAGGCCACCTGGGTTCAACTCCAGTTGCCCAGCACCTCAATTACAACCTCAGGGTCTCCTGTGGCTGACAGTGGCTTTTTGCTGGCACGTTGCTATGAGGGCCCCAGGGGAGAACATCTCTGAGCACTCATGAACGATGACATTTCAGAATACCCGAATGGGCTGGTCCAAGCCAAGACCTGCCCGAGCCCCAGATTCAGGGAGAGCTGCTGGCACTGAATCCAAGATTCTGGCTGGTGTTTCCCTCTGGAGCAGGCAGATGAGCATTAACCAGAAACAGTGTCATTCCTGTCCCATGCTCCCCAGCCTGCAAGGAGGAGAAAAGCAAATGGAGAAAATCTGGGATCAGGCAGAGCTTGAAGAGTAGCTTGTGAGGGAAACTGAAAAGCAACAAGGAAACAGCACAGCTCCTGAGCAAGCGTTTCTAAATGGCCTTTTGTGTCCTCTGGGCAAGGTGGAACTCCCAGCCCAGCCGACAGCTGAAGTGTCCATGTCCCTTGGCCCACAGCGGTGCTCAGTGGGCCTTCATCCCTGCATTGAGGATGATGAGCATGATTCTGCAGATGCTTCATGGTTGTGTGACTGGACTCGAGGCTCAGGGCAGAGCAGTGGGAAGACACCAAACTCCACAGCAAGCAGACAAAATAGTGGTGAGGGAGCCCAGGTCAGGGGGGTGGAGGGAGTGAGGAGTGGGTGGGAGTGCTCAGAGCAGAGCCAGAATTGCAGGGCCATTAATCATAGAGCCACAGAATAGTCTGGGTTGGAAGGGACCTTAAAGATCATCTCATTCCACCTTCCACTAGCCCAGGTTGCTCCAAGCCCCATCCAACCTGGCCCCAAACACTTCCAGGGATGGGGCAGCCACAGCTTCTCTGGGCACCCTGTGCCAGGGCCTCCCCATCCTCACAGGGAAAAATCTCTTATAAACATATAATCTAAATCTGCCCTCTGTCTGTGGGAAGCCATTCTCCCTTATCCTGTCACTATCTGCCCATGTAAAAAGTTGCTCTCCCTCTTTTCTTTAAGCCCCTTTAGGCACTGGAAAGGGGCTCTAAGGTCTCCCCAGAGCCTTCTGTTCTCCAGGCTGAGCCCCAGATCTCTCAGCGTGCCTTAACAGTGAAGTCAGTCCTAGAGCTGCCTGAAGAGAATGTTTGGTGGGATGGTTTTCCAAGCAATATCTCATTTAATTGAAAAGGAAAAGCTTAATGAAAATGGACAGTGTTCATGGGACTGTAAATGGTAGAAATGCAGTAACAAGTTCAATCAGGAGAGATTCTTTCAACGTTTTCACTTCATGGTGTCTTTCTAAAAAAAGTTTCCATTTACAAATTTTCACCTGCTGGTGTTACATTTAGCCATAGGCCATTTAATATTCACATTACAGGACCTCAAGACTATCAGAGCAAAGCATTTTGCTGTTTTTAAAACACAGTATATTGATTTTTTTTGTTCTATATTGGCATGTTGGCTCTTTGTTCTAGGTTCAAGGGAAAGGAAGTTCAGAAGTCTCTGAATTTCCAGTGAGTTTCATGACATCTCTTCCCATTTCCTCCTGCTGCATCATCCCCCAGGCCCCTTCTCTGCCATAGGCTCTGCTCCCTTTCTGCTCTTGATGTCGTGAGGTAGAAGTGCTTTGGGTCCAGCAGTGTTCACTTTACTTGGCTGCTGTTTTCCCAGTGTGGACGCTGTTGGGATCAGTGGGATACTGTGCTCTCTGGAGGAAACTGGCCCCTGAACGAGGGTTGCATCTCTCAAGTCCTTCCAGCCACAACAGGCAGTGCTGCAGGTGACAGAGGGCTGTGCCTACAGTGCCATCACGGCTGAGACCTCCCCAGGGTCTCAGCTCGAAAGGAAAGAGGCACCTCTCGCAGGGCTGTTGGGAAGTGGTAACAGGTATCTGGGTGTGAGCAGATGTCTGATTCTTGGAGGGGCACTTTCAGAGAGTACCATAGAATCGTGGAATCTTCTGAGCTGGAAGGGTCCCACAAGAACTGTTGAATTCGACTCCTGCATGAGGGAAGATGCAGGACGGGAGATGCAGGATCTGCCCCATCCCAAAGCCACCAGCTGGTTCCCAGGTCACTCTGCAGGAGAGGCAGCAGCCAAACCTTTGCTGCACTTGCTGCACTCCTGGCAGGAACGGGGCAGGTGTGCGGACGGGGAGCGCGGAGGGACGGCAGCACAGGGGTGGCCAGAGCCGATGTGCACAGAGCTGGGGCTGCGCCTGGGCTGGACAGGCGTGTGGGACCGCCAGCACGCCTCCTCCCTCCTCCTGCCCTCCGCAAACCGCGCCCTGTTCAGCTGGGCTGGGCTGCAGGAGAGCGCGCTCCGCTCGCGTTCGAGGGATGCCCCGGCGCGTCCCCGCCCCGGCAGCCGTGCCCGGAGCCGGGCTGGCCGGAGGGACGGACGGAGCTGCTGCTCGNCCAGGCTAAGCAATATGCCACAGCCTCCCCTCTCTCCCGCCCTTTCTTGGAGAATAAACTCATAAATCTGCCCCGGGCAACGAAAACACTGAGCTCATGGCCCTTAGATCTGTGTGGGAGGAGCTCTCGCTGGCGATTAAAGGAGTTTAAGGTTTGCTTTGAAAAGCTCTTTGATTCTGGTAGGGGCTCTGGTGCCAAAAGGCAGCGATGGGGCTGCAAATGCCTCTCCCCCTCTGCACCTGCCTGGGTCAGGGAGCAGCAGCAGGGTGGGGGAGGGAAGGGGAAGCGCAGCGCTTCCCAGCTCTGTGCAGTGGGAGCTGAGGGACCCCTGTCCCCCCTCTCGGGAGCGTGGGGAGCACCCTCTGCCCACAGCGGGGCAGTGGCTGCTGCTGCCTGGGAGCCCAGACACTCCGGCCAGGATGCCAAAATGCCTCCACGCTGCTCCCCAGACCCTTCCTCCGAGGAGCCGGGTTGGTTCTCAGGCACCGGGTCCTGCCTGTGGCACAAGGACCAAAGGGAGAGGAGCGGAGGTCACGACAGGGATCATCAAGCAGCGCTCTGGAAAGTAATGGGAAGGACTGTCAGTGCTGGGAGGAGTCTGGGGTCTTGGAGAATGACTTGAGTTTAGTAGGAGCAGAAAAGAGCTCAGAAACTGTCTTCACGAGGAACAGCAGGACCAAGCACAAGCATCGTGTTGCAGCCCAGTCAAAACAGAGCCAGGCTCCAGCAGGAGCTGTGCCAGAATGGAGAGCAGGGGGAGGATTCAGGGAAGCTCAGGTGGTGCCTCCAGCCCTGCAGGGATGCATCAAGGACCCAAAAAGGGCTAATGTAAAACCATTCCCAGATGTACCAGCCCAGGCTTTGCTGGCAGTGATGAAGGAGAGCAGCTCCCAGCCTCCTCCCCTCCACGGATGACAAGTCTCTCAAGCTATCCACAGCTCTCTGTCTCCCTTTGCCTTGTTTGCAGGCCTTCCTGTAGCTGTTCAAACCTCTTTGAAGGATTTGCAAATGAAAAGCAGTCCCCATGGGAGTGGAGCGAGCAGAACACCCCTGTAAGGGCAGGACATGCTCGAGGGACGTGCTGTCTCTTCTTGTGAGCAGCCACAGGTCCCACTACAAAGAGAGCCCGGGAGACAGGATGGTTTCCAGTACTGCACATCCCCGTGGGGCACCAATTAGGAACGTTCCCTTTGTTCAAAGGGAACGTGAAGCCCAAGCACCACGTGTCATCCCATCAGATGTGCCACGGTGGGAACCGCAGGGGCGGAAGGGGAGCAGGAACAAGGCCTCCTCTGCCAAGTATGGCAGGGGAGACCAGGGGCATGCAGGCATGGGGGCTGCTGGGAGGGTGCCCCACACACAGGCTGAAGGGCTTTGTGACACTGAGCCCTGAAGACCACCAGCCCTGGGACATTCCCCCTGGCCGGTGCCACCTGCCGGCGCTGGCGGTGCCACGGGCGTGGAGCAATGGGTGCTGCTGGCAGTGTGACCTCTGGCCAGCATCAGGGATCTCAGGGACCCGCAGGGTCAGAAGGCACAAGTCACCTTCCCAAGGATGCAATCTGACGTGGGGATGGCTCTGGGTATAATTGCGTCTTGAAACTTTAAGAGAATTCACAATTGTGGGCATTTCTTAACCTCAGTAAAGCAAATGGTCATCTTTGCATGAAACCTGCAGGAAGGACATTTGCACCTTTAGATAGAAATTCATCTTCTGTCTTTCCTGGAGAGCACAAGAAAAAATTTTGGTTGCAGGAAACAATCTCTGCAGTTCTGCTTTATCCCCGGGTCTGCATCCCTGGAAATGTCCCCACCAGCCCCTCAGCTCCTGGGGGCTGAGAAAGGAAATGGCCATGTGAGCATTTCATTTATAGAATTACAGAATTCCAGAATGGTTTGGGTTGGAAAGGACCTNCAACTCGCTTGGAGCCCTTTTAGGCACTGAAAGGGGCTTTAAGGTCTCCCTGGATCCCTCTCCAGGTGAACACCTCCAGCTCTCCCAGCCTGGCTCCAGAGCAGAGGGGTTCCAGCCCTGTGAGCAGCTTAGAGGCCTCCTCTGGGCTCGTTCCCCTCCCCAGCAGCACGGAGTCATCCTGGCTAAGGACATGAACCAGGACTCCTGTGCTGCTCAGCTCGCTGCCCCCAAGGGAAGGATGAGATGCAGATCCATGTAGCTGCACTCCCTGGCTTTCTTCTGCCTGGACTCAGGGGCATGGGAGTGCTCAGATATCATCCCAAGCTGTTGTCCCAGGTGTTGTCCCCAGGCCCTGTCCCAAAACTGGAAAGTCACCTCATGTCCCGAAGGACAGAGAAGTACCTTTAGGGCCAGGTGTATGGTATTGGCAGAACCAAAGGCCCCACAAGCAGGACAGGACCTTGATTAGAGGTGCAGGTGAGGTTTGTACTGCTGCACTAATTTCCTGTGGCAATGTGTTCCACAGATTAATAAGGTCCTGTTGCACAGAGTGGTTTTACCCCTGGAAACACCGTGTGGGGCTTTCTAGAGCATGGAGCAGCCTTCCAATACACGCTGTCTGTAACTTCTCTTCAGCTCAGGGCCAAGCAGCAGGTTCCTGCACTGCAGGTTGTGTTTGCAGCTGCGTCCTGTGCAGGGAAGTGCCTGCCAGTTTAGGTATTGTTGTGCTTTCATGTGGTGTAAGACAGCAGAAGATTTATTAGTGACAAAAGCATGAATGCTGGAAGCCGTGATTTATTGAAGAAGGGGGAGAGGAAACGTGTTGCAGCCCATGCTGGTTAGTGTGGTGTGTCTGAGGTGAGCTCGCACACGCTGTGAAAACCGCCCTGCTCCTCCACCGGGTGCTCTGGCTCACCTGGCGAGACCATGGGGTGGACCCACTCCTCTTCCAGGGGGCGACCTTGCACCGACCATCTCACAGATGCTCTGAGGAAAGGGTTTCTCCTGGGTGAAGGGATGCAAGGACTCAGACTTTTGGGAACAGACAGGTGTCCCACAAGCTTTGGCTCCCTTGTGTGGTACAGGTGGGAGATAAAAGGACAGTGCAGCACGAGGAACCGGGTTTCTAGCTCTGTCTCAGCCTCATGGTTGGCCCCAAAGCCCTCTTCTTCTCCTGTGCCTCAGTATCCCTCTCTTTAAAGCACTACTAATAAACCCTTCCCAACCTTCTTTGAGATCAATTGATCAAACTGGTGCTACGGAAGAGCTGGAGACTCTCTTCACTTTCCAGCCACATGTCTGGACCTTTCGAGCTAAAATACCTTTTAAAACTTTATTAAAAATTCTTGAGCTTTCCATTTGTTCAGCCACCACATGAAGAAAAGCACCAGTGAACTCTCAGATTTAGTGCCTGCCTTTCATGTCCTCTGACCTCATCCCTTCTCGCTCACAGAGCAGCCACAAGTCCGAGCAGCTACTGAAACGCTCCTCACAGCCACAGGCAGCAGCTGCTCGAAGCTCGTGGGCAGCACTGGAGAACTCCACGGAGGAAGCGAACCCAGCTGCGAAATGTCAGCTTGGCCAGAGATGCTGTAAACCCCAATTCTGTTTTCTGTAGGAAGCTCCCTTACTTTCAGCACACTTCTTCCTCAGTGAATGGGGGTAAATAACAGCCAGCTCAGCTCTTTGCTAAACCTAAAAAGGAGGGAAAAGCCTGGCTTGGGTTAAACAAATAGGGGTGTTCTTTTCAGGTTTCCCAGGCAATTAAAACTAAACCAAACCAAAACACCACATGTTTTCTCTGACTATCCCCAAAACATTTTGCTTTGACCCAAAACAGAGTACTTTCTTTTTTGATTTACCTGAAAATTTTAAACCCTTAAAAAAAAAAAGATCTTAGAATGAAAACTTCCACCATCTTCCCCCAGCCCCACTGGTTTTTCAGTGGAACATAATTTTTCTGTGAATTTACTTCTGAGCAAAATGCTGTGGGTTCTACCTGACCTGGAAGTCCCAGTCACCCAGCTGAGCTTGTGCTGTCACTTGCTTTTCCTTTCAAGACTGTTTCTGTCTTTTCACCTCCCACTGCACAGACACAAAGGTCTCATGAGAGCATCATCCTCATCTCAGGGCTGTGCTGAGTTCCCAGGGAGGCTAAAGAGGGGCTGGGAGAGGGAAGGAAAGAATCCATGAAGGCTTTTTTTAGCTTCAGAGAGCTCCTCTGGCTCTTCTGACTACCTTTGGCTACTGCCAAGGCACCTTTGAAACACCTTTGAAACATCTCCAGCATGTTGGGCACCAGGACTGGGCTGGAGGGGAAATCCACATTCCCTTTGAAGTCTGGATACTTGAACAGTCTTAGAATTATAGGGCTGTAATGTACAGGAATGTGTGGGGCTGTAATTGTGACTTAGATCCTCGGATGAAAGGTGCTATGTACATACAAAAAGGTATTATCATTATTGCTACTATTATTACTATTATTATTGCTATTATTATTATTATAGGCCTGCAATATGTGGATTGGAGATGAAAGTAGCACCAAAAGATCCTGAAATACAAGATGTGTCTTAAGGAAATTTCAGCTCGGAATTAGGTTTTGTCTACACAGGAAAAGCGGAGCTGACTGGCTCCACTGCACTGACAGCTCTGGGGTTTGATGGAAGTACTTCTGTTCTTCCAGGCAGGCATGATTCCCAAATCCAAGTTTCTCTGACCTTTGGAAGGGTGTCTCCAGTAGGAGCAATTCCAGAGCAGTTTTAGCAGAAAAAGTGAGATCAGACATTTTCACCACTCTTTACGAGACATCCTGATTGCTCTGTAGCCATCACAAAATAAGTCCCTGGTGTTGGAGCCGTTCGGTGTGAGGAGTTTGGGCACTGGTGTCCTCGCAGGGCTCAGAGGCTGCACTGGAACCTGGAGCGAGCTCCCGGTGTCGCCGGGCACAGAGAGAGCTCCTGGGCGCTGCTCCGGCTGCACTGCAGCAGAGGCGGGCCCAGACCCGGCATCCTGCGCTCCTCATCCTCCTCGCAGCCACCAATCGCCTCTGTCCCAGAGCGGCCTGGATGCAGCGCAGGGAGGAACCCGGGCTCAGCTTTGATCCTTGTACGCGCCGAGGGTCCGCACAGCCTTCGCCTCTCCGCGCCGGTCCTGCCCTGCTCTGCACCCACGTCTCATTAACAAGGGGGGCCGTAAGTGAAGCCCGGCACTGGAGCGGGACTCCCCAGCACAATTCACAGGGTTTTTTTTTCCTGTGTCACAGGCTCTGCAGAGCATCGGGTTTCACTTTCTACCCGAACCGCAGGGGCCGCAGAGCAATACCTGACTCACGCTGGGGAGGAGGGGGGGGTGAGTCAGGTCCTTCCACAGCAGTTTTTCCATTGCTGAACTCCCACAAGAGCGATCGGGCTCCTCGCAGGAGGGTTCGGCTCCCCAGCCCTAGCCAGCCCTTTCCCAAGTGCGCTGACAAGCGGAGCTTTCCCCGGCAGAGTGGGGAGCGCTGGTGCCTCCCCATCCGCAGCTCCGGCAGCAGCGTGTGCTGGAGACGGGGAGACGCTCGTTCGCCGCTTGACAGCGGAAGAAAGGCAATTCCCGGTGCGTGGCGACCACCCACCGGAGGATGAGACAAAGCAAGAGCTCTCATGCCTTGTGGCTTCCTGGTGACACCATCGAGTCTGCCGCCGCTAATGGAAACCCGCTCGTTCCTCGGGGTAGCAGACATCCCGGAGAGGAGCCAGCTCTCAGCATCTCTGAAACACAGCCTGTCCCTCCCGAGGAGCTCCCAGGCGCTGCCAGGCCATCGCTGGGCTTGGCCGGACAGCACCTCAGCCCACATCCCTGCAGGCATCTCTTTGTCCTTAGAAGGCAGCGAATGGGGTGAGGAATGCAGCTGGGATCCATCTCCTACCTTGGAGCTCCAGCCAAGCAGCCGAGTGTCAAACAGCATGGAGCTGCTCTCCTCCTCTGCTGTCGCAAATGCTTGGAGACTCTGCGTCTATAAATCATATTTTGAGAGGCAGGGCTTGGATGTTTGCTGGCCACAGAGACTCAGGCAGTTCTGGTTTAGGTGCTGGCAGGATCAGCAGCTCCCCGGGGAAGTGTTCAGAAATGACTGGATTGTCAGCACTGGTACCGCAAGGGAAGTCTGCCCGCGTGGGCTGCGTCAGAAGGGAGGAATGACAGGATCCTGTCTGCTGTGTGTCCCCACAACCAGGATGCATCCTTTGGGTTAGACCCTCAGTTTCTTCTGGCTGCATTTCACAGCTGCTGTTTTTGAAATGTTGTCTTGAGGTCAGAGGTCCAAAAGGCATTTTTCAAAAGCTTTCAGCCATAATGTGTCTTTTTGGGAAGTCTTTGGTCTGAACACAGATAATTATCAGCCAAAAATGACTGAAAACCACTAGCAATTTTCAGTTCTGATAAAAATGCTATTCTCCATTTTACAGTGTCAACAACTGTTTTTTGCTCCTTGTTCATTACAGTTTCCTGCAAGAGGAGTCAAATATCTCCAGGCAGCTATCCCCTGGGATCCCAGCAGTTTATCCATCTCTGTCACCCAGCACAGTCCCTTCTCCCAGGACCGTGTCTGTTACCTCCAAAGAGATGCAGAATGCTGCTCTGGCCCAGGCTCCGAGCTGTGTGTGGATGGCAATAATATTTATGGAGCTGGCTGGGTTGTGCTTCACTCCACAGTAAGGTTCAGCTCAGAGAGGAGGGGTAAAGCCACAGCTCAGAACGGTGCTGGCTGATAACGCCATGGCAGCAGAGGGCAACAGATTAGGTGGCAAAATCAAGTAATAAAGCCCGTGAGTGTCTGTGAGACTGTAGGAGCAGGAAATCTTGCCTGACGAAGCAGATGGGGAGCAGAGTCTCTCCCTCTGTGTCCTGGGCTTTTCTTTGCAGGCAGCCCAAGATTAGGGAGTTAACTGCACGCTGGTGGGGCTGCCCCAGAAGGAAGGCGGGCTGGGGTGGCCGAGGGGCTCCTCAAGGGTCGTTGTGCTACAGTCCAAGCAAAAGAAGAGATGGTGTGGTTGGGACTTCTCGAAGAGGCGATCAGAAAACAGGACAACACAGTTCTCACTCTGGCTGCAGTGCTGCCAGGCAGAGAAAAGTGCCAGACACTCGATGAGCTGCAGCAAATCCAAGGCTGACTGCACTGGCCCAGAGAGCTTCCCTGCAAGGCAGCTTGTGCGTGCTGCTCCTGACCAGCAGCTCAGACCCCACCCAGTACTGCCTGATCCAGTGGGAGCAGGGACAGAATCAGAAGGGCAACACTGAGAACTCTCCTGGGTCAAGACCAAGACAGTTTAGGAGGTAGAGCAAAGCTGGGTGTGCAAGAACAATGGAATCATGCACTGCTTCCCACGCCAGTCTGGTGTTTCCAGGGAAGCAAGGCTTTGTCACACCTAAGAGTTCCTTGGGAAGACAAATGTCATAGCCACAAATGTGCCCCCCTTGCTGCCCTTTTCCCCACAGTTTTCAGTGCTGAGCCTGATGTCATAGCATGTGGGACATCCTTTTGATCAGCTCAGATCACAGCTGTCCGAGCTGTGTTCCGTCCCCACTTCTCACATGCCCCCAGACTACTCCTGGTGGGGACAGAGAGGGGGACAGAGGGGGGAAAGCTGCTGTGCCAGCACTCCTCAGCAGTAGGCAGGACGCTGGTGTGTTATCAGCATAGTCACAGACCCGAACCACAGCACCCCACGGGCTGCTGTGAGGAAAATTTTCTCAATCCCAGCCAGAACCAGTTCACATCTCCATCAATTTGCCCAGCTCCAGCTGCTTGTACTTCTCCCTGGCAGGTTTTTGCAGGCTGGTGTGGAGATCAAGGCTCTCTTCCCAGATCCTGTTACCACTGTGTTTATTCCTGTCCACAACAGATTAGAATCATGCTTTAGCTAATCTTATTGTTGGCCTTGATCTTCCAGAGCGTGGTGTAGATGCTTGTTGCTGTTGTGGGCAGGATTCTGCTCAATCTCGATAAATCAGTCAAATTCTGATAAATCAATCGGATTTATTCACTTTATAGCTGGTTCTTTCTGTAATGATTTTCATCAGGTATGTGACATCCTCCCTGACCATGTTTCTCACAACATTTTGGGTGTAGAAAGCTAATATTGATGTCCTGTAGCTCCAGTCCCACAGTCTTTCCCAGAGTCCCACACAACTGGTTACACAACAGCACAAGCCTTGTGGGGCAGGGCCCAGCCATATCATGATTCTTCTAAAGGTCCAAATAAAAATTAATGCTTAGTTATGACATTCTTCTGCTTGGCAGATGTGAGGGAGTTTTGGATCTGGGCAGTTTTGTGTCTGAGGTCTGACTGGGTGACATCACAAGTTTTCCAAGATTCCTTGGCTTGTCCTTGCTATTCCTGATAGAGATCGAACTTTCACCAGACCCACCAGGTTCATGATTAGACATAAAAGGGCTTTTCTTACCCTGAGACATGGAGGTGTGTTGGCTGGGGGGTGACCTATCCCACCTGCATGACTGCAGTTCTCAGCACATGAGGGAGTCCCAGAGTTGTACTGGAGGAGCTTTGTTACCCTGGTGTCACCCGTTCTTTGTCTCGCTGTGATTCTTATTTTAAAGTTCCATCTTGGCTAGCCCAGGTCTTGGATATGTGACAGACCTCCAGGGCTGGGACCGATGTTCTCCGTGTTCCCTGAAACAGAGCTCCAGGTGCTTTCTTGTGAGACTGAGATCTTCAGAAGGGAGAGCACGAGCAGAGGTGTTGCTCTACACCCAACAATGCACCATCACGGTGAAGAGTCTGGAGCAGCAGTCTCGTGAGGAGTGGCTGAGGGATCGGGGGGACTCTGAGAGATCTGGAGGACAGGAGGCTCAGGGGGGACATTCTGGCTCTCCACAACTCCCTGACAGGAGAGGGCAGCTGGGGGGGGCAGCTGGGCTCTGCTCCCAGGGAACAGGGACAGGACAAGAGGAAACAGCCTCAAGTTGTGCCAGGGGAAGTTTAGGTTGAATATTAGGGAAAAACTCCTTCCTGAAAGGGTTGCCAAGCCCTAGCAAAAGATGTCCAGGGCAGTGCTGGAGTGACCATCCCTAGAATCGTTCAAAAGATGTGTGGATGTGGCACCTGGGGACATGGTTTAGTGGTGACCTCAGCAGTGCTGGGTTAATGATCTTAGAGGCCTTTTCCATTCTCAATTATTCCATGATTCTGTGATCAAGCAGACCTTAGAGGAGACCTGGTTTTGCCCTGGCACAGCACTGAGATTCCTGTTAGGCACTGGAGGTGCCCAGATCTCAAGCAGGCATAGACTGCACATGTTCAGAGCAGCTGGGGGGGGTGGAGGATCAGGCTATGACAGTCATACCTGCCAGGTCACCTTGAGAGCCACAAGCTTCTGCCAGAAGCCCTTCCCCGGAGCTCTTAGAGATGCCAGAAGCATACACTGCCTGCTCAGGGAGCAGGGAAGCCACCTGCCCAGCATCCTCCCCAAATGCAGATGCCAAGCTGTTGGGCAAGGAGCCTCTGTGGAGGCCAGGGCTGAGCAATGGCCACAGGAATCTTTACCCCGTGGCCAGTGCAGCAGGAGCTCATGGGGGCAGAAGGTGCAGAGAACAGCAGAGCACCCTCCTTCCTCATCTCAGCCAGTTAGGTGGCATCTGCAGTGGTGGAGGTGGTGTGTGCCTGGAATTTAACCTTCCCTTGGCCAGGTGCTACTGGGACTTCCCCACTTGGCATTCAGCAGGCGTGAACAGAGCTGTTTGCCCTGTGGATTTTGGAGTGGTGAGGCTGGAGAATGTGTAACCTTCATGAGCCTGCAGCCTGCCATGGTCTTTGATGGCTTTCTCTGTGCCAGGAGAGGTGTTTCACTGTTCAGATTCCTTAAACGGTGCCCACCAGATGTTCCCTGAGAACTCCTGTGGGCTGTTTCCCACAGGTGGATCCTGTCAGCTCCAGGCTCTCAGATATTGTCATTTCAGAATATTGCTGGCTTTTGCTGTTGCTCACTCCGGTGGAACTTGTCTGGACAGGACAGATGATCTTTTGGTGCATGAGCAGAGGGAATGCCAATGAATCACCCACGGGGCATCTGATTTCCAGACATGGCCCACATGCTTCATTGCCTTTCTCCCAGGAGAACAGGCCACAGGTTCTGGGCTCATTGTGCCATCGATCTGTGTCAAAGGGAGGGAGCAGAGCTGGCACTCAGGGCTTTCCAGCAGAGCAGCATCCACTGCCAGCAGGCAAAGGTTCCCACATTCTGCAGCTGCCGTGGAGCTGGGAGCAAAAGGGACTGGTGGGATGTCCTCTCTCATTCATGAGGAACATCTGGGTCAGCTCCCTACCTGGAGCTGTGGGAGGAATGAACAGCAGGAGCAGCCTGATCCTGTGATAGGGAGGGTCCTTGGCGGTTCTTTCCACCTGAGAGCCCCTGCAGGTCATCTCTTGCTGGCTGTGTGTGGTGGCAGTGTCCCTCAGGCACTATGAAGACGGCCAGGACTCTGGAGACCCAGACCAGCTGCATGTGGCACTAGGCACATCGGGACAGCTCCGGCCAGGAGGTCCCATTCCCCTCTCTGGGTCAGAGTATGGGTTAGGCACAGACTGCCTCAGCCCAGGGTCCTGCCTCCCACCCCTGCTCTGCCCCCCTTGCTGTCCCACACTGTTTGCCCCAGCTGCTGCTCACGCCACCAGCACCAGAGAGAGCTGGGTAAAACCAGAGCTGAGCACTCAGGCATTGGTCCAGCACAAGGCAGTCAGAGGTGGGGAGTTTGCACAAGTTCTGCTCATGGTTTCCCAATCCAGGAGAGCACCAGGGAACGTTGGGCCTGCCCGTAGATCTTGGCCATTGCCAGGGTAACTCCCCGCAGTTTAAAAACTCCTTCTAATTAGTGAACCTTCCCATTACAAGTCACAATGGAACAATTCATTATTAGCGATGTGTGCAGGCTCTGCATTCCTCTGGCTCTGCTGCTCCTGCAAGAATGTGGGGACTGATCTAAATAGATGAACCCATCTCATCTGCATCATCTTTGGTGATTTAATAGTTCCAGGTACTGCTCTCTAAGTCTTTGGTAATTACCTGCTTCTTAATCCTCCACATCCACCAGCTTCCAGGTAATGCAGCCAAGTGGATTTGCACCAAATCACATCTGTCAAAAAAAAGGAATTAGAAATACTCTGCTTGAGGGTCCCTTCACTGTTCACACCACAGCAACCAGCAGGGATGTCAAAACATGAGCTTCCGAACTTCCTCCAAGTGTAAGCACTCAAACCCAGTCCTGCTGTCAAAAGCTTCTGTTTGCCCCCAGAATTCTCATTACTTAATGCTGTCTGTGGATTTCCTCAGTTTAAATGAACTGTCTTTTGCACCGGTGTGGGAGCAGGTTCCCGGATGGGGGGGATGGAGGTGAGCACTCTCCCAGTGTCAGTGCTGGCAGACAGGGGCGGGTAGCCCCGGCTGGGCTGGTGGATGCACAGCCCCATGGGGCTGCAGCTGGGTTTTGCAGAGGGAAGGCAGAGCAGCATCCTCTGATCACAGTAGGGAGCTGTGTCCCAGGAATAGCTTTCCTTTCTCTACGTGGAGGGCGCCGTGCCTAGGGCAGAGCAAGGTGACCTGTTAGCAGTGTTAAAGGGAGTTCTGTTCTCATGCCATTTGCACTCCTCCCATCAGGGCACTGCCTGTCTGGTTTTGTCCTCTGGTGAGGGAGGTGCAAGCACTCCAGCACGGACACTGGAGACCTGCTGGCCACAGGGACCGTGGTCCTTTGGCAGCCTAGGATTGACTGGGTGGATCTGCTTTAGGGCTGTGTTCCCACCTCACTGCCCGTCTCCTCCAGAACTGTCCTGGAGACAACACAGTGAGTCTCTGCCATGACTTCCTCAGTGGACTGTGATTGTGCCAGGGCTGTTCCTCGCGTGGGTTTTTATCTGTGGGACAGGTTTGCTTACGTTGCACTCATTCTGCCCACAGAGCCTGGCTGCCTGGGGGGTGCACGGGCAGGCGGCCACCCCCTGATTTCGTTCAGTCTGTCAGTGTGCAGGAGCCCGTGGCCCTCACAAGGCAGCCTGTCAGAAAGGCATGGCCAAGGACTGGCTTTGCTAGAGACTGCTTGTGTAGGCAGCTGGCTCTTCGTGTTCCTCCTTGCCGAGCGTTTTAGATGTTTCTAGTCTGCTTTCCTTACAAGAACCTGGAAAGGGAAAGAAGCCCACGAGAACCCATCTGACGCTCACAGACAGTGCTGTGGGTCTCCACCGGAGCAACCACTGAAACCAGAACGAAACAGAAACAGAGATGGTTTTCCAGACAGAAGTAATGTCTATGGGATAGGAAAGGGCTGGATTAGAGCTCAAAGCAGGAATCATTAGGTGATGCATAGGCAGAGTTTTGAGGAGCTGTTGGCAGCTGAGCGTAGGAAGCTTTGGGGATGGCCCATTATTTACCATGTAGGTACAACATTATTGGGGAGGGGTTTCCCAGGACGTGGAGCCTCTGTAGATACTCCATACCCATCTACCATGGTGTGTCCTGGATTCCCCAGTGTCTGATGGATGGCAAATTTTCATGAGATTTTCAGTGGCTTCCCAGGAGTTCTCCAATGTGCATAACTCTCAAAGCAAAGAAATTCTGCCCTGTGAGTTCCCTCATAATCAGTATTTTTTTGGATTTGACACTCTGGAGGGTCACCAACGCAGATGAGAGAGAGGGGAGTGCTTTTTCAAATGTGTCTTCATGGGGATTCATGAAACAGAGGAAGAACTCAAAGCAGCAAAGATGTAATTTATTGGGTGGATCTGGGCAGAAATTGTGAAAGGTTCCCCACAAAAACAACAGTTACATTTTTAGATGAGAGTGAAGTTTGTAGGTGTTTTGTCTAGACTGTCTCTTCTTTTGATGAAGTTGGAGACTCCCAACAATGAAAATCTGGCTGGGCTTTAAAGACTTCCTTTGATATTTTCAGAAGGGACTGTAAACCCTTCTGAAGGCAGAAGGGTATGGAAGGCATAGTCTGGCCTAGGTGAGAAATCTGGTCTTTTGTAATTTAGTGTAACAGAGGTGAAATAATTGATAGACCTCAACCTGTCAGTCCAGACAATTGTACAGATAAATGAAAGGAGGAATGCTATGGGAAGCAGGATAAAATACACCCGGTCAATCAAACAATACAAGCCAAACCGTCACCCTAGAATTTAGTTTAGTTTCTATATTTACCCATTGCCTTAAAGTGAATAGACAGCAGTGAATAACTCCTTTGTTCCCAATATGATAGGAAGTTCTTTCCGGAACATGGATTAAATCTGAGGCTTTCAGTGAGAAATGCCAGTAGGCAGCAAGTTTACAAGTTAAGAAAAGCTGAGCTGCTCCTTAATAGTAAGAGGGTAGGTACACGGTAGAAGGTGTATTGTCTTAATTAAGCTGATTAGCAAGGCCAAAAAAAGCCATTCTGATTCCCTGGAGGTAGGAAATGTAAGCTTACATCAAAACAGAAGCTAAAGAGGACTGGTGCAATTACAGATGCAGAGGCATCTCCAGTTCCTCAGCCTTGATCTATTTGCAGGGTTTGGCCTATAAAATACACTCCTGGCTGTCCCCAGGCATGTCAGGCTGGTCAAAAAGAATATGGTGAGAAGCTTCTAATCCCTGAACAACCTCCTGTGTCACAAATGTGGCTTGCTCATACCTTGAACCAAGAATCCCATTACAGGTTTACAGCTGTCTGCCAGCCAGGGTAAGCAGGCTGATGTGTGCATACTGCACAATCATGGAATCCCCTGAGCTGGGAGAGACCCGCAGAGATCATCGAGTCCAAGCCCTGGCCCTGCACAGACACCCCAACAATCCCTGAGAGCATTGTCCAAACACTCCTGGAGCTCTGGCAGCCTCGGAGCCGTGCCCATTCCCTGGGGAGCCTGGGCAGTGCCCAGCACCCTCAGGGGGAAGAACCTTTCCCTGATCTCCAGCCTGAGCCTGCCCTGGCCCAGCTCCAGCCCTTCCCTGGCTCCTGTCCCTGCTCACAGGGAGCAGAGATCAGAGCAGCCCCTCTGGTCCCCACTGGGAGGAAGCTGCAGACTGAGATGAGCTCTCCCCTCAGCCTCCTCTCCTCCAGCTGAACAAGCCAAGTGACCTCAGCTGCTCTTCGTGTGACCCCTACAGACCCTTCAGCATCCCAGTGTCCCTCCTTTAGATGCTCTCTAACAGATTTAGATCTTTTTTATATTGTGGTGCTCAGAACTGCCCTCAGCACTTGAGGTGAGGCTGCCGCAGAGCACAGCAGAGCACAGCAGAGCAGAGCAGAGCAGAGCAGAGCAGAGCAGGACAATCCCCTCCCTGGAGATGCTGGGCCTGGTGCCCCCCAGGACCAGGTTGGCCCTTCTGGCTCCAGGGCACTGCTGGCTCGTTCAACTTGCTATGGACCAGGACCCCAAGGCCCCTTCCTGTGGGGCTGCTCTCCAGCCTCTCATTCCCCAGTACACCCACACATCCAAAATACTCCATCCTAGGTGCAGAATCCAGCACTTGCTCTAGTTAAACTTCATTGTTCAGCCTGGAGAAAGAAGGCTTTTGGGGGTGACATCACTGGGGTCTTCCAGTACCTTAAGGGCGCCTGCAAGAAAGATGGAGAGAGACTGTTTATGAGGGCCTGGAGTGACAGGATGAGGGGAAACTGCTTCAAACTGACAAAGAGTAGGTTTAGATGTTCGGAAGACATTCTTCCCTGTGAGGGTGATGAGGCCCTGGCACAGGGTGCCCAGAGCAGCTGTGGCTGCCCCATCCCTGGAAGTGCCCAAGGCCAGGTTGGACAGGGCTTGGAGCAGCCTGGGCTAGTGGAAGGTGTCCCTGCCCACAGCACGCAGGTGGAATGAGATGAGCTTCCAGGTCCCTTCCAACCCAAACCATTCTGTGATTCTATGATTGTTCAGCCCTCTCATTTGTCTAGGTCTCTCTGCAGGCCCTCTTTGTCCTCCCAGTTTTGTGTCACCAACAAACTTACTTATTATACCTTCAGCTGCTGCATCCCAGTCCGTTATGAAGACATTGCAGGGTGTCTTGCATGGGTGACTGGCTTTGGTAGAAGACTATGAGCCATGAGTCAGCAAAATCTTCTTTAGGGTGGCTGAACAGTTTGCACTGACAAACTCCAGGTGGTTGTAAATCTGACCTCCAGGACTGCAGAGCAGAGCTGGTTTTAATCCAAGCCCACTTTCTGCATCTTTCCAACAGGCAAAAAGGCAAGATGTTGAAAAGAAAGATGATAATTAGGAGACGAGGTGGGTTAATAGTGGTTGAGTTTTGTGATCATGGTGCTTTATCCTCCTCAGTGCTCCCGCCCTGGCTGGGCAGGAGTGGCTCTGCTGCAGTAGCTCATCAATTGCAGCTAATTCCCTTGAATTCAGCTACTGTCATCACTACAAATAGCTCATGCAGGGAGGAAGCTGTGGTTGAAAGGTCTTTACCTGACTAGCACTGCTCCTCCAGCACAGTGAGAAAGAGCTGCTTTCACAATGACCTGATGGGAAGGGTCTGTGGGTATTATGAATGGGACAATTATAAAAACCTGTTCAGAATTATCCCGTATTTCCTCAGCAACCGGGGCGTGATTTATCTCTGCCTAAACTGCACATCTAAAACAGGCAGGATGAATCACACAGTGAAAGGACTGGTTTCTCCTCGTGCGACTAGAAAGGAAATCCAAAGTCTAGCTCAGATGTAGGCATGTACATTGTAGGCTTCTAAATGGAGGTGGTGAGATTCAAACATCCCCCTCTTTAATAAGTCCAGAAATGGGAAGATTATTTGGTGAAGTCTTTAATTAATTGGTGATAAAAGCTAATGAGGCTAAAAGCAACTGTCTTTGGCGTGGCCACGTCTGTGATTTCTCAGAGTTCATTTCCATTGCCTCTGGGGAGCTGAAGCAGCCCAGGAATTCAATGGAAGGCCTTTCAGAATTTTACCTCTCTAATTTGGCATATGAGTTTGTGACAACTCAGATACTCTGGGACTGATTTTACAAGCTGCTCAGGTTGCTTCATGTCCTATGAAAAGAATAATGCCGTTGTCCAAGAACATTATTATAAAGGAATCTAGTAAATCTCTAAAAATCATAATTAAAAATTTTGCAACGTAACTGCAGCATTACGTAGGCCAAAGGGCATCACCAAATACTCAAGCCTGTTTCTGGTCCAAAAGTTAATTTTTGTTTTATCTTCTGAGGATTCTCTTGCCAAACTTCAGATGTCTCTGAGGTGCAGTTTTGTAAAGACATACTCTACAATCTAATTTTCAAGATCAAGAGTAATGCTCTCTTTTCTCATCAGTCTTACCTGATTTCCCAGACCTTGATGTACAATGGAAATAAGCCATCCTCCCTGCACACAAAGAGAATGTGGCGCAGCTGAGGGACACACAGCCCCTCTGGCTTTCAGAGCTGTTCTCCAGGTGCTTTCAGAGCTGTTCTCCAGGTGCTTTCATGCTGGTCTGAAAATGGATAAAGGAACCCAAATCTGGCTGCCAGGAGCAGTGTGGTCACCTGCGCAGAGGTGGGAGGAGCAGTGTGGTGTCTCCATAGCCAAGTCTTGTGTTGGCATAACAAGGACTTGTCTGACTCACACGGGCTGGGGCAATGCCAGAGGCCTTCCTCTGAGACTGTGACTGGGGTGACATCGCTGCTGATGACAAACCGATGGAGACAAAAATCGAACATGAATAGTGTTATCCCCTTACTCCAAACGGCTTTAGGAATTTTAGGATTGTGCAAAGGGAGTCAGTCCCCTATACCTCTTCACATGACTGGGAAATGGGGCAAATGAGCCAGACAACTCTTAATAGCTAATTAGTTTTTCTATGTAATTGCAGCCACTAAAAATATTTCCTAACACAGAAGATGCAGTGTTGGGGAAGATGAAACAGGAAAGACTTATAAATATGATTGCCTGGCAAAAGATGCTGAGTATATGGAAACTGTGAACCAGATAGAAATGAAAGCATACTTTGAGATACCAGGCCTTGGTTACTGAACAACTGGAAAACAATGGTATGGCCACTGAAGGTAATCCCATCTTGATTAAACAATACCCTCTGCTTGAAAACAGGTCCAAGGGTCAGAGCAGACCCTGCTAGCTTGGCAGAAGGGGTCCAAAGAGTAGTTTTAGAGTTTAAAATGTAACGCAGTATAGTAATGCAGTGATTCTTATAGGCTGTATGTAAATGCTATAGGATTTGTATCTTGTACTAGGTTGGTTGATGAAAATTAGAATATTCAACACAGAAGATGATTTATTGTATTGTAAAGGACTTCTACTAGCACTCGACTTCTGCACTCTTTCTCTTTAGCTCTCTCTCTCTCTTGTTCTCCTTTACTTCTCTGGCCTGCTCCGAGCTGCGGCTGGCAGCTCTAAGCAGGGCCCCTGTACCCACGCCCTTCGTAATAAACCTCATGCTCTAAGACCTGACTTCAGAGATCTCTCGTCTCCGTCCGTCCCAACCGTCCAAACACCACCGAAGCTTCTTACAATGCAGACAATCCAACAGGCCAAAAGGTGGCAGGGATGGGAAGAGCTGCTCAAACACAGGGCCATCACCATAAAATCAAATAATTTTCTTTGTTGTTCCCTGAGAACAGGCTGTGGGTGCTTCCCTCAAAGTCATTCTTAATGTGGACAAATCTGAA
This sequence comes from Cnemophilus loriae, assembly GCA_013397755.1. Lineage (NCBI taxonomy): Eukaryota > Metazoa > Chordata > Aves > Passeriformes > Corvidae > Cnemophilus > Cnemophilus loriae. The sequence continues at coordinate 229,805 of VZTF01001478.1, forward strand.
AACAAATGGGTAAGATGAATAACAAAAACTGTCAGTATTCGCACGGCTCCTAAAGGCATCCAAATCTGAGACTATTGACCTACTCAGCATTGTGCTTAGCCCACTGCTTAAACCGGTTCTGCTGCCTGAAAATTCCAAGGGGACAAATGTGACACCAGCTTTCAAAAAGCCTTCAGGGGCAATCCAAGGAATCACAGACCCTTAAGCCCATCAGATGGAGGGAAGGTAGAAGTAAGGAACAGAATTAGTAGACTAAATCATAAAGGGTAAATGTGGTAGGAGATAAAAAGAGGAGAGTCTGAGAAAAGGAAACCATTCATTGAGGGTGCCAGCAGGCATCTGGTCCAACAGAAATTAGTGGTGGAATTTACAGAGTCTCCAAAATGAGCCCACATCAAACTGTCTTAAAGGGATTCAGTTGGTGCGGGCTGATAACTGGTCAAGAGAAAGGAAATGAAAAAAGAATCAGTGGGCATTTTCCTAGCAGAAGGCAGGAGGAACCAAGAACTGGGAGAGTATCACAGAAATCTGTGCCTCTGCCAGATGACAGCTTGGCCAGGAGAACAGATGAGGGAAAAATCAGTTTTGAGAAACCCAGCGACAAACTGGCACCTGCGTGCAGAGGTGCTATCACCAGCTGAGAAGCAGTTCCTGGAGGCAGTGCAGGCAGATTGATAAATGTGTCAGCTGGTCCTCAGGGAGGAAGCTCCACCAGTCTATAGAAGTCTAGTCTACAGTCCATAAAATTATGTGGTAAGTCTGCTGAAGTCAAAAGGAATGACCAGAGGTGGTGCCTACCCTCGTTCTGATCTGCAGTTAAATACATATCTCACAGGCTCAAGGTCCAGAGCTCGCAAAGGAGATGGCAAAAGAAAGAGAGAGAAGATATGATTCTGTGTCATCCCCACAAATCTGTTCTTTGCACTGGTCTCGCATCTCTGCTTCCCTTGCTGACTCCAGCAGGTCCTGCTTTACTGCCCCAGCCAGTTTCACGTGCTTTTGACTCAGGAGCTTAGGAAAATGTTCGTTTTGCCAGGCTTCTCCTCTCTTTGCTGCTCAGAGCAAGTTCCCACGCTTTAAGCACTTTTGCTGAAAAATTCAACTTCAGAGAAAGTTTTCAAGCCTGTTGTGGGTGCAGTGTTCTCTCACTATGTGTGAACTGACACTGAAATGATTATAAAAGTGAATATAACTGAAATACAGAACTGGTATAAATGAAATGATAAAAGCATGGGTTACTGACCCCATCATGATAATGATACAGACTAGGTATGGTAACTTACACTACCACTTCTCTGGTTCTTCTGCCTTTCCAAAATATCATTAACTTCACAAGAACCATGTCTTCTGCTTCCTTCCTCCTGTTCCATCCTGGGTCAGACAGACCCAGGTCCCTCTGAAGGATCTCTGTCTAGGCTGGTGTGTTAGTTTTGCGTGGCCTGGTTTTTGGTAGCGGGGGGGCTACAGGGGTAATTCTGTGAGAAGCTGCTGGAAGCTTCCACCATGTCCAGCAGAGCAAATCCCCGATGGCTCTGAAGATGGACATACTGCTGGCCAAGGCTGGGCCAATGAGAGAGGCTGGTAACGCCTCTGTGATAACGGATTTGAGAAGAGAGATAAAAACCAAGGTTGATTGCGCAGTTTTAATTTCAGCCAGAGAAAAGCCAAGTGAGAACATGTGAGAAGAACAACTCCGCAGACACCAAGGGCAGTGGGGAAGGAGGGGCAGGAGCTGCTCCAGGCACCAGAGCTGAGATTCCTCTGCAGGCCATGGTGCTGACCATGGCAAGGCAGCTGTGCCCCTTCAGCCCGTGGGGATCCACAGGGGATTCAGAGATCCACCCACAGCCTGTGGAGATCCACGGGGATGCAGAAATCCCCCTGCAGCCCCTGGAGGAGCCCACGCAGGAGTGGGTGGATGCCTGAGAGGAGGCCACGGCCCCCTAGGAGACCTGTGGAGAGAGGGGCCCTGCTCCCAGGCTGGAGCAGCCTGTCCTTGGAGGACTGACCCTGTGGCAGAGGGACCCACGCCGCAGCAGTGTGAGGGGGACTGCTGCCCGTGGGATGGTCTTACGCTGCAGCAGGTCACAGGGAGCTGTTGCTCATAAGATGGACTCACACTGGAGAAGTTCCTGGAGAAGTGGGAGGGACCCCACGGCGCAGCAGGGGAACGACTCCTCTCCCTGAGTAGCAGGAGAAGCCATGGGGGATGAGCTGACCATGGCCCCCCTTCCCTGTCTCCTTGTGCTGATGGGGTAGGGGGGCGGCCTGCGCAGNGTAGAGCTGAGAAGGAGGAGGGGTGGGAGGAAGGTGTTTTTAAGGGCTTGTTTTACTTCTCATTATCCTGCTCTGATTTTGTTTGTAATAAATTCATTTCACATCTCTAATCAGAGCTTGTTTTGCCCGTGACAGGTTTTGATGAGTGACCTCTCCCAGTCCTTATCTCAACCCATGAACCCTTCATTAAGTTCTCTCTCCCCATCCAGCTACAAAGGGGAGTGGGTGAGCAGCTGTGGTGGGTGCCTGGCATCTGTCCAGGGTCAACCCACGACAGCTGGGTTTTAGGTGCTCGGTATATTTGGTGCTGGGGTGCTCAAAAATGGAGCCATTGTGTCAACAGGTACTGTTGGTGCTACTTCTGTGTGAAATCCATACTGTGCTGAGGTGCCTGCAGGGAGGCTGAACTCTTCCGAAAATCTGGCTCCAGAACAAGCAGCTCCTGGCGCTGTTTCTCCAGGAGAGTTCTGCGCAGGAGCTGCTCAGTGGGAGAGGGAAGTTTCTGGCTTAGGGATTTTTTAAGTGGCAAAATGCACTTTTGTCCTCAAATTGAATATTTCCTTCAGAACACAGTGGTGTTTGCCAGAATGTCTCAAGTTTCCACTGGGAAAATTGAATCATGAGGAATTGACTGGTGTCCTCCAATGCCGAGTCACAGCACCTGGCTGGGTCAAACAAAACCATGTTTGACTTCACAAAGACACCGAACTGGATAATGGGAGGCACCTGCTTGGACCTGCAGCTCAGATAATCCTGCTAACAGGTTTCCTAATCGGACCCCCAGAGTGTCTGTGATGTGATAAAGACATTACTGCTGGAGAGCTGTTCTCTATGTAGAAAACAGAAAGCAAATATTGTATTTCAAGCTTTGCTGTTGTTCTGAAAAATACACTGGGAATATTTCAGTCAGCCTTGATCAGATTAGCTGGCCTTTCACCAGGCCCTTTCTGATTCCTGGCTGGTGGTCTTTGTAAAAGGAGATGGACAAACTGTAGGAAACAGGAAAAAAATCCTAGAACAATATATTCCAATTGTTCTCACAAGCTGAGAAGCAGGAGCATTTGTTCTCAGTTGAAGACAGTGTTTTGTCTGAACTGATTTCAAGCAATTCAGTCTATTTAACTATGTCAGTTTGCATGAAAAATAATGTATTCCAAGGGTCTTTGTGAAAACAGAGTATTTTAATATTTTCAGAGTTTTGCAGCCTTTGCCTCCACAAATTAAAAAACCTGATGCTGATTTGCCAAGCCTTGAATTGTCATTCTACAAGCGCATTTGGCAGAGAAAATATCAGTCAAAAACCTTTTCTCTGTCTCTGCAATTGGTTCATTGCTTTGTTCCATCTTCTACTGGCTGAGTACCCCAGCACAGCTCAGAGAGAAGCAATGACTGCCCAGCACAGCCAATGCCCCAAATATTCTCTGGTGAGCACTGATGTGGACACGTGGAGGTCCTGAACAGGGACTCTTCATCAGGAACTGCAGTGATAGGACAAGGAGCAGTGGGTTCAAGCTGAAAATGGAGACATTTAGGTTAAATATACAGAAGAAATTCTCCCCTGTGAGGGTGGGGAGGCCCTGGCACAGGTTGTCCAGAGCAGCTGCAGCTTCCCCATCCCTGGCAGTGTCCAAGGCCAGGTTGGACGGGGCTTGGAGCAGCCTGGGACAGTGGAAGGTGTTCCTGCCCATGGCAGGGGGATGGAATGGGATGGTATTTAAGGTTGCTTCCAACCCAAACCATTCTGTGATTCTCACAGATCACTCATTCTAGGACAGAGTCAGCCTGGGTAACTTGACACAAATTTTCTTTGTCTCAAGGTCTCTGTCCAGATCTTTACACAGATCTCCTCGGCAGCAAACCAAGGGTGACATTGTCATTTTGCTCCTCCTTTGACTTTTCTTGTGTATACCTAAAGCTGACTGTGCAACCCAACATCAAGAGCAGCTGCCTCTGGTGACCAGTGATGGATACCCAGGAGGGTTCTGGTCTGGGCACATTTGTGGGGCCCTGCATGGGTGGGCATGGACAGAGCAGGAAACTCAGCAACAAATATGGGAAAAGCTGCAGAAATTTTGTTTAGTGAGCATGGTAGAAAAGAAAATGAAGGTTTTGTGTGGGGGGACGCAGTCTGTGAGCTGCCCAGCAGATGTTCCTCTCCAGCCATGGAGAGAAGGGCAGCCAGCTGTGCAGATGGGGGACACGGGGACAGTTTTGAAGAGGGAGATAAGGAGATCTGAGACCCATTGGCTGCCAGCAGAGCAGAAATTGGGAATAGGGCAGTGTGGGCTAAGAGCAGAAGCAGCTGTGGGTGATGGTGCAGTGCCAGCTGTGGGTACGTGGGGCTGTCCTGGAGCTGCAGCAGGGAGGGGGCTGCCCTGCGCCTCTGCCCCACGGAGCCTCTCTCCTCAGAGCATCCACAGGGAGCGTCGCCCTGTGTGACAGAGCTGGGCTCGGGGTTTCTTTCCTCTGCTCTCAGGAGGACTCACAGCCTGTGGTAGGAAGGCAGCAGCAGTGTTAACAGTGGAGCAGAGGCCTTTGAAAACACAAATGGGATGGAAGGATGGTCTGGCACGGCTGGGGCTCGCACCCTGCAGGCGAATCCTCACAGTCTTCCTCCAGATGAGCCGGCACACCAGTCTCAACCCCAGCAGCACCAGGGGCTGCTTTGTCCAGAGAAAAGGCAGTTTCTGCTGAAACTCCTTCACTGACTGCCCTGGCCAGAGGCCAGAGAACTTGTGGTCAGAGTGAAGAGTCTTCCCAGGTGATGTAAATGTGCTGGAGGTAATTGGACACACACAGTGACGTGCTCTCACTTACCCTCACTTACTGTTTTGCTATTTGCAGGGGTTTGCAATCCAGTTTTCAGGTCTTGGCAAGAGATAAAGCTGTTTTTCCTTGTTTTTCGGGGATCTCAAGGGCCCAGACAAGGAAAGGGACTATTTGAGTGTCCCATGAAGAGACAGTGGCACAGCTGGAATCAGGGAGATCGCCCAGCTGCAAACCTCCCTCCCCAGTGCCAGCTGTGCCCAGCACAGCTGCCCGTGAAGCACGTGTTGTCACATGTGTCACAGGAGGTGTGGGCACACCCTGCACGTGGCAGGACGTGGCCACTGGGCTCCCTGTGCAGCATCCCCAAGAGCTGCCTGACTCCCAGCTGTGCTGCAGGGAAGGCAGAGGCGCTGTTTTAAGGGCCCTTCATTTAACAGGGAAAAGCAGAGTGCAGGTCCTGAGCACCAAGCACAGACTGTCTGCATTTCTGTCCCAGGGAGCTCCCTGGCTGTGGGACACACTGCTCAAAGCATGGCTGAGGGAGGGCAGGCTGCAGAAAGAGCAGGGGAGATGTGCTGTGTATCACAGACTGGCCAAGTGGCCTCTGTTTGTTTGGTCTGGGGGTACCACAGGAGCAGCCCTGGGTGTTCCCTTCCTACCTCCCACCCTCACCAGGCGTTAGGGAGTTGCCACTGATTGATTGTCTCCTGGAAGCCAAATAGCCACGTCCCAGGTCACTTTTGGAAGATGGGCTGGCAAGGAACCGGGCAGATGTTGGTTAGGGAGCAGAGAAGGCAGCACACACAAGACTGGTGGTGATGTCAAACCTTGGCACTTAGAGCTTGCAGCAAACACCAGCTCCTGGAGTCACATGAAGTGAGTGTCTTTTCTTTCAAAAAGATATTTCCCAGGCCTCTAAAGGTTCAAAATTTAAAGAAGGTGAATAATAGAAACCAAGTATTCTTCATTGTTAACCCTTTTCACCAAGCAAGGTGGCAATTCCAGAGTCATGGAGGCCTGGTGTTGTTGGGATGAAAAGCATATTATAGGAGGTGGGGTGCTTGATGTATTCTATTTATTTACCAAGAACACGTGCTGGGGCCTGTTCCCCTGTTCACTGCAGAGCAAATACCAGCAGCCTTGCTCCAAAATCCCACGCCTGCCCCTCCGTGCCCAAAAAACCTTGGGCCGTGTCCTGTCTTCTGTCACCAAGCAGTGTCTCCCAGGCCAAGCTCCACCACGTGCAGCCTGACTCCAGGACTTGATGCTGCAAATCCTGCACCTCCGCAGCTTTCAGTCTGAGGTTCTCCCGTGGGACTGGGCAGCAACTACCAGGATGGGGCTTCTTACATCTGGTTGTTAAAAGGGGCTTGACTTTTGGAGACTGGATGTGTTTGGAACCTACACTGCAGCCATTGCTGGAAGGGAACTGGAGTACACTGAGATGGTTGCCTTGAAAATCTGATGTCTCTTAAAGATAAATTAATATATGCACCATTCTGCACACGTATGGGGCATTTGAAGGCTGGAGATGGACATCTCTGGTGTCAAAAGCAAGACTGGAATTGCTTCACTATTGTGACAGGAATGCAGGTGGATATAGCAAGGAGGTAGGAATGCACTATCTGATGGAGCACAGAGAACTGGAGCACTGCCCGGAGTCCAAGTATTATTGGGATATTAAGCCAGTAGACCTATTCCAGATTTTTTTCAGAGGCTGAACAGACAGATCTGCACCAGAATATTCATTACTGTAGTCTCAGGGTGATTCAGTGCTCCTAACAACTTGTATCCTGTGGTTTTCCTTTGCATTTCCAAACAGAAGTCCACTTTAAAATGGTGTCGGGGCACCAGGACCCCTGGCAGCTGTGAGCGAAGGTTGTCACTCCCCGCAGCAGCCCCGGCTCCAGAGCCATCGTAAAGCCTTGTGTCCTCTCCCAGCCCCAAGCTGTGAGCACAGCATGTCACGCTGTGTTTCCTCCCATCTGCCTTCCACGTGCTGGGCACCACTCCCTGTGCTCTAGCTGGAGGTTGGAGATATCTGAAGCATCCAGTGCAGAGTTACAGTGTTCAGGATGTTCTTCTTTCCTTCTTCCATGCTTTACTGTTTCTGTTTGAGATATGAATACCGGGGTTAACCTTGTAAAAGTGCTTTGCAGCAGCACTCATCCATGGCTGGCGCCTGCACCTCCCACCAGCCCCTGCAGTATTTTGTGCCTTTTCCCTGATGCCCCAGCTCGGCTCCAGGACACCCATCAGACGTGTCCCATGGTGGCACAGCTCAGTTTGCAGTGGCAGGGGTTGGGCTACAAGCAGTGACCAGAGCAGGCTGCAGCTCTCCCAGTTTCTGCTGACAGTGACAGTCCATGTCTCTGCCATCCTCTGGGCATGAGGGTAGAAGCTCAGCAACTGCTCAGGGGTCGAGATGCTTGGAGTGCCTCATTTTGCTGCCAGAACCCCACCTCCAGCTCAGGCTCCTCATCAGAAGCACTGAGAAGTTGTAGAGATGCTCCTGGTGCCACGAGCAGTGCCAGGTGGGGCTCCCACCTCTTCTGTGCAGCACAGAAAGGACAGGGACCTGCTGGGGCACATCCCGAGGAGGTCACCAAGTTGCTTAGGGAGATGCAGCACCACTCCTACAGGGAAAGGCTGAGAGAATTGGGATTATTCAGCCTGGAGAGGAGAAGCTCCAGGGTGACGCAACTGCAGCCTTTGAGTGCCTGAACGGAGCTGACAAGGAAGATGGAGAGAGACTGTTTAAAAGGGCCTGGAGTGACAGGACAAGAAGAAGTGGATTCACACTGACAGAGAGTAGGTTCAGATTGAATATTAGGAAAAAATTCTTCCCTCTGAGGGTAGTGAGGCCCTGGCCCAGGTTGCCCAGAGAAGATATGGCCTCCCCTGGATCCCTGGAAGTGTCCAAGGCCAGGCTGGATGGAGCTCTGAGCAACCTGGGACAGTGGAAGGTGTCCCTGCCCATGGCAGGCAGGTGGAACGAGATGAGCTTTAAGGTCCCTTCCAACCCAAACCAGTCTGGGATTCTGGGATTCTGGGATTCTGTAATTCTGCTGGGGCACTGATGGATGGAAAGGCTGTAGTGCTCTCCCAGCCCCACTTCACAAAAACATCCATGAAAGGCAGCTTGATCCAGCCCTGCCAACTGCCAGGAGCGGTGTGGGGACCACTCCAGGCACCCCTCAGGACACTCACCTTTGGTTTGTGGCTGTGAGAAACAGCTCAAGATGATGTGTGGGCACAGCTGGCTCACCAGCAGACCCCCGTGCAGCCTGCCAAGGAGACATCAGCCGTCATCCATCACTCACCAGAACAGACTGGGTTCAAACAGAACAGCACTTTGGGGCCGTGATGGTGGTTTCAGATTCCTCCCACAATGTTCAGCAGTTGGGTGGGTCATGGTAACTGTGTCAGCTCTAAGCACTGTGTAGAAGACTTTGTCTTTCTCTGTGCCTAAGTCTGTTAGGGCAATGAAAGTCTTCTGAACCCAAAGCCAAATGTGGGGAATGCAATCCAAAATGTGGGGAAGAAATAACACAATCACTGTTTTCCCCCCGAAACATTTTGCACAACTGAACTGCATGAGATAAAAACAGCAAACTGGAGTTGGATGAGAGTGCTGGACCAGCCAAGGGTGATGCTACTTGTCTCACTGTCATCCAGAATTGCCTCCTTCCACCCTAAAGAACCACAGGGACCTGAAGCAAATCAAGCCATGGCTCTAAAGAAGGTTTATATATGATCAGGCTGCCAGAAACTGTTCCAGCCATGATAAGGTGTCTGCCTATATCCCAAGGTGCGTGGCCACGTCCTGAGTGGGAAGGCAGTCAAACCCCAAAGTATTCCCTAGATTACCCACACAAATGCCTCAGCCTCTGTGTCCGAGGTCAGCTCCACTCAAATAGGGCAGAGGAGTCATCTGGAGTGGAGCAGGCAGCCAGAGCCCTGCTGTGCCTCCACACTGCAGCACACTCCTGTCTGCTGCCCCTTTCTCTGCTCCCTTCTGGGCTACAGCTGAACCCTCTCCCGACCTAGGCTGTACAGAATGTACCTGCCAGCATCATTGGGTATTATTCTGTGCCCTGGAGAAAACAGAGAAAAAGGTGGCACAATACTGCACTGGGGCTGCAGAGGACAAGAGGTGCCCACTGCAGCCAGTGCCTGTCAAAGCACTGAGCAGAGGAGAGGGCAGCAGTGCTGGAAGACAAAGGGGAAAAGCACCCTGTGCTGTCCTGCAGCTGCCCCAGGGCCCTGTGTCCAGCCTCCACCTCCTGCACACAGCGAGGCTCTGCAGGGCACAGCACATGGCAAGTGCCCTGTCACACGTGTGCGAAGGATGTGCCCTTCACAGCTGTCCAGAGCCCCACAGAAGCTGCTCCTCTCCTGCACTCAGGCATCAAACGCTTGGTACAGATCTGGTGGTCAGCAGAACAAGCCTGGTGGCGTAGCAGGGGCAGGAAGAGGTGGTGGTCAGACATCACCCAGCTGTCCAAGGTTCCAACAAGCCTGATGTCTGCTCCTCACCTGGTTATCCTCAGTCTCTCATGGTCTGCACAACTCTGGACTCAGTCTGTTGTCTCATCAGAAGTTTGCTTTAAAGGAAATTCTTCTCTTTTATTAGGCCTTCTACTCTCAGTAATCTTGTCTAGCAAGACTGGGACATGGAGTCTGGCCATGACTTGGCTTGAGAGAGAGGACTGCAGGCAGAAGGACTCACACTGTGGAGCAGTCCAGCTCCATCAGCTCACGGGTGCAGCTCCTGGTTCTTCCAGACTATGGAAAACGCCTCAGAACACAGACACTGCTGCAGCTGCTTGTGTCTCTCCACAGACACAGTGCAGGATACAGCAGGCACACGGTGTCTGCCCGATGAAATACGGGCTGGATACATATTTGAGTCCCCCAGAAGCTTGGTCTTTCCTGGGAAGAACCATGCCTTGAACTGTCTAAAGGAAAGGTGGCGGTGCTCATATCTGGCTCCAGCAAGCTGCAAGGCTGGAGAGTGCACCTCCATTGACCTCCACTGACCCGTAATCAACCAGGGAACAGGCAGGACCATCAGGTCTGATGGCAATAACAAAGAGATGTTGCTCTGCGGAAGTCTGGATCTCGTTAGCACAAAATATTCTCTTCTTTCCATTTCCTTGTGATGCAGATCAGTGCCTGCCAGTGCAGTGGGGCAACACAGAGGGAACCAGAAGATGCCCACCACAATGATCTACCAGCCCTCAGGGGCTGTTTGCCACTTAGCTGCCTGAAGACTGGGCAGCTTGGCCTCGGGGAAGACAGCTTTAGGGTGCATGGGCAGGATTCGGACAGTGCTGTGGGCAGCAGTCCCCATCCAGGCCAGCAGCACCCCTTCTCTGAAAACCCTGAGGGATCCCCAGTCCTCCCCAGCACATCCCTGACCAGCATCCAGCCTGAAGTTCACCTGCACCAGCAGGCTGGGAGCCTCTGCAAACCAGACACCCCAGCATCACAGCAGCCTCTTGGAGATCTCTTCCCCACCCAGCTCTCCTTGCCCCTTTCCCTGCTTTATTCTTCTGCATTTTAATACATCGGATGTTACACAAACCCACTGATTGTTCTCCCTTTTATACTGGGGCAGACAGACAGGCTCCCCAGACAATAGACAGGCTTCACCGGTGACTGGGAAAGAGAGGTGGAAGATTTACTGCCATGAGGTAATTGGCTGGAGGAATTTGAACTTTCTTTGCTTCCGGAACTGCCTCCATTGTCCTGCCCTGTCAGCAAAGCAGAAACAGGGAGGGTCCCGAGCATGGGGCGCTTGCAACAGGCAAGGTTTGCCTTTTGAGTACCAGCTCCATTCACAGATGGCAGCCAGAACCTGAATCCTTGGGCTGGGAAGGTTTTCTGCCTCTGGGTGCAGCTTACCCCACCTGCTTTGACACTTCTTTTGCCAGATTTCTCAACCATGACTGGTTGGTGACCCCCCTCTCCCTTATTCAGAACGTAAAAATGTCCCAACCCTATTTCATTTACTTCATCAGTAAGAATTAAACTTCTCCCTGATGCCTCTGATAGTGCATTAGGACATGACAGGCAGCATCACACGCCAGATCACACAAGTGCGTGGGTGCATGGTGAGAAAGTCAGTGCAAGAGGTGAGGTCTTGTGGGCTGTGTGGGGTGAGGAGGGACCTGTTTTCAGCCAGAAAAAACACTTTGGCAACTTGCAACTGCCCACATGGTGCTTTTGAAATCCCTTCCCTTTGTGGTGTGGGTGCAGCAGGCACAGACCAGGAAATGCTACGCCAGCAACACCAACACTTCACCATCCTTTCGGGTGCAAAAGGCCGCTTTGCTGGGATCCTAAACTTCAGGCTGCCTCATTGCTTAGATTCTCGACTGCTCCAGACAGGTGCTATGTCTTTAGTAAATGGCTGGTTTAACCCAACGTGGGTTGCAGCTGCACAGCTTTACCCAGCTTTGTGACAGCCTCTCCTGGCTCACCGAGTTTTCCAGCTGCCGGAGGTTACGGCCTTGCACACAGGTCATTGCCCACGAGAGCTGGTGAGAACGCTAACTGGAAGCCTCAGGATGATGTGTCAGGGTCCCTTTAGCACCCCTCTGCACAGACATTGCCAACAGGTTATCAGGTGGAGACAGCCTGGCAGACAATCTGGGCAAAGGGTGGGAGCTTCAGGTGGGGACAATGCTGGGGACAACGCCAGCCTTAGTCTATGCACCCCAAAAGTTCTGGTGCCTGGGTGGTGGGGGACGGCAAATAGATGAAATCCATGTCCAGACTCATGCCATGGCCTCTGACACCCCTTCCAGATAGATATCAGTGGGAGATGCCCAGTGAAATCTCATCTCTGCACGTAACATCAGTCTTGTGGTTTTCCACCCCAGCACCAGCAGGAAAGCCAGTGCTTCTCGGTTTTTGTAAAGCTCTGGATGCAGGACTTCAATGATACTAAAAGAGCTCTTTTAAATTTTATTTAAGCTTCTGAATTGTGTGAAATTCTGGGTTTTTTTTCCTTTTCCTGACTCCATTCCCTTATGCAAGCTCAGCCACTGGAATCCAGGCAGGGATTGCCTGTGAATGCCCCAGAGCCTGTTCTCCTTCCCCGAGTTAAGGTGATACTTCCCTTCTCACTCTGTGCAAATCCATCCTCCTACACAAAATAAAGGGAAGGCAGAAACATTTGCAGGAGCAATTTTTTTTTGAGTTTTCATTTACTCAGAGTCTCATGATGAAGGCAAAGATTTAATGTTGGCCTGGCCACCAGCAGAGGCTTGTCCATCCCAACAGCTCTGGCAGCAAAGCCTTGTGTAACGGAGCCCAAACTAGGGACCCAGGTTCCAGGGTGAAGTGGTCAAGCCAGCTGGCCCCAGGCTGTGAGCACAGGCCTGGGGGTGCACCAGCCCTCTCCATGCCCTTCCCTGCCTCGCCTGCTGGGTGGCCAGCACTGGCTTCAGGAGCGGTGGCCTTGGCCACGGCCTCTCACGAGCTGATGCAAAACTCACCCTGGACACCCTTGCCAGGACAGCCCCACAGCGAGGACGTGTTGTCTGTCCTTCTGCCACAGTGCTGGGAAAATGTGGCCTCAACTGGCCTTTCAGTTCTCAGTCCTCGTGCCAGCATGGCAGCATGGGGTCTGGAGAGGGCTGGGGCAGGGGAGGAGCCCAGCCCTTCCTGGCCCCCTGTGTTTCTGCCAGCCCACCGAGATATTTGGGCGCAGGATGTTGAAGAGGCTCTGACCTCTGGCCAGTGTTAGTGCCATGCCTCTGACAGCACCCAGCACTACCCAGCTCCCAGGAAACAGAAGAGGGCAGTTTTGTGCACTTCTTTCCCAACTGACCTAGTTAATAGTTGGCTATACCACAAAGTGGAATGGTTTAAACTACTTTTGTGACAGGTTGAATACAATTGAAAACCAAACTTCTTTTCCATAAAAGCACCTGCCAAGCCCACCTCTGAATATAAATCATCTGCTGCGCCAGACCATCCCAAGGCAGACCTGCTCCAGAGTGAATTATTGCCTTCCGTTCCTGCTTGAGTGCATTAAATGTATTCAGCTCTGGCATGACGTGATTGTTCGTTCTCTGCCTTGTTTTGGCACAGAGAACACCACCTTCAAGACAAGCGAGCTGAAAGGCAAAGCCTGGACATCGCCTTGCTGCTCAGCAGGCGTTAGGTTCTGACAGGTTTTCTCCTCTCAAGGCAGCCACTCTGCAGATGTGGTGTTGCTGCTCTTTGTGGTTTTCAGGGCCTTACTTGAGTGTGTCTGAAAATCCCAGTGTGCACAGGTAATCCTTTGTCTAAACAACTGCTTCTCACAGTCAGGACCAAAGTAGAGGCGCAAACCAGCCTAAAAAAGCAAAATGCAAACCTTAAGGGAGGTTCTGCTGCCCCATCCTGGCAATGGGCAGCTCCTCTCAGGGCAAAGCAGGGCATTGGAACCATAGAATCACAGAATTACAGACAGATTTGGGTTGGGAGGGACCTTAAAGCACATCTGATTCCAACTCCCCTGCCGCGGAGAGGACAGGGTTAGGGTTAGGGTTCCACCAGGCCAGGTTGCTCAGAGCTCCATCCAGCCTGATCCATCCTGGATCTTTGTGATACACCTCCCTGCTGGTGAAGAGCATAACCTGAATTCAGGGCACCTGGATCCATGGTAAAATGCACAGGCACGGGGTTCTCATTCCTCCACAACTCTTCCTCACCTCTGCTGTGTCTCTCAGCCGTTCTGCTCAGAGGAGGGCCCTGCTGACCTGGCTGCTGGGGTCCAAAGCGTATGAAAGACAAGAGAGATAAGTGGGAGATGTCTCTGCCGGCTCTGGGCTGGACACAACCATCACTCTTTGATTGCCCAAAGTTTTGGCCAAGTCTTTTGGGACTGGATGCAGTTTCCCACCCAGGGGCTTTAAGTGCTGTCTGGGATAGCCTGTGGTGTCACAGACATCGCTGTGGACACAATGCAGGACCCACGGGAAATCCCTAACGTGGTGACTGGAAGTCAGGGTGACTGCAGGGTGCCACAGTGTCCCTGTTTAGATCCCTGTGGGTCAGTGCAGACAAGGTCCCAGGTGGCTGGATGAAGCAGCTGCTGTTGGGCAAAGCATTTGACACTGTCAGGCACAGAATCCTCGTTTCCAAACTGGAGAGATATGGATTTGACGGATGAACCACTCAGTGGATAAGGAACTGGCTGCATGGTGGCACTCAAAGAGTTGTGGTCCGTGGTTTGATGTCCAAGTGGAGGACAGTGACAGGTGGTGTCCTCAGGGGTCAGTGCTGGGACCGGCGCTGTTTGGCATCTTTGTTGGTGACCTGGACAGTGGGATGGACGCACCCTCAGCAGGTTTGTCGATGACACTGAGCTGCATGTGCAGTTGACACTCTGAAGAAAAGGGATTGGGCATCCAGAGGGACCTGGACAGGCTGGACAGGTGGGCCTGGGTGAACCTCATGAAGTTTAACCAATCCAAGTGTGAGGTCCTGCACCTGGACTGGGGAAAACACAAATCCTGACTGGGCAGAGAATGGACTGAGAGCAGCCCTGCGGAAATAGACTTGGGGATGCTGGTGGACAAGAAGCTCAACATGCCCTGGCCATGTGCACTGGGACCCAGAAACCCCCCTGTGCTGGGCTGCATCAAAAGAGGGGTAGCCAGCAGGTTATGGGAGGTGGCTCTTCCCGTCTACTCTGCTCTTGTGAAACCCCATCTGCAGTGCTGAGTCCAGCTCTGGGGCCCTCAACACAAGGAAATCTTGGACCTGCTGGAACAAGCCCAGACAAGGTCACTACGCTGATCACAGGGCTGGAGCCCCCCTGGTCTGGAGCCAGGCTGGAAGAGCTGGGGGTGTTCAGCCTGGAGAAGAGAAGGATCCAGGGAGACCTGAGAGCCCCTTCCAGTGCCCAAAGTCGGCCCACAAGGCTGTAGAGGGACTTTTCACAANTCGGCCCACAAGGCTGTAGAGGGACTTTTCACAAGGATGTGTACTGATAGGACAAGGGGAAATGACCTTAAGATGAAGGAGGGAAATGTTTAGATTAGATATTAGGAACAAATTCTTCCCTGTGAGGGTGCTGAGGCCCTGGCACAGGGTGCCCAGAGAAGCTGTGGCTGCCCCATCCCTGGCAGTGTCCAAGGCCAGGTTGGATGGGGCTTGGAGCAACCTGGGACAGTGGAAGGTGTTCCTGCCCACGGCAGGGGGTGAACGAGGTGAGCTCTAAGGTCGCTCTCAAGTCATTCTATGATTCTATGATTGTATCATTCTGCGTTTGGATCCTGCCTGGCAGGGGGCTGAGCCTGAACAGACTGACCCCACCTGATCCCTTGTGGTACAGCAGCGATGGCAGCTGGACCCCAGTTTTGGAGGCACAGGTGAAAACCTGGATAACACACAGCTAAAACAATGTTTTTCTCTGGCTGTTGTTCAGCGACTGAAGCCAACACTCCTGCCTGCTGCCAGCAACTCAACATCCCATCCCAGGAGCCAGCAGGATGCGCCTTGCTGGGGGGGCTGGTGCCTACGTTACGATTCATGGGCCAAAAAGAAAAATCATAGCTGGTTCTGCTTGAAAATCGGGGCAGTGAGGAAAGGTGGAGTGCTGACACTACATCAGGGCTTGGTTTCCCAGCTGATCCCAGCTCCCCTGGTGTTCCCAGGGGCAAGCCCAAGCTTGGGTTCAAAGGATGGCTCTGAAAGCAGCACTTGTGAGAGCAGGGCAGTGTTGATGAGAAGAAACTTGGCCTCACGGTGCACCTCAAGCCGGGTGGGAACACTCCCAGCAGCCCACCTTGTCGTGTGTGTCAGCCAGCACTGTGACACTGCTGGCACCAGAGCTGGCTGCGGCGGTGTCACAGACACCGGATCTGAGCCTTCCGCACATTCCAGGCACGAGAACACAGCTCTTCCAGATGTTTATGACACTGAATTGTCTTTCTTGGTTGGTCATTGTGGCTGGGAGTGTTTAAAAAGTGCTGTTTAAACACAGGCTTCTACACAGCTTTTCCAAACCAAACATGGGAAGGACCAGTGCTTGAGTGTTTCTGGGAACAGAAACACTTCCTTGAGTGTTTCCCAAGACAGCACGGCCTCCCTTGTCCCTCCTGCCAGCCCCTGGCTGACACACTGCCAGCCTTGGAGACCGGGGGCCTCACTCACCTCTGCTGTGTCTGGCTGAAGGTTGGGACTGGTGTTTCTCAGTGCAGATGTGCTGCACACACGTTCTCCATGGCTTGCTGCAAGTTCATGCATATGCCTCACAAGGAGTCTGTGCTTACAGAGTCATGGAACCAGAATCACTGAGATCAGAAAAGCTCTTTAAGGTCACTGTGTCCAATGTTCCCTCAGCGCCACCACGTTCACACCAACCCATGTCCCCAGGTGC
>VZTF01001479.1:0-36313 GCA_013397755.1 Cnemophilus loriae
AGACATGATACAGTTTTTAAGCATGGATTAAGTAAGTAAAAGCTAGCCATCAGCTTGTTCTTGAGGCATTTTTTATTTGACACATGAAATGATTTAGAGAAAACCTCCTTGATCCCAGCAGGTTTGTATGGGTATATTTGCAATCATAGTCAAATCTCTCTTTTCATCTTGTCAACATTTTATTGCACCACATAACCTGAGCAATCCCATTACGCACTGCATTCATTCTTACAAGTTTGGTTTTTCATAATTAACGTGGATCCCTTGTGTCATGACCTTATTCTTTATCTAAGCAAAGTGCTGGAAAGAGATTCTTGCCGAAGACAACCCAGCTGCCTAATTGAGAAGAATCCAGACTTTACAGTCCGATGGATTCCTTTAATTAAGAGGAGTGAAACCCATACATTATTCTCTAATGTAGCTGATTTAGAGTGGTTAAACACTCTAAATTTAACTCTGAAGTCTTTTATCTATCAATTCATGCACACCAGTCCTCTTTATTTCCTTCAGCTGGGTGAGAGCATTTGTGGTTAATCACTGCAAGTGTCGTGACTCAAAATCCCACAACTTTTCGAGCACAAGAACTCGGTGATCTAGAAATTCCAATATTATTTTCTTACCAAATTGCATAAGCTCTACAGCCAAGCATAACTGAGCATGAAGGGTCATGGCTGCTTTTTTACTTAGGAAATCAGAGACCTGGGAGGACCAAGTCCAGACAAGCCTTCTGTGAGGGCTAGGGAACAGTTCTGAGCAAGGAGCAGGGAAATAAAGGAAAGAGGGACTCTGTTTCTAAGTTGTTGAACTGGGCTGCAGCATTGCAGGATGCAGATGTTTCTTTTGTCTGTGATAAATCTCGGTTTGTTTAGCAGCTTCTGAATTTCTGGGCTGAAATGCTACTTCCACAGTCACTTCTACTGATGATTTTGGGTTAGACTGTCAAGTTAAGGACTGACTCAGAGGACCTGTCTAACAAGACCAACATATTTTATAAACTGTGTCTACTTCCCATAAACTTTTGCTGTATGCTTTTGTTTCCTATTCTTACAGTATAGGTTCAGGAAAAATAAAAAAAGCTGACATAGTCTTTCTGAGCCTTACTTCACTATGTCTTATTTCTTTCTGTCCTGAATGCACCTGGAGGGTTTAGACAAGAAGCCAGACATGCTACTGGTAACCTCATCACCAATTTTTAAGAAAGGGACCTGAATTGCAACCTACTGTCATAGGCCTTAGCAGTAACCATTCCCATCAACCTCAAATTTAGCTATTTCCAGCACTTTTTAAGTAGGTGGGTAAGTGGTGTTATTTCACTGAATCCTCATGAATGGTTCTTAGACAGTATTAGACTAGTGAGGGCACAGGCAAAGACAAGTCATATGGCACCTGGTTTAGGTAATAATAACCCAACATTTCTCCATTCATAAAAAGTTCCTAGCTAGATTTCTTAGCCCAAGGCAGGGCACAGAGAGGAGCTGGGGTACTTGGGACAGGGTTTTGTCTGGGATGTGATACCAAGAGGCAACCTGAAACTATACTTAGACTAAATATTTCCAACTCTTTCTTAGCATAGCTCAGGCTAAGACCTGAAAAACCAGTAATCCATGTGTAATGCCGTTCTGCAGTGACCACACTGGTAAAGTCCAAACACAAAAACTTGATGTTTTCAAAGTGCCTTCCCTTTCTTTCTTACTCTTGTTGTGGTTTAACCGCAGCCAGCAGCCCGGCCCCTCACAGCTGTTGGCTCACCCCCACCAGCGGGACTGGGGAGAGAATCAGAAGGGTAGAAGCTGTAAAACGTGTGGGTTGGGATAATGACAGTTTAATAGGGGAAGTAAAAGCTGCTCACACAGCCGAGCAGAACAAGGAATTAGTTCTCTTCTTCCCATGGCTGGGCAGGTGTTCAGCACCTCCAGCAGAGCAGCGTCCCTTCACACAGAACGGTGACGTGGGAGGACAAATGCCATCACTCCAAATGTCCCCCACTTCATTCTTGCCCCCACGTTATACACTGAGCATGATGTCACATGGTCTGGAATGTCCCTGGGGTCAGCTGGGGTCACCTGTCCCAGCTGGGTCTCCTCAGCACGAGGAGCAGCAAAGGCCTTGGCTCTGTGCAATCCCTGCTCAGCAATAACAAATACACTGTTGATACTTAACGTACATAAAACCAAAGAGTTTCTGCTTTTGCTTTTTTGATTGAGTGCCTGCGGAGATTTAGTAGGAAGGTAAAGAGACAAATGAGATGTCTCTTTTTAAAGTTTTTTTATTTTCTCATACAGCTGGAAAAAATAGGCAAGTTTTCATGAGTGCAGACTCTTTAGAGCTGGAAATACATGCAGAACATTTCTAAAATCAAAGTCAAAAGGCAGTCAGGTTGAAGTTAACATGTTTGCATTTATCAGTGTGAGTGATATGTACAAGAAGCATGAAAATTTTGCAAATATTTACTACAATATGTGCAAAAAGTTTCATCAACAGAAAAAACCCATTCTTATAAAGCATCCATAATAAAACCGTATATTTTCTTTTTACTAATGATTTGTTTCATAACTTTTTAAAAGATGTTAGTCTTAATGAAACATTCTGGATGAAAATATAAAGCTAAAATGCAAAGTCTGTGAGATGTAGAAAATTTTTTTTTTTTACTTTGCAAAACTATAATCTTTCTGGTTTGAATGGGATATATCATCATTTGTATGATAGAAGTCACAGGAGTGAAAATATATGTAAGAGGAAATTCATGGCACAATAACTGATGATCAGAGTTTAAAAAACACAGAAAGAGGAAACTTACATATGAATTAAGTGCACAGTTTTCCTTCTAAATATTGTTTAACCCATGACAGCATTTCCTTCGCTACTGAAGACGTGTTGAAAAGTTCACTGGAAAGAAGTAAGAACCTGGGTAATTTACCCAGGTAAATTTAATAACTACATGTGAGGTCTTTTTAGTATTCACCCTATTTCTAACAAGATCGGGACAGGCTGCAGATTTCCTGAGCTACTGCTACTGTATGGTAGTGAAAGGATGCGTGGAATACCTTTCCATGCGCTTCAGCTTAAGAGTAGAATTCATTGCTACAGGATATTAGGGATTAAAAAAGGCTCAGATAATTCAGAAAAGGTCTAGACAAGTTCACAGAGGGCATTTGCATCATGGATTGGTGAATGCAACATTTCAGATGCAACACCCAGTTCAGAAATCCCTGCCATGCCAGAATCAGGAGAATGTTTCTAAAAAGACCATTCCATGTTTGATCTTTTGTTTCTGCTCTCCTCCTGAGGGCCAGCCCATGGCAGCTGGCTGGTAATGAGCATGGATGTGCCATGCTCAGATCCAGTGCCTCCTTGCATCATACACATATTTGATTTTTATACTGTGGAAGAATGAAAGTTAGTGAATTTTTATTTTCAAGGCAAGTTTTACTGAGGGAGCAGTATTGCTGACTGTGGTCAGTCATACTGTGACTATAATTCCCAGAATATGAAAGAAAGAAAACCAAAGAAAGAACTAAAGCCTTATTTGTTTTTGGGGTGGTTTTTTTTCACTGCTTCTTCATTCCTTGAAGGTATTTTGAAAGTTCCTAGGACAACAGGTGACTGCAAGGTTAGCCTTCCCTCAGTGATGTCGTGACAGGTTTGTTCATTCAGACAAACTATTCATGCAGAGTATGGTAAAATATAAAGAAAGCAAAGAAAAGTTTCGTCCTCTGTAACACCCAGAAACAGCCTGGGTCTACAAAACAAGCGTGTCAGGGCTGTCTTCAAAAGTCTGCTCCCATTGCGAGCCCTGCTAAATCAGAGTAACACTTCTGGATGTACCAGATTAAGAAGTTGTGGGAAAGTGGGGAAAACCATGAAAGCGGAAAATGAACTGTGAACAAAATTGCCCATCCACACAGCTGTCCAAAGGAAGACTGTGGCTTGCACAAGACTTAGTACCACTGTTATGCCTCCATTCGCACAACTGCAGCCCCAGAAATGCGACCTGACCGCCTGAGCTGCAGCACTGCAGTGCAAGATTTCATTCTTTTTGTATGTTTATAGGCCCAGCCCATCATGATGATGTCTAAAGTGGTGGGAGTGCTGCACTGACAAAGGAAGAAAAAGAAAAGCTGGATTTTCTAGCAAATCAAATTTGTAAGAGACCTCTGGATAGTGGCTCTACATATTACCTTTTCCTCTTCTGCAATCAATACTCCTGCCTCACCACGGCTGCACCTCAGGAGCTCCAAGCAGGAAATTCAGCTGTCAGATTGCTGCTGCTGTTTTACAAAAGACCTGGTGCTCTTTACTGTTCCTTCCCAAGCTTTCTGTTCTCCTCGGGCTTGTGTTCCCATTCAATAAGAGTCAGAGTTTCTTGCACGTGTGGGGTTATGGAGTTGTGCTACTGATGCCAGCAGTCTATTCTGGCTGCTTCTCTCTGAAGGGTTTTGGGAGATGTTTGCAATGCTGCATGCTATTGCTTTAAATGCAACTAATACTGAAGACATAAAATTAGGAGATTCAGAAATAATGCTGGCAAACTGAAAATAGCTGAAGGGTTGCAGTAGGATGCTGGTTTTTTTACAGCCTGCTGCCTATGAATATTTCCTTCTTGTCTTGGTCTAACAGGTGCTGACCACTGTTTTGAAAGTAGACCCAAACCTACAATTTATTGATATATTTTATACATTTATATGCATATATTTATATGCATTTATATATTTTGTGTATATATGAGTAGAAAGATTATTATTGAGGGATTTTTTTCTTTTTTCTTTATTAAAAATTTAAGAAAAGGCTAAGGGTTTTGCATGTGCAGAAAAGAACTATGTACTCCATGAGGGAAGCTGCAGGCACAGTACAGAGCAGGTTCAGGGCAGACATCACCTCAGAGTGAAACGCTAAACAATGTATTTTTTGAGAGCCTGCAAGAGAAACATTAAAAGATAGTAAGGTAGCACTCTTTATTGTCTCCAGAGAATCTCATCTGAATGGAACAAAGAGTAAGACAGGTTTTTATAATACAGCCATTCAATTAGCATTGAGTAGCACAGCATCCAAGTTCACCAGCCATTACAAAGCACTTTCAGGATAATGAGCTTTTCAGACTGCCAAAGCCTTGGAGACAAAACGTTTCACATCACACTGTTTTAGAAGAACTAATAGTCTCCAAAATCCAGACAATTTTATACTCAGGGGGAACAAATATCAGAAATTTCCCAAAATAGCAGGGAGATATATTCTTGGCTGTAATTAAGATTGCTTGTGGAAATCCCAGTATCCTTGTTTTGGAGAAGCAAGATCTCATATGGAATTTGCCAAGCACACGTCCTGAGTCAGGCTCCCCATTTATACAATTCCCACCTCGGCTCAGAGCCCTCTTAGTCTGGTTCACTAATTCAAATAAACAGATTATCCATTAGCATAACGGAGGTAAAAGCCTGGACTCCAATGTTTCCCTAACATTTGCCTCCCTTGTCCCCAGAAATGTTCTTTATTGTCTGGTCCTGCTTAGTTTATCTTACAGGCAAAATGCGGCATTGGTATCACATGCACAAGAAATCATCCTTTTACAGTAACTTATAGTCAATCATCTCAGATCTACCTTGGGGGAGCTCAGCATCAGAGGAAAAAAGTGAAATTTAGCTCTTTTTATCCAGTACCTATGCAGCTGTAGCATGGAAGACACTGACCCATTTAGCTCTCTGAATATTTTACTCAGGATTGGGCAACAGCCAACTCTTCTCCAGTGTAGATTAGGGTTAGACTAATTGCATTACTTTTAGTGTCTTGTTGTGTTGTGAAGTATTGAGGGAAGTGGCCTGCATAATTTTATTTTCTTTGTTGTTTTGAAATCAGCTCTACGGTAACAGCAGAGGCAGACTGAGACAGAGTATTAGTCAGAGAATGATGAATAAAGGAAAATACATTCCAATAAACTGTTCCCCCCTCCTGTTCTCTCTTTCCCTCCCCATAGACTCCTAGAGTAAATATGTAGCTGCTCACACTAGAGAAATGTCTCACTGGTAAGAACAGAATCACAGGAAAAAAGAAATATTTTTAAAAATATATTTTAAGAGACCTCTGGAAATGATCTCATCCTACCTCCTTCTTGGAGCTGCCTTAATCTCAATGTTAGAGCAAGCTGCCCAGCAGGGTTTAGGAGGTCTCTTGTGACAGAGGTTACACAATGGTTTTGGCAACAGTGCCTAAAAATTACCTAATATGGATCTCCAGTAGGTGGGAGCACAGTATTCACTGCCATTTCTGTCAAGCTTAACGCTTTTCAACATAAAGTTGTCCTTAATTCCCTGATAGTCCTGAGAGAAAGGGCTTCAATCTAAAGATGTGTATTTATGAACCCATCCCACGCACCACATCCACTCAGCTGTGCCATTTATGTCTGGTCCCAAGTCACTCTTTATTTCAGTCCTCTGGGTTGAAAAATAACATTTTCCATGCCCTGATCTGCCAGTAATTAGCTTCAGCTATCCTGAGACCAAAGGAACTGACTCTACATCATCTTTTCAAAAAAAGGCAACTGGAAGATTTTGGGGAAAAAGGGTAACAAATTTTCGTGTTTGGGGCAATTACCCCACTGTTACCGTGCATTTTACCCAAAAGCTGTCAAATACTCAGTTATTAGTGGGGTTCTGTGCATCCTCTAGAATGAGCTCTTCAATGGCCTATTACAAAACAGCACCTCAGTTTCTGTCTCACCAAGTTTCACTTCAAACAGGGCTGATCAGAAAATAACAAATCTCAAAGGAAAGCTATTATTAGTATCTTACACCCAGTTTCCAACCTGTAGCACTTGGAATACTTCAAAGATGTTTTTGTTTCATTATCTTGGCCATAGCATACCATCAAAGAAAATATTTCCGCAAGGAAATCTGAAATTTGGAAACATGGATTCCACTGGGGGAAAAAGGAATAGGGGAAAGCACATTCTTCAGGAGTGAGCAATTAAGGACTTTGGCAGCAAAATCACAGTAATTCCATTTCCATAAGAGTAGAAAGGCTTGTTTATTTCTTTTGAATATGTGAGTTGGGCTCCCAGTACGGGACACTTGAATTTATGATCAGTGCAGGATCCAGACTCATTAAAACGTACCAACATGACACCGTTTTTGGCAAATTATGTGTGCTTTTGGTTCTCAGCTAAATAAAACTCCATAATAGTTCCTTCACTACCTTGAACCCTTGACGAAGGTTACACTTCTTGGCTTCCCTTTGAAATTGTCTTTTAAAAGACATGTGTGTTTCAATTAAAGAAAAAGTTGAAAAAAGAATAAGAATGATGCAATTTATTTTGGGAGGGGAACTGTAGAGGTTTTTTAATACAATAACGCTAAGGCAGAGAAGAAAACTGCTACATTCAACTGTGGAGAAAAATGCAAAGAAATAATTTGATAAATGCATGCAAAAGATCTCATCCTTGCTTAAAGGGGTGATAAAAAAATGTTGCTATTCCAGCCAGATAAGGACTTTCCTTTGCTTAAAATGAATATTATGAAATATTATTAAATTAGGTTCATTTCAGCACATCACTTCTTATGCAATATTATTCTTGTTTTTAAAAGGATAAAATCATTAATTTGTATCTCCAAAGACATAATTTAACCATCTGAAATGTGGCTTTAGTAATGCACTCACTGCACTTCTTCACTCACAAGTAGCTGTCTCTTAATGTGCTGCTATGTGCAGTTTAACAAAGTAAAAGGAATTTTTTTAGTCCTTTTTTTTTGATAGCTGATTTGAAAGGACCTTTTTTCACATGGTAATTAAAAAATTACCTGTCTCCTAGTGGTCCCAAGTAAATAGGCTGAGACTTTAAAAGCTGCCGAAAAGAGACATAGATCCAATTCCCATCCAAATAAATTTGATTAAGCATTTAAAATACCTCCAACTGAATGTCGTTCTGTTAAGAACTTTTGAATTTTAGCCAAGCTGCATAACGTACTTTAATAAGAAACTAATTTGAGATTTCAGTACTAAAATATTTTCTTAAAGTTCAGTAGACTTGCAGATTCCGTGTAAGTCTGAGTTATCACTACTTTGAACTCCTTTTGAAGATGATATGGAAAACCACCCTAATAGTTATTAGTATCCTAACCACATGAAAATATCTATTAATCCTTCATTAGCACTTCACATTTAAGATTAGAAAGTGATAAAGCTTTATCTGTCTCCTCCTTTGCATTCGCTGGTAGACTTCAGACTGCAATAGAAGTGTACCTTTCTTAAAGAAAGGCGTGCAGGTCCTTTTGTCAGTTTTTGTTCTCTGAGAGCAGAGACAATGTTCCTCAGCTCCTATCAGAGAGTGTGGGAGGCCCTCTTGTTTCAGCAGAAATAAAAGTTTGAAGGTTTTTTTTGCTAACAAAGTGCAAACACCACGTTATGGAATCTTTTCCATTAGTCTAACTGCTACTTCAATCCATACTGTTTTTACTTTGCTGCCACTGTAAAGAAAAGTTATGTTTAATAAATCGTCTTTTCTGGGATTACATTTCTTAGCAAAGTACCTTCTGGTTGTATAATGGTAGAAGATTTGGTGTGAGCAGCACATCTTGTTTACAGATTGTGCATAGGAGGGACAAACATTTCAGGGAGGAAAGATGTTGCTGGTCTTTCAGTTCCTTCTGTGCAAAGCTGCAGAAATTGATATGGTGCTAGTAGAAATGCTGTATTAATGTAGAAACTCATCTTTAACTGATTTTTTATCCAAAGTTCACCTCGCGTTTGCATCTGTCAAGCTGAGAGCAATTAGATGCTGAGCTTAGTTGTACTCAGAGATGCATGATATGAATATAAAAAGTTGTTTGAGAAAGTAAAACTGCTTTCATTCCATGGTTTAACAATCCTATAGCAAGTAAGTTCCACATAAGAGGACTTTGAAAAGGTGATTTATGTTTTTGCTAGGTGCTTAGAGTTGGCCGGTTTGTTTTTTTTTTCCTCCAAAAGCTGAAAGTTTTTACCTTTCCTTCTGCCCCTATGTCCCCATCATTCTTTTCCCCACATCGTCCCAGCAGGTCCACCAACACAAACACTTGTGTAGCATGCAGTGGATCCAGCTATTCTCTAGAGGAAATAAAATTTTTTTTAAAAAAAGAGAAAGGAGGAAGTGTTTCTTCAGAAAAGGTCATGTTTTTGCACTGTTTGAGAACCAAAATCACACCGTTTTCTAACTATGAGAGGGAACTGGGCTGTGAGAACACAATGGTGAGAGGAAGGTTATATGTGGACGTGTTTATATTCTGCTTTCTGTATTTAGTTCACCTCCTCTGTTTAAAACAAACAACAGCATCCAAATTATGTCTGCATCTCAGTTCTCTCTTGCAAAATTTTTCTGTGGAGCCTGTTCTGTGTGAAGGGCCACCTCAGAGACTTGGTTCACTGTTTCTTGAAACAGGAGTCATAGGAGACATAGGAGTAGAAGTGAGAGCACTACTCCCCCTGCTATTGATAATACTTGAAATAAGGGGTAAGCTTGGAAGAAATGTCTTTGCAACAGATCACCGGTGCAGTGACAGGAAGTCTCTCACCTGCTCTTGGAAATTCTCTAGAGAAATAAGGACTCCAGCCAACAAAAAAGTTTTTTCTAGAGAATGTGCTTCTTGTCTGCATCAGCTTCAGAGTATTTTGCTGGGGAAATTGCTGTCCTCTTTCTGTGGCTGTGGTGTAGCTTTCCACAGGAGAGGATTTTGGAGAGGTGGTTTGTGGTTGGGCTTGAAAATCAGACCTGATGTCAGCCGAACTGTACAATTCAGTGTCTTCCCTTCCCTGAAATGCCTGGGAGTTGATTTGATTTGGGCCAGAACCGCACTCTGGAGATAAGCAGTGAGTTGTGAGGAGAGACAAACCAGGAGTTGACAGGAGGAGGACACACTCGAAACACCTGAGACTTTGTTGTGAAAATGCTGTTAGTACAAGTAAGGACCCCTGTGCATTTCCTGCAAATCCACGCCAACTAATACCCTGAGCAAGACTGTCAGAGTCAGTGCCTCAGAAAAACATCAGCTTCACAGGGAGCAGGTTCTGGTTTGCTGTTATAGCCCCTGGGAATGTAGCAGTGATAACAGTTTCTCCAGAGGCACTGGAGAGTATGCCCAATGAATTTCTGGTGTCCCTTCACTGTGGATCCCCTCTCCTTGTAGCTTCTTTAGACCTTTTTTATCCTCCACTGAAGATCTCTGTGCGGAGAGGAAGAGAAGTAGTGTAGTGCTGGAGATAAAGGACCAAGGGTACAAGTTCTCCCTTAGGAGGCAAAATGGACAAACACTGAAATGTAAGAGCTAAACACTTAAGCTGCTTAAATCCTCAGGATCCACGGCCCGCAGGTAGAAAAATACTTCATGAAAATATCTTTTAATGATGAAAAATTAATTTCAAACCCCATATTTTCTCATTCTGGATCTGGGAGTCACTATGAAACATCAAATCCTCCCTAGCAGAGATGTGAACTTCCAGCAGCTTAAACCAGTTTGAGGAGGCTGATGGTCCAGCCTGAGGCTCCTTGCTCAACTCCCTGACGGTTTTCCAACAGGCAGAGGTGAACTAAAACTCTCTGCATTGGTTCCCTTTTAGGTTGGGAGGTCGTTGCTCCTGGAGCGTTCCCTTGACATCCCCTGTTTGTAACCCAGTGCTGAATGTTCTGGCTGCTGCGAAATGCTGACTTTTCAAACACCATCATTAGATCTGTTAGGAGGAGGAACTGATGGTCAATCCCAAAGCTCGGTGTTCTCAGTGGCAACTGGATCATGCCTTTATCTGAAGACATCTCAGATGCTACTGGAAATAATATTTTTGGAAATTCGTTGTAATTGGCTGTACCAGCCTGGACAGTGGCCACAGCTGGTCTTTGTTTTGTTTCATTTTGTTTTGTTTTTGTTTTTGTTTTTGGTTGGTTGGTTTTTTGTTGTTGATGGTAGTGGTGGTGGGGCTTTTTTGTTGTTGTTGTTGCTTCTGGGATGGAGTTTGTTCACCTTTGAATGGACAAGTTGGGAATTGGGAATTTGTTCCCTGTTCCTCAGGGCTACAGCCTCACAGGCAGAATCTCAGGTGAAGTTTTTGCGTTTGGTGACCCAGGTTGGCAAAATGTGCAAGACTAGCCAAAGCTAGGATGAGTTTAAATGGAGTGGTAAAGTGCAAAGACATCTGAAAAGAAAGACCTGAATGAATTAGTGGATGCGGGGAAATAAGAAGATAATGAGAAAATGCGGCTGGTTTCTGTTGTACATTCAAATATTGAATACTGCGTCCAATTCTAATCTTTCCTCTCAGAAAAGGTAAAAGAAAAACTAGAAAATTTATGAAAAACAGTGGTAAAGGGTGTCAGGTGTTGATTTCTGTTTAAGGAAAAAGTAGATTAATCCTTTCAGCCTGGAGGATGATCAGCTGAGATGGGATGTCAGAGGTGGTAAATGGGAATGATTGTTCACTGTGATAAACAATCCAGGAGACGCCAGGTAAAATGAACACACAGCAGGTCCAAAACAAGCAAAAGGATGCATTTCATCACTGTATAAGTAGCTAATCACTAAATGGGATTAGTCAGGGAAGCTTCTCACCAGCACTGACATCCATTTTCTCTTTGAAACAAACTGAGTCTTTTTCACCTCTGCTTGTGTTCCCTGCTTTTGCAGCCTCAGCTGAACAGCAGATTTCCTTCTGGTACCAACAGGGCCAGGTTACACTTTTGCATTCCTTACACCCAGTTTCCAGCAAGTATCTCAGTTCTGTTGGCACAAGCAGAGCCATGCTGATGAGCAGCAGATGGGAGATGGTCCCTTCGTTTTCTCGTTATCCATTCTTCTCTGATACTTTCTGTGTCCCTTGCTATTACGGCTGCCTGGATCCTGAAATTTTTCAACAGAGGTAAAAACTGAGTCTCAAGTGGACAAATATTTATGTATATAAAACAATTTAGTTTCGATTAAAGTGTCTTGAAATTGCATTTCTCTGACACACATGAAAAGTGACAGCTAAATAACAAGCTCATCCTTTCTTTTCATTTAGAGTTTACTAGGGACTTATTTTTCATGATAAAATGAGTTTTTCTGCATTCTGCTAGAATGAAAGATCAGATAGCTCAGTAGATTAGACACTGCTGCAGAGTACATTTCTTTCTGAGAGCAGTTAAAAAAAAATAAAAATTAAGCAATCAACCCGGGAGTCTGCCATTGACAGAACTTGCCTGGAAGTGGTTCAGGACAGAAACTGTGCTTCCATTACCAGGGCAGAAATCTGCTCTTAGCATAAAGGATCAGATGCAGAAAAGAAGTATATGGTGGTATAAAATTATACTGCCCCAGAAAAGCCTCTGTAGCTGTGCTCTGAGTCTGCATTTTGTAGCAACATTACATCTTTGGTTTCATGGGGGCACTGATTTATATTCTTGGGGGAAGGATGAAGCCAGAAACTCTAGCTAAATACATTTAACACAAGGCATAAATGACGCTATGAAAATGACCATTTCCTCCAGACTTAGAGACATTGTAATTCATGTCCTCCAGCTCACTGGGTTTTATGCAATGGTGTTCTACCTGCTGTTTCTTTCTAGGATTATTGGCTTTGTTACTTCCTTAACTGGAAACATAACATTTTAACCCCTTAGGTACTACCTAGATCCTTCCATATTAACACTGATCCTTCTTTCTGTAGCCTGCTAGGTGGAGTAATGAGCTAAACTCTGCTAATAAAGCAATATAAACCCAGGGAAAGTGCCCTTGTAGTTGAAAAGACTCAGGAAACACAGAACCAGATTTTCCAAATGCCTCAGCTTCTCCTTTTACTCTTTCACTGCTGTTAGCTTTACTGGGTCATGAATCTGGAAAGCAAAGCATGGCATGGGTTTAAATAATGTCAGAATTTCTCTCCTTTCTCCCCTCCTTTCCTGTGTTCCTCACCAGACAGAATGAAACTAGAACATGAATTAGGACTGGCAGGTATTAGTCACATCACTTAGTGTCTAATAAGGGCCACAGGAAGGATTCATACTCCTAATTTCATTGCCTAAGGAAAGGGAAGATCAATCCAGTGCGCACAATTTCCTCACGGGTCCTGGAGAGCATCGGTTGAGGACTGGGTGTGACTTATTTCAGCCTGAAGTCTGCGCACGATCAGAAAAATCCCTTCCAGAGTTTGTTGTCCAGATTTCTGCCGTGCCTGACTAACTTTGGTATGGACTGAATGACTCCCACCTGCGGGCTCCCTCGGAAGGAAGGGGTGTTGGAACCCGCCTGGAGAGCAGCAGCCAAAATGAGGGAGGTATCTCCGGACTGAAAAAAGGAGTTGTTTTTCCAGAATATGAATCTAAGCAGGATCCTCCTTGCCTTCACTGCTTGGGATTGTCCACTGAAGAGGAATATCCATTGACTATACCAGGAGTCAAAGAAGACAGGCTAAGATAAACATTTGCAGGGGGATAACTAAATACATCTTGAACTACTCTCTGATATGTCTCTCGCTGGTATTTTACTCTCTTGAGAGACCTAGTGTCATCACTTTGGTTTTGGGGCAAAACTCTTCTAAAAATCTCTTTATATGCTGCTTTTGGAAGACCCTATAGCGTTGTCACAGTGCCATGGTGCACCACAGCACACAAAGATTAATCATTTCTGTCTCCACAAACATGTGATAGTAGTTCTGTGGCCCTTGGGATGGGCACCCGCAGCATATCTTTCTCATAAAAATAGGACAGTTTTAAAAGCAAACAGATATTTGAAATAATTCAGGGTCAAGTTTAGTTTTAAGAATGTGTCTTCTGCTTTGACTGTAAAAATTATTTTTCTTCCATTTTCTTTTCCTGGAAGTTTAGTACAGAAGGAAACACATTAAAGAGGAGACAGACACATTCTGAGTCTTTAGATCTAGAGTAAAATTTCCAGTTGAAAATACCAGGCAGACTTCTTTTCAGGCAGCTAGTCTTGAAGAAAACAGCCTGTATCCAACATGCAATTAGAGCTACAGTCAACATTGAAACAAGGGAAGGTCCAGACATAAACTAATTTGGTTTTGTTGTTATTCTAGTTATGTTCTGTCTTCTCTCCCAGGAACCAGGATAAGGGAAACAAGACAGTTTACTAATGAGAATCTTGTTAATATTCTGGTAGGATTTTAAGTATAAAATTATGTGTTTTGTGTGGCAAAAAGCCACAATATCAAAGTTATTGACAGGACTAAATGGTTTGGAGTGTGATGTGTGCTGAGTAGCCACCTCCTGGATTAGTTCTGCAAGATAACTGATGATATTGTGTGCTTGCTAACAAAATACCAGATCTCTGATCCTCATGTGTGTTACTTGCAATATCAACATCCCGCTCTGAGGTCCCCAGCATGGGAGGACATGGATCTGTCTGAGCAGGTCCAAAGGAGTGCCATGAAAGTGATGAGAGTGATGGAATATCTCTCCTGCAAGGAAAGGCTGAGACAGCTGGGATTGTTCAGCATGGACAAGACAAGCCTCCAAGGAGAACTTATTGCCACATTTGAAGACCTTATAAGAATAATGTGGACAGCCTTTTCAACAGGGCATGTAGCAATAGGACAGGGGATAATGGTTTTACATTAGAGGGGAGTAGATTCAGACTAGATGGAAGGAAGAAATTGTTTGTGGGGAGAGTGGTGGAACACTGGCACAGGTTGCCCAGAGAGCTGGTGGATGGTAGATGCCCCAGCCTGAAAACACTCGGTGTTGGACAGGGTCCTGAGCAACCTGGTCTGGTGGAAGATGTCCCTGCTCGCTGCAAGGATTTTGGACCAGATGAGCTTTGAAGATGCTTTCAAACCCAAACCATTCTGTGATTCTGTAAATGCCCTGTCTGATCTGAGGTGGTGATCTGGGATCAGCCACACAGCTGGTAGCAATGCCTTTTCTTTCTGTCTGAGGCGAGTCTGTAAGTGCAAAGGGATATAATGAAATCTGAAGTATGAAGGAATACTGCAGTTTGTTTTCAAAGCTTTGGAACACTGTTACACTTCATAAAAACACTGAATGAAGCGTTATTCAACAGGCTTGTCACTTCTGGGATACTTTGCTCTTGGCTTTAGTAGATGTAATTCAGAAATTTGATAGTTTTTGGTAGGTTTTCGTCAGAACTGTGTCTAGACAACACCTTTTGCTACTCTGTGTCACGTAGAAAACCTTTTGTCCTCACAACTGGTTCTCCCATCTTCCATATTCTTTCAGATCAGCCAACCTTGGCCATTCTGTGATTCTGTGACTCTGTGACTCCTTGATGTCCTCTCATGACGGAATAACCAACATGACAACAGTAAGTCTTTGTACAGAGATTAGGATTGTACGGCCCTTGTGCAAGAGACTAAAATACCTTTTAGAATTGACCAAACATGAGATTTGAGTTTTAATGGTTATTCCAACTGAAGAGCAAAGCCATAATGAGCTGCATTCAACTAGTAGACTTTGGCACTGGTTCAAAGTAATTTCATCCAATTATATTTAGATGAAGTTTTCCTTTTGAAATACAGTGTTTAATCTAAACCAAAATTAGATTTCCCATTTTAATAGCTATTAGGAGCAACACAGTTCAGTTGGCTGATTTTTTAATAGGCTTTTATGGTAACAGAATTAGTTCTTCACTGTTACAGAATTTGCATTGAGATACATCTTTCAGCATCATGATGGTGGTGATGGCAGTTTCTAAGTAAACTACTTAAATGTTTATGCAGGAATGGCATCTAAATAAGTAATGCAAAGCAGTAATTTCAAAATCTCTTCTCATCTGACTATTCTGTGAGCTTCCGTTAGAAGGATTGTGATAATGAGGTCCTATAGCTGGAGAAAAGCTTTATGAAATTTAGATGCAGATCCCCGAAGAATTTTTCTTTAAGAACAATTTCAGGCAGGCATGGGTTTAGGGTTCAAGCTGGGATCCATCCCATGGAATAAGTGTTGAACAGGCTATTTTGCCAATGGATAATTTCTGTAGAAATAATGACCACATTAATATGATATAGGGGGGAGGTCAGGATTAATCTGCTAAATTTGGATCTTTGAGGATAGAGGTGTGCTGTATCATAAAAGAAAGACACCTTCTGTTGCACAAAATGCTATTAGCAAGCTGCCAAGGCTGCCTTGCAGTACAACAAAACTTCCAATTGCCCTGATTAGGTGCCAGGAGAAGTTGATGAAAAATGTTTTGAGAATATTGAAGGGTAAGAATTATTGATGGTTATTTTCCAGGAGACACAAGTGAGTTGGTGTGTGTTTATGGACATCCCTTTCCAGAATATCATTCTTCTTCTTACTTGAGCTAGCATAATGGGGCAGCAAATCCTTGTGGGAGCTGTTTTCTTGCCTCCTGTAACAGATTTCAAGTCTTGGGCATCTGGGTAATATTGGTCTGTAATTCAGAAAGCGATTTGTAAAGGACTGCTGATTAACTTATTAAAAAGAATACTCTGAGGCTCACATTATGTAGCAAGATTTTAGAACAATACCCCCACTGAGAACTGGAGTACTGGTGGCTGACGTCAGTGCATGTCTTAAGGATGATTCTCTTAGGCCCTGGGTGAGTGGTTTACCCTGTTGAGCAGCGATTTAGCCAGCTGAGGAGCTCCAGACAGACACCCATACCCTGCTGAATTTGATGGACGTAAGCAGCCACTTGGAAGTTGAGCATGTGGTTGAGTGCTTTTCTAAGCAGGGGCTCTGGCGGAGTTCTGAATGTCACTGTTATGCATCTTTCCAATATAAGAAAAATATGTTTTCTGCATCTCTTTATTACAGAATCTGTTCATTCTTCTGACAGTCTTATGCTCCCTTTTCCCATAAGAAATCAAATTGTCTTTTCTACTATGTTCTTTTCTACTACAGCCAGTAACTCCATCTTTGAAAAGAGACTCGGGGATGGAAAGAAGCAGAGGAAGAAGAGATGAACTGTTTAAAAACTTTCATTCATATGTTCTTAGTAATAAAGTGCAAGGGGAAGGAAATTCAAAGCATGTGTAATGCATAAGTAGAATGATTTCTAAATAGGATTGTTTCCACATTTTCTATGAGCCATCACTAGCTATTTAATGGTCCATCCTCAAATCCTGAGAGATGGTAGAGTGTGCATTGATGCCCATCTGGTCTTCTGATGCGCTCCCATGATAGAGAGAAGCATTTTTATTTTACTTTAGTTTTTTCAAGAACATATTCTTTTTCTTTCATCATGAAACACTGCTTGCAGAAAAATTACGCCTCCAAAAAGTATGGAAAGTATCTTAATAACTTTCCTTTTCCTTTCATCCAAATTCCAGGTGAACTTCTTCGTAAAGGGAGTTTGGATGTGCATAATTCAGATGTCAGATCTTGCAAAACTGAAGAAAAATGTCTTTTAAGTTTGCATGTAGAAGCTTTAGGCTGTGAGAGATCAAACAAGGTCAGTGTCTGCCAGTCAGCTGACATAGTCTGAATTCTAACCTGACTCTCTATTAACACAGACCCAAACTCATTTCAGAAAAAAACACATGAAATGGGTTTTTTGAGTCCTAAGATAATAGGTGCAGGTCACCTGTGAAAACAGATTAGAATTTTAATTTCCCAAAGTGGGAGTTAAACATAATTCTAGATTTAAGAATTTGCATTACAAGTACACATAAATGGCCTTTAAAAATTGAGAAATTCTGCCTTTGAAGGAGAATGATGAATATTGCAGCACTGTCTGTAATTTTGCAGTGTATCCCGTTTCTCTGGGTAAGAATACCAAAGATTTGGCACTTTCCTCTTCTCAGAAGGTGAGAGGGATGATTCTGTGTGTCTAATGTCCAGGTTATTTGGTATTCTTTGATCCCAGTTCTGATGTTTTGGTCATCTCACAACTCTTGCTGGGTTTCTGTCTTTTCTGTTTTGTGTTTGCTTGTCAGGGAGTGGTGGAAAAAAGTCCTGGTCACGTCTTAGACCGTTGTGGGCTGCTGCAGACACTTCGGAGGGAAGGAGGAATAACGAGTAGTTTGACACAGAGACTACTGTGCTTTGTGATTTGGTGCTGTTTTGTCTCTGCCCCAGCCCACCGCCCCCTTTCCCCCATTTCTAACCTTAGATACTCTTGCTCTTAGTAAGGTTATTACTAGATCTTTAAAGGAACTTCTCCTCCCCAAGTATCCCATAGCAGAATCTCAGGCTTTAAGTCAATAAAGTGATTTATTTGAATTGCACAGCAGCAGAAAGAGCTCAAGCTGGGTACCTGTGGGGAGGGAGTCCGAAAAAGAAATTCCTGGGCAGTTATAGCCTTACAGTCTGAGTTTCCAAACACTTATGTGGCAGTTCAGACCTATAATATTAGGGTCTGGGGGTCTTCCTGTTGCTCCTCAGGTCTCTTCGTTGTCTCTGGGTGGTCTATTTTTTTATCTTATCTTATCTTATCTCTGAGGCTGTGTTTTCTGCTGATAGCTGGAACTTCCTTATCTTCCAGCTCCAACCATCTCTTGGGTCCCTCTTTCAGGGAAGTAGATAAAAGCTCAAAAGTTCAACATATGTGCATGAAAGTTCACAGCTTACAGCCTAAGGCTTCAGCAGATTTAGTAACCAGTGATAAACCGTTAACTCCAGACAGCTTCAGTCCAGTATCCAATATTCCTTAGCAGCATCTGTCACAATCTCCTTGCTCTTCATCCATCTTGCTTGTCATCTGGCTGGAACTCCTCTAGCTTGTCATCCCCTTGAAAGAAATTTCACATCTTAAACGGCTTGCCATAGAGGGGGAAACTCAAGGTGCCAGAAGAAAAACTTCATTACTTGTATCAGAGTCAGGGAAGTAGATGTTTCTTTACCATTAACAAATCTGCTGGGGACAGGACAAAAATGAATTATATTCCCACCTGGCAATGCTCTGCAGCAAAATTCTGCTAACACCCTGGGAAAATGAGAGTATGGCCTTTGATATGGCCCGATTGCTGGGATTTTCACAACATATTTAGGTTATGTGTATAATCCTGTATCTCATAAAATGAGTGCCCAAACTGACTGAGGTCTGTGCTGATTCTTACTTGCTTCTGTTGTCTTATTTCTGTGCTTTCTGGCTTTTTTTTTTTTTTTTTACATTTTACACTGGGTTATGCACACATCTGAAGGAAGAAGGAGGTTTCTCTCTTTCTGTGCTGTGTTCTGCAGGTTTTATCTTCCCTCTTTGGATAGTACATGCATGGAGATGGCTGGAGACAGAGAACAACCAGCACAGGTTCAGCTGTACAGAGAAAATACTCGGCTAATCATAATCAAATAAATCCCATTCTAAGAAGTGCTTCATGGTCTGCCTACTTCTCTGGAGAAAGCTTCCTGTCAGCATTAGCCCTGCTGAAAAAAACCCCAAACCGTCTCCAGTGGGGATCCTATGGGCAAACAGGAATACAAGCACTGTGAAAGATATACATTAAAGTGAACTCTAGTTTGCCTTTCAGAAACTCCATCCTTTTTCAGCAAGTGAAGCTGAAGGATTTGAAGTCCCTCATTGACCGTGACAATTTCTGGCTGGAAGGATTTGTTTATTTTGTTATTTAAGAAATTGTCCCTCTTTGCTTTTCCTGTGGGATGAGTATTGCAGAAATAAACTTCTGCCCTGCTCTGACCAAAGCTGTGTGTGCCTCAAAACTTTTTGCAGACCATGTTCACACATCATGTTGTATATTTTTGGTTTGGTTTATAACAAAAAAAAAACCCAACAAAACAACAACGACTTTTAGCAAAATCATTGCCAGATAGTGTGGATAGAAGTAAAGTTATGTGCCTAGGAGGCCAGTCTTTCTTTTCTCCATCTTCCTTCCTTTTCCACCTAAACCCGCATGAATTAAGTCACATGAAATGTCTGAAGCAGAGCTGACAGACACCTTGCTGGGGTCTGCCCCTTGCCTTTGAGGCATGAGGGCAAAGCAAGCACAGGGGTACTCTAATGCCAGCCAAATCATGCTACAGCCCCCGAAAGAAGCAAGCAGTTAGAGGCACCTGAAGAAGGCACCACTGGAGTTCTGTAGAGAGCAACACTCTGTATTTCAGGGTAGATTGCAGTGGTTACTGCCCAGTGCTCCAATTTACTCTCCGTAAGAGGAAGTGGGAAGTAAGAAAGCACAAGAGTCAGCAGATGGCTTATCTTTTTGCTCTTGCTGAGCAAAGGAACAGCTCTGACCAGTGGGGAAATCACTCGTGTTTTTCTGCCAAGATGGCCCAGCAATCCCCACCAGATTTAGCTGCAGCTCTTTGACTTTCCACTCAGAAACCCATGGAGTGAAACCTGTCTCTGACACTGAAGGAGAACACATCATTAACTTCACCCAAAGCATTCAAGGTCCTTGTATGTTGAACACCTTTTAAGCAGCTAAAGCCAACTAATGCCTCCAAACAAATTGATTGTATTATTAATGAAGCAAGAGAGACAGTGAACTAAGCTGTAGAGAGAGCTCCGCCACCTCAGCATTATTGCTTTGATTCAGGTTAAAGCAACAGTAGTGTTGCAGAAAGGCATCTGATGGTTCCTGGTTGGAAAGCTGGGTCTGAGCCAGCAGTGCCCTGGCAGCCAGGAGGGACATCCCTGTCCTGGGGGCAGCAGGACCAGCATGGCTGGCCGGGCCAGGGAGGGATTGTCCTGCACTGCCCTGGGCTGGGGCAGCCTCAGCTGGAATATTGTGTGCAGTTTTGGGTTGTTTCCTTTTGTTCCTAACACCAGCAGGAATACACATATCTTTCTCTTTATTCTTCTTTTCTTTTCCTCCTCTATTTCTCTCTTTTTTTTTTTTCCTGTCTGTGTGGTGTTAGTGATGGAGTTAGACATTGCACATGAATATCTAACATGGAGAGATTTATTCCTTCTACATGCTACAAATTTTAATGCCCCTCATTAATGTTCTCCCCTTGTAGAAGCCAAAAGACATTAAAAATATTACTTTTGCTGCGACAATAACGTTCAGGAACGATGATGGGAGAAAGTAGAGCCATTTTGGTTCCATCATGGCCTTTGACTCCCTATTCCAAGAAAGGCATTTTAATGGCATGGTAGTACTTCAAGGGCTGAAAATATAAATGAGACAATCATAATAAACCCCCTTATTGGCCTACTATATCGATAAAGAACTTCAGTTCCTCACAGCCTGTGTCCAAGCTGTTGTTAGTGCTTATTCCACTGAAAGCAATGAGCTCCTCCATGAGACAAGTAATTATTCCCAGTTTGGGGATGAAGGGCACTAGTCAAAGAAAGAACACAATTTTTCTCAAAGTGAAAAAAAAAAAAAAGTAAAAAAAAAAGAGACCATAAGCAAAATCAGCAATAGAAGACTGATCGTCATCCTCAGGACCATGCTCCATCTTGGAGTCCACACTGCCTCTCAGATGCTTCTTTAGGTAATTTATATATGCCCAGGGGAAGAAATATGAGATAAGACAGGGGCTCTAAACGCGTGAGACTGTACTTGTGTGGTTAAAATAATTCTTATGCAGCTCAGTTTCTGCTTAGTGCTTTATACCCTGATGATTGATAAATCTCTTCGCACTAGAAAGAAAAATATAAAAGCTTTTACTTTTTCAGAAGAGTTTCTCTTACAAGCTAACAGTCCCATTGTGGTCCTCACCATCTCTTCCTCCACCCCAGGTATTTTTTTTTCGAAAGCAAGAACATAGAAAACAAAAGTTGCAGTGATTCTTCCAACTGTTATTTTTAGGGAAACGAACCAGCAGTTTGGTTCTCAGACATGCAAACAGAGGCTGCTGCAGGAACCTACGAGACATTGCAAAGGCAACCATCACTTTTCTGCAGAGATCGTAAGTGCACAACTGATATTTCACAGTGAAAGATCTCTTGGCTCGTTCTTTTGAATTGTGACGCATAAGTGTCTTTGCAGAAAATGAATACAGTGAGTTATTGTGACATGATTACACCTGTTTGCCACCCTTGAAACAGCACTTCAGTTTTCAACTGCTCCAAGTGCATTAGTAGAAGGTCTAGGCATTACTAGGGAACTCATTATATTTGGAACAGACTTAATTTTTAATCTGAGTTGCAGAAATGTCTCTTAGTGTCCTGATATATTTAATATTTACTGCTTCATGCAGGCAGGTCTCAGGTGGGAGAGAAGAGTAATTCCTTTCTGCAGTCCATGTCTGCTGGAGTTATTTCTAACTCTAGTTAAAGTAGCAAGTTTCTTGCAGCTGCTTTTCAAAAGGAAAAGTATGTGACGTGTGAATCAATTGGAATCAGGCCCAGGGGGCTACAAAAGTGTATCTGTGCATAAAAGCTTGGCTTTCGCTTACTACAGTGTCCCACAAATGTACCTCCTTCATATCATTTACTCACTTGGAGACAGAGTAGAACCAAATACACTCTTTTGGCTCTAGGGAGTGCTAGAACCACTTTTGAAACCAGCAGCCGCGAAAGAAATGTATTTTGCCTCTGTGGTCCTGTGTATTGCCCTGGCTGGTTTAGGGGAATACATGACTCAAAGGCTAGAAGAAAAAAGCCTCTGATTCTGCATCTTCTCTACCTTTATCCATCTTCCTCATTGCAATACCTAATTTCCTCCTACTGTAGAAATCTTGTGAGCTTCCTTGTCTGGAAGGCTGAAGTTTTGTGTTTGTTACCTATACAGCATAAACAAAGTTGATCTGGTTGTTTCCTTTCCTGCTGCCATCAACGATCCAGCTATTTCAGATCATCCTTCCCCTCTGCTTTTACAAAGCCTGTCAGCCCTCTTTCCTCCACCTTTGTAACCTCTTAGTATTGCTTCTTTATTGAAAGACATGAGAGACTGTGAAATTCTCTGTGCTGTAGGATTTTTATCATGAAATCCCACATCCCTTCCAGAAAGGCCAGCTGACAGAGACATACAAAGCAACTTAGCTGAAAAAAGGGAAACTTTTGCTGTTAGTCTGTGATGCTGACTTATGAGCTATCAGATTTTATGTCATCCAGTCAGCCTTTTTTATCCCTTCATTTCAGCTGCTTGGTGTTGGAATGAAGAAAGCAAAATGCTCTAATAAAGCAGCTGTGTGAGATGTATCTGTATGTCTGTGGTCTTCTGCCACTATCCTGAATGGGTTGACCTTATTTTCCAAATTAGAAGGTCTCTGAAGCAAGTGAAGGATAAGAGGAGGAGAAAATGGATTTTCCCCTCTGTAGAAGCTGATACGTGTAAGCATCAGCAACAGTAAGGAAACGACTTTCATATCTTACTTCAAGAATTGATCTGCTCAGCTATTTGCTGGCCTCCTTCCAGGGTCGCCACCCACGGGATCTGTCTGCTGTACTGATCGAGCCACCAGAAAACAGAGTTCATGCCACCTCTGTGTGGAAAAAATGTTGGAAAAGGCTGCCCCTATCATGGCTTCAGCTGATCTCCTGTGCTTGGTCCTGCACTCAGAGCAACCCCAGGAGCTGAACCTGAGTGTCAGCAAAAGGACCCCACTCCTCAGCAGTGACTTTTTTCCAAGCTTGAGTAATTAGCAACTTGTGCTTCATCCTAAGGAGCAAATCCTGCCCCACTGAATCTGTGTTCTGAGAACTAAGAGCAAAACAAAATTAGGTCTAACACCTCCAGAGTCTAGAGCTCCTACATTTGGAGACTGTGAGTCCAGGGAGAGTGCCAGCCAAATTCCTTCCTCTGCAGGATTTTCTGAATCTTTAGAGTATTAAATATAAGTTAAAACACCTGGGGGGTTTACCTTCTTCCTCTCTTTTCCCCTCTTCTTCCCTGATCCATCTAGTTAACTCAGTCTCTGTATTAGAAAGATATATTCCAGCCCACAGGACACTACCTGAGTGAGGCTTTTCATCTCACTCACCCTGTAAAACTCCTCCTGGCCTTCAGATCTTATTAGGAACTCCATCTCCCTGTCTCTGTTTGCTTTTATGTGTTCAGAACGCCTTTTCTTCTATTCTTAAACTTTTTGTGTATCAGCTGAAGCCATAATTCTTATGAAGGTGTCTATAGGAATGAAAATGCCACAGGGCAAATGCATTCTTAATTTAAGAATATTGTATCAGGGAAACAGAAGAAGGTTGTAAATCCCGGAAGAGATTTGTGACTGCACAGACTAGGAGAACAGTCTGTGTGAACCACAAGCACTCTCTGCATGCAGCTGTGGCCTCTGAAAGCAACCTGCTGAATCCTGCAGAGCTCCTGCTGTGACGAGGTTTCTCTGTAAGGAAAGACAAGCTGGTTAAGCTCCTTCTGGGTTCCTAATCCTCACTTAGGAATAAATCCAGAATAGTAACTGAAATGATGTTTTGAGTCTTGGAGCATCTTTCTTTTCCTGACCCCTCTTCAAGACAGATTTTTAGGGTTGAAAATGCAGCGCTGAAAATAATGAGCAGATTTGGGACTTCTCCTGAAGAAGGCTGATGCCCCCTCATTAACTGCTATGTGGAAAAGCATGCTTGTTGGTGTGTGTGTGCGCGCTGCTGTCTCACACACCGGAGTGGAGGCATGTGCTTGCATATGTCTAGATCAAGTTTTTGTGCATGACTTCTCGTAGGCTGATTGCTTTCTGTGTCCCTCTGATCTGGAAAAGATAGCTGCTGTGATCCCTTGTAGGCTCAGACTCGGAGCTCTGAGTGTAAAACCACTTCCTTTTTTCATCTTTTGTGAAGAACTTTGCCTTGCTTGGCTTTTCTGTGTGCTGGTGTATCATAAATGGTAGCAACTGGAGAACAGGCAGGAATTTTTTATTTTTTAAGATGAAGTTTAATTTGCTCCTTTCAGGCTATGAGGCACCATCCATGGTTGGAGCCCTCACGTCCTTCTAGACCAGGACGAATGACACCTTGAACTCACACAGGTGCTTTTTGGCAGCAGCTGACTCGCAAACAGGAATGTGTGTTGCAGCTAAGTTGGAGGCCTGATATTCTGAGCTGATGCAGAGAGAACTTGGCTGTGACTGATGCTCAGTGAGGGGGAAGCAGGATGAAGAAAAATGGCATTCAGATGTGAATTTCTTCAAGGGGGATAATAAATTAGGACCCTGGGATTAGTGTGAAAACTGGAAATACACAAAAAGCTGCTGTAAAAATGTAATTATGTCCTATTGACAAAGCAGTATGGTTTTATTTATCAATAAAAGATACAAAGTATTCTAGCTAAAATCATCAAAGTTAAAGCCATATTATACTTTATACCAGACCCCTGTGCACCCAGCTTGACCTCCACACACACAGAACTTGCCATCAAGACAAAAAAAATCTGGTTTCCTAAATAAACTTGAAAGTCTCAGCTTTCAGAAATCCTCGAGGATATATGATATGTGCTCTGCTTTGAGGAAGACTGTGACTCTGTAAAATGTTTGTTGAAATTACTGGGCCAAACTCTACTGTCAAACCAAGCAGGTACCCAGCAGTGAGTCACAGAATGACAGAAGATTTCTGCTTCTGTGCAGGAAATCAGGAACTTGATACAGCTTCATGAGCTAAAGGGGTAGGTTTCAAAAATTCATCTTTGCAAAATTTCATCAATATTTTAACTAATAACCGTGGACTTGCAGCCATTTCCTTGGCAAGTGTGATTTAAGCGCCTTAAAAAGAAATGCTCTCTTTGTTATAGATATTTTTATAAGGATGGAGCTTAGGGATTTGCTGTATGAATAATATAAATATACTTTTAAAATACATCCAGATTTAATGTATTTAATATTCTTTATCAGTACCAAACTCTATGTCCCCTCACCCTCCCTTGCTCAAAAGGCTTGCAACTCTATGTGCTCCAAACCTTGCTAATGCCATTTCTTCCAGCACCTGAAAAGTGACAACATTTTACAGCCTAATTGCCAGGGCTGTGAATGTTACATGAAATAATATAACCACTCATCATATCCCATCTTTGCACCCTAATGGTTTGATCTGTTTATCATGAGGTCTTTTTCAAGTCCCAGATACTTCTTGTTTTGTACACATGAGCTTTTGGTGTGCTGCCTTGCCTTATAATTTTTTCATTCCTCCCAAGATGAGGGCTTGAATATTTTTGAGGATTGGAGTTGTTAGAGGTTGGGTTTTTTTGTTGGTGGTTTGGTTTTTTTTTCTGTAGGGGTGGGGAAAATGGAATGAGGATTGTTTATTTGCTTAGTTGATTGTTTTTGTAAGGAACTAGTCAAATATTTTTAAAGATAAAACCAAACCAACGAGAATAGACTTCCTTTACTGACAGCAAAAACCCACCATGGTCACAGACTTACCTATAAAATTATTACAGCACTTTAAGACATCACAATGAATGATCAAAATGGTGCTTTTCTGGTGCCTTCGTGCAATGTGAGAAGGTTCTCAATTTGCCCATTGCTTATCCTTGGCTTCCTGCTGTGACCTGGGGCTTCAGGGTTATAACCCCAGCCACTGTTCTCACACAGGTTCTGCATCCCGTGCTTTCTATGCTAAATATTACACTTTGTTTACATGTTTAGATGTGCAGGCAGTGAGAGCAGTCTGCTGGTTTGGTAATCAGCAAAACATTGCTTCAGCTGCCTACTTTTCCAAAAGATTCCATAAGCATACATGTGAATCTGCTAAACTGTTTTTTTGTGCTGAATTCCTCGAAACTAGTTCCTAAACTTTAGCATTAGTGCATCTCAGGGAAAATAAGGAGGGTTTTGGCTTCAAAGCTGCATTGTGTTTGCTAGTGTTACAACAAAAAATACTTAAAAGTGTAAGAGCACTGCGGCAACAGGGACAGTACTGACACAGAGTGCAAAA
The DNA here is from genome assembly GCA_013397755.1 of Cnemophilus loriae. Lineage (NCBI taxonomy): Eukaryota > Metazoa > Chordata > Aves > Passeriformes > Corvidae > Cnemophilus > Cnemophilus loriae. The sequence continues at coordinate 26,652 of VZTF01001479.1, forward strand.
GTTTTATGGTACAAAAAGTAAAGCTTTGCACTGCACGTTTACTTAAAGCACAGAGCAGCAGCTGTAAAAATTTAATATGTTTTCTGGCTTGCCATTCTGTGCCATAAATCATGGTTAATGGAGTCTTACAGGCACAGTCACTTGGGGATTAGGCTTGGGACAGGGAGCAGGAGCCTCTTGATCCATTGCTCTTGCTGAAGCAGTCAAGACCATGAAGCTGAGCAGGAGCGAGTGGATTTGGGTCTCACATCCCCGGTGATGCCTAGTCCAGCACTGTGAGGGAATGTTTGTACATGTTTGTCATAAGTAAAAGAAATGCCCTTACCTTAGACTTGTAATCTGGTGTCAGGATCAAGGTGAAGCACTGGGGTTCCCACCCCACTGCCAAGTTTTTATCCTCTGTGTGATGGTAGCATGTGTACAATCCAGCCGGGCACAAGAACGGGAAAGGGTCTAATTCCTGATGAATTCTTTACTTTGGTGCTGCCATTGGTGGGATAAGACTCTGAGGGATGCTTTCATCCTGATGAAAGTATTTCAAGGCCCAGCAATTAATGCCTCACATAATTGCAAGAACACCTTACCAGAAGACCACTCCAGAAAACACATGGGAAGAAGAGAAAATGGTGTAGCAGGAAATAAAGTGCTTTTATTCTTCAGGCCAAAGCGATGACTTTAAGTCACGATGATTGATAACTTCAGTAACATTTTTACAGCCTTGTCATACAAACGATGCTTTCTTCCCATTTTTTTACCTTGGGCTGGTGCAATAATTTTTCATGGAGAGGCCAAAGGAAAAATATACAGAGTATTTGTCAAAGTCAGTGGAATACTTCCTTCCAAATGAGTCTGCTCATAGGCCTTACATTTCCTCTGTGTGATCTGCTTAGAGAGGCCTTGGAAAGTAAAAGGACTTTGGGTTCATTATATTTCAGCAAAAGCCTAATCTTGTTAGTTCAGTTGTACAGTTTTGTCCAACAACAAAGATCACTTTTGGAGAGGTAAAGTGGAGGTAGTGAACCCTTACGAATGTAATCAACCTTGGCAGTTTATTTTGTTCTTGTTGGGTTTTTTTGTTCGGTTTTTTTTAGGTCTTTTTTAGGTCTTTTTTTAGAATTTTGTTTTGTTGTTGTTTTTTTGGGATTTTTTTTATTTTTGTTTGTTTGTTTGTGGGGTTTTCTGGTTTTTGTTGTTGTTGTTTTTGTTTTTGTTCGGTTATTTTATTTCATTTTACTTTATTGTTTGTTTGGTTTTGTTCTTTGGGGTTTGTTTTTTTCTATGGTTTTTTTTGGTTGGTTGGATGGTGGTTTTTTGGGGTTTTTTTTGTTTGGTTTGGTTTTTGGTTTGGGTTTTTTTGGGAGGGGGTTGTTTGTTGGTTGGTTTTTTTCCTTATGAGAGCCTGCAGGAAATGTTACAAACTTTAAAAATGTAAGGAGTAAGATTGATATGAAAACACTCACTGCAGGAAAAAAGCTATGGTATGTTAATTATCTGATGAGTTATTGTAAGAAACAGTCACTGGCCCATGAAAAGAAATGCTGCCCAACCAAAAATGGGGAATAATTAACACCTTTCCCTGCATGGTTACAGATAACTTATCAAAGTGAAAGCAGACAGAAGGGAAATCGCATTTTTTAATTGTCACGTTTAAATAAGACTTTTTGAAACAGGTGTCCTTCAGATTTCCTGCAAAATTCATCCATCACTATAAAGGTTAGCTATTTTTAGCAGTCTTCTCCCAGAATTAGGAAAAGGAGACAGGAAGCAACTCTAGAAGCGTGAGAACTTTAAAAGGAGAAGCAATCATCTGATCACCAAGATACTGAGAAGACTTTACTAAGACTTCACTGAAATTAGGATTAAACGTATGTTTGCTTCTGGCATAGTCTCAGTTTAACTTTTTTTTCCCTGTCTCCGTGTCCCTTCCTTAAAAGAGTAATTTGGTTAAATATCACTTGATCAATATTTGCTTCCAGGGCATGGCTGCTAAGGCTGGGAGTGCTGGCTGGTGCTGAGAATGTTGCAGGTGACCACCTGCCAGGGACTGGAAAAGTGTCCACTGCACCAGTGGCTCCACACCACTCTCATCACACAGCTCAGTTACACCTGATGCAAATCTGCCTCTTCCAAATCTAGCAGAAAGGAGGTTTTAGTTATGGTGATCGTTTGTCTAGAGCAAGTTTACTTGAGCACGGACCGTATTGCTGCTTGTGGAGATGCTTGCATGTGTTGAAGATGCTTCTCTGACACTCATCCTGAAGAATCATCTTGTTAATGTGAGGGATGGGGAATAACAACAAGGCTGCAGTTCATTTACAGGTTCTGAGGACACCATCCATCACCTTGAGCTCGGATCAAGTAGCACAGGAATGGCAGGCTGATTCAGCAAAACATTTACTTCAAGACATAAAAAATTATTTATAATGGATGAGTAACTTTAGAAATAAGGGAAACCATGAAGATAATTCACAATCCAAGCAAATAGAAGTCTGCCCCTTCTCTGTGAAGGCCTGCGTTTAATGGAAGTGTAGAATTTCAGCCTCTGCAGATTATTATGAAGATGGTGTTTCTCCTGGTACACAATTAATAGCGAGGCAGTGGCCAACACTACCAGGAAACTCAAGAGTTTGGAAGTAATACCCCCTGTCCCGTTAGACTAAGGCCACACATTTGAACTGCTTATAGATCCTGTTAATGCTGGGAGTAGTGTGCATGCACCAAATGGGAGCGATGAGTTTCAGGGATTTTTCTCCAAGGCTGACTCTAGGGAAATGTCTACTCCTACAGCTGCTTTTAGTCTTCTAAGAACGACTGAATCCATTTGTGCAACAAGCACTTCCTGTCCTCAGCATTCCTAAAAATACATTTCTGCTACAGGAATTGTTTCAATTAACACTGCCTGAAGGATAGAACATGCTCACTAAAATGTAGTATTTCTCTGAAGATATTTCCCCTCCATCTATTCTTCTGACATATTTTAGATTATTGTTTGCCATAGTACACTGCCCTCCAACTCTTCTGGCTTCTATGATAACATGATGGTATCTACCAGGGTGATGATATGCAGGGTCTCATGCTGGATGAAATGAAGTTTGGATTCTGCTCTATTCTACTCCGACCCGAGGCAGAACTGTTGTTAGTGATTTTTTTAAGGAACGTATTTATTTGCGAACGCTTGTGCCGGTCAGTATAGTCCTGTTCTGTCTGGCAGAAGACATGTAAAATAAATACTGAAAGAAGAATTTCAGATTTATCTGATAAGAAAGCAGTGCAATATCAATGAAACCTGCACAACCAATATCCTTCAGGACTGTTTATCTCAATGGAAAACAGTCAAGGTCTACAAGAGAGCTCATGGGCTGCATCTTGTGCTCCTTTTGCAATCTCACGTAGCATAGGAAAGATTCAGAAATATCTTAAATGTGATGATTCACTTCAAACAACATCTCACAGACATCAAATCCATTGACACTTTTGATGTCTTGCACTTAATGCCTTTTATAAGCAGGAGCCCTTCTACCTGCATTGTGGTAAGGTAATTTGAAGCAGCTTGAGTAATTTGTGCTCTGCTTCCATAGGTCAACTTATACTTACTTATAAATAAGAGTAATGGAAGGAGATGGAGCCTACAAAATAGATTTGACTTTTTAAATTATACTGAAGACTGCCTAAATTCCTCCTGCCTTTGGTGCGATCACCTTCTCACATCTCTCACACTCATGATTAGCCTGCATGAAAATTGCACACAAAATGGCTGTGCTTGTAGGGAAGGATACTTCTCTCACTGAAATATTTCACTTTCTTCATCCACTGTGATGAGCAGCTGCTTCCAAACTGTCTGCAGTTGTTCTTCATAGTCAGTCAGAACTGTTGTCTTATAGTGTCTGCATAATGTAAAGTTTTCATTTTTCTTCTACTTTCAACTCAATCACAGTTGATTCAGTGCTTGAATTTGAGAAGTGTATGCTGATGGGATTTAAACAAGTCTCAGGAAATTTAATGTTTTATTAGCTGATGGCATCCAGACTACTGTAGATAGGTTGCAGAGGCAGTGTTCATTTTTCTTTGTTTTGATGGGGCCTTTGTTTTGTCACTGATTTTTTTGTTTTTTTTAAATGGAAAGTACAAGCAGCAACACTTTTTTTCAAATATTATACCAAACAAGGAAGGCTCTAAGGCAAGTTCAGAAACACAAAGAACACTTAGAAAGGCCTACAGTATTGCAACACTGCCTGCGTGGTTCCCCAAAAACTGTGGATCCAAATATCTGAATTACATACCAAATAGGTTAGGTGTTGGATGTTTGTTTTCCTACATGCTTAGCTTAAAGTTCAAAGTTAAATATTTTCCTGGACCTAAAGGCCCAAGTTCCACCTCAAGAAGAGGCTTGTAAGATTAATTTCCTGGGAGGAGTCCAAATCAGTGTCTTCCAGTGCCACGTTCCTGCCACCTGCAAGAAGAGCATAACAAGCAAACTTATGTAGGATTCTTGGGGTTGTTCTTTGGTAATTTACACTAAGAAGACTTCTGAACTGTACAAAGGCTTGATTTCTGGGATGGTGAATGTGCTTCTGAAATGTAGGCACTTGGATGCCATTCTGCAAATGGTAATGGATTTTTGGTGACTGCTTACTGATTATTGCAATTGTACACGCGACAATTAGGTCATAAGATAATTAGATAATGAAACCTTGATTAGATAACGAAACATAGCTGCCTACAATTCTATTCCAACATACATTACTATTAAGAACGAAATTAGTATTAAAATGATGGATGAATCACAAAGTTTTCACACCATAGATGTTTTGCAGATTTACATGCATTTTGAAAGAAATCATAAGCCTCAATATAACATAATATTAAAATACTTTTGAAACAGACCCATCAGTTATGAAGGGATTACTCTCTTTCTTAAAATTAAATGTATAAATACTCCACTATTTCTCAGAAGGAGTAGGGACCCATGGGCCCACAATGTAGTTTGGAACTAGAGCCTCTGAAAGTATTCTACATTTTTCTTTTTATTTCTTAACCTGCCATAGAAAAAATGTCAGATTGCTGACAAACAGCAGTCTGACTCAGAAACAAAATTCATTCTGGTCCTGTAATAGAAGACTTGTTAAAATTTCCTCTTTGGTTGTTCTCATATTTACTGTCTTGTGAAAGACAGCATAGTCCTGTTGATGAATCATGAGAACTACTCAGTCTGATAAATGCAGTGTTTTACATTTGTGCTGTGAAAGTCCACCACACAAATACCAACTGACAGCAAAACAATAATAAAAAAGGAGAGAAGAAAACCCAAAAACCACAAGAAACACACCCCCCCCCACTAAACTAGACTACTCCTGCTTTCATTAACTTAAGAGTACTTCTGCAGTTTTTTCATCATTTGATTTCAAACTCCTCATAATATGTCTGTTGATACCATCTGAGTACTAACTCTCTGCTATAATTCGGCCTGTGTTCAAATCTCTTCTCTCTGATCACCGATAAATAGCAGAGCCTTTCACTAATTTACTCTAACCGGGTACAAACAAGGTGTTCATTCGCTTTCCTTAGGAAATAATGAGTGAGTAAATGGCCCCTGTGTTTGAGCCAGGATAGTGGTTGGTACACAGACTAATGGACACCTCTCTTATACTCCCTATGGATTGCAGCAAACTGTAAAGGAATTACTTTTTTTTATCATCTATGTGCAAGCAATGGATTATTTTCTGTGGAAATGAATGGCAGAGTTGCACTTGATTGATGGAACAATGCTTAACTTTAATAGGAGAAGGTTTGCGCCCCTTCTGAGTTCATGATACAGCACCTGCCGTTAAGGAGTGCTTTGTTCTTCATTCCACTTGAAATGAAAAGTGGAAGATTCTTCTTGTTCACTCACATGTGCTTTCCCATGGTCCTGAATCAGAATGGAACTATAGTTCAAAGCACTATAAAAACCCTCTTGTTTAAACACTGTTCTAAACCAAGGAGAAATACTAATGTTGCTGCTGATTTGGCTGTTTTCTGCTCTGATCCTTGTCTCTGTAGCTGCACATCCAAATCCAAACACTTACTGGCTTACATTCTCTATTACTGAATGCTACAGAATCATCCAGCTCTTTCCACCTAGGCAAAAGCCAGGAAAGTGAGAATCTCTTCGTGCTGAGAACCTGAGAAACCTAACCACGGAAAAAGAAAATGCGAGTTCATGAAGAAATAATATTGTTTCCCTGTGCTTCTTCTGTGTCCTTCAGTATGCTGTACAATAGCAGTGGACAGTGGTTAAGCTGATCGTCTTTTCCGGCTTGGCAGTTCAGTACTTAGGAGCACAAAACAGATGTGTTCGGAGACTGTGTTGTATGTTTCCTGAGAGCTTCCACTTTTAAAAAAATCAAGAATTAGAAATACTAAAGCTGTACTGTGAAATGCCTTAAAGAAAAGTTGGAGTTTTACGTCAGGTGCTTTCCCCATCTTAAGTCATTAAGAAAAGTGAAAACACACAAACAAACAAACAAACAAACAAACCCCCACCAAACCAACAAAACCCAAAACCCACAAAAAACCCAACAAGAGCCGGGTGCATGAAAAGGACAAGAACAAGTTTTTCTTCTGTCTCAAAGATAAACACATACCATTGGCTGTGTTTCATCCTAATCATTAAGCCCTGTTCACCAGACAGCACAGCAGACCCTGAGAGATACTGTTTTGCTTGATTTTGAAATGTCATTGTTTCTCACTCAGACACTTGAAAAAAACCCTGCTGCTTTGCTGTAAAAGTGGCAGAGTGACTAGACAGCCCCTTCCAGCCCATTTATCAAAGTACTCTTTGCTCTCATTTGGAGGCCAGCCTCAAGCAGTACACAGTTCTGACAGCACGAGCAACACTCAGGAGAGCTAAGAGCTTTGCATGAACAAAACTCTTGTGCTTTTGTTTCTTCATTTTTAGTTCTGGTGCACGCTGTTCTGCACAGGGAGCCTTTCCTTCCACGGGTCACTGAGAAGAAGAAAGCTGAAATAAAGAGCCGTGGTTTCTACTGGGACATGATTTAGACTTCCCTGCTTGTCCTGCAAGCCATGCTCCATTGAGGGCTTTAATATTAGCTTGAAGAAGGCATTATTTTCCTGACTTGCAATCTGTTCATCTTGGCTTCTTGTTTAGAAGAACCCTGTATGGAAACGGATTAATCATCTGCAGCTCACCCTGCTCCCTCATTTCACCTCCAGCATCATCAGCAAGCAGCTGCCGTGTACAAAGTCTGCCTGATAGGTTGAGGTAGGTAGGTTTGAAAGTGATCTGACACTTGAGAGGGGAGGGGCACATCACACACTTGTGATTCTTCACAGTAAACCTGTGCAATGTTACCACTAAGTGCTTCTGTGGAGAGCAGAGGGAAGAGTATTCAATCTTGTATGCACCAATTTCCTTCTTTCAGTATGTAGTGCTGTGTAATGGGATGAAGAAAGATGTGGTTGTGTGTGACTGCTGAGCCAAGACTAGAGAAATTGCTGTCTGATGTTTAAGAAAGCTAGAATTCCCCAAATCCTCAGTGTAAGTGTGCAGCCTGCAACGTTTGGAAGGTCAACTTCACCTGCACCAGTGCAAGTTCTATGAAAAGTGGGATCAAGACAGTTGTATGACCTTCATGCCTTTTGATATATTTTTCATTCTTTTTTTTCTTTTCTCTGTGGATGCCAGACACTTACCATCCGGAATTACTGCATTTTCCTTCTTCAAGATCTCCACCCAGGAGAAGAACCCCTCACCTAAGCTTTTTTTCTTTTCTCACTGGTCAGTGGATCAACAGGAATTAATTTTTTAAAGGTTGGGTGGCAGAATTCTGTTCCTGCTTCAGCTGGCTTTCCATTTCTTCCTGTTGTGCTCATAACGGTTTGCAACTGATCCAGGTCAAGGCTTATTTGATGATTTGACTAACAGTTCAAGCCAGAGAAGGTCTAGGTCAGCTGTAGCTTGAGCAGGAGTTGCAACATCACTGCAAGGGCATGAACTTTGTTAAAATACCAGAATCCAGTTTAGCCTTTCCCATTTGAGTGCTTTCCAATCCTTTCCAGAGTGGTTTTCCCAGTGTAAAACAATCAGCTGCAATAATCAAGCAGAAGGAAGCAAGTGCCGTTTTCTCAGATGTCATTCTTTTTCTTTCTATGTTTACCTGCACAGTCTTAAATGAAATCTTTTCTTTTAAGAATAATTTAAGAAGAAGGGCTTGTAGCCTGCACAGTCTGAAAGAGCTGGGAGAGTGGTTTTACCTCTTACAAATTTTATTTCTCTTCATCTGTGCCTCACGCTTAAGGCTACCAAACTGTAACTACCCAAGCTCTTTGGATCAGTGAGCAGGTACTGTCCTGAGGTGGGAAATTAAAGGGCGTTTTGAAGAGGGATCATAGATTTCCAACTGTGCTTCTGTCTCTGGGTATCTGTACTGGTTCATGTAATAGGAAATGGGGTGAATCAGATTTAATTTACGTCAACAGCTCAAAATATGCTGTGCTAGAACTCTGATTTCATGGATATGAACGCATTTCTAATGGTTTGAAATCTCATTAAAAGAGTATGAAAGCTGCCATCCTTCAGGTTTCTTCTTCCTCCCTCTCCTTTCATAGTGGTGATGCATGGGATCTTGCAGAAAGTAATCAGGGATATCCAGCCCCTTAAACAGGAACCGTCTTGTTATTATCTGGACCAAAGCGTTGGTCATCTGCTCTTTCATAACACAGACGGCATTAGAACTGCCAGGCAGAATATTCAAGGCAAAAATACTAATTGAGAAAGACACAAATATTCTTAAGCCAAATATTCTCGTCGCTAGCAATTACTAAGTAAAATAGTCAGACTTTCCATTATCCAAAACTGAATTGTGTGAGCTGGAGTGCAAACTTTAAGAAGATTTGTGCCAATGTACGGAATTCTTTCATAAAAGTTTTCTTCGCTGGCTTCTCTTTCTATCCCTTTGCTTTCAGTGAACCATCAGAGACCTAATGAAGTAATAACAATTCTAAGTTTCTTTGGAATGAAACTGATTAAGAGGTTCTAACTTCTTTAAAATATGTTTTAAATTCTGTGGTTTTTCTGCTCATCCGATGTCTGACATGACATCCGAAGTCAGAGTCCATCATGTCAAGACCTTGAGGAGAGTGATTGCTCTCTAGCTGTTTTGTGTCATGTTTCGCACAAAGTCAGTAAGCCTTTCATAGATTGAAGACATTCCGCAGAAGAAAACTGGGTATTGTGAAGAGACAATTTGTGAAATAGTCGGTAAGACTGATGGATAATTCTGTCAGTCTAAGGCTGCTTTCTGACAGTGAGGATTAGGTAACTCAGAAAAGGCATTATGATTTGCCCTGGATTTGTTCTCTCTGTGTATGAGTACAGAATACTTATTTTTTTGTGTGTGTTAGTGACAGAAGTGTAATGATAAGCTGGAAGGTGGTGTGATATATTCATGATGCTCACACACAGGGATAGAAGTGGTGGTGCCAGTCAGTGGCATTTTTGTGAGGTGTTACTCTATGCCCTGTAGTCGTGCTTGCTCCACACAGAAAGGCGTGATATTTCTAAAAATGAACTACATCTTTTGCTCAGATTTTACCACCTTTATACTGCATACACAGATTTTTTTTTTTTTTTTTTTTTTTTTTTTTCTTATTGTTTCGCT
>VZTF01001479.1:36326-51361 GCA_013397755.1 Cnemophilus loriae
TTTTTTTTTTTAACACTAGATTTGCCCCAAAACAACATTCTCCTATTCAGGCTCATATAGTAGCTCATGGTTTCCATGAGATTCTTCGGTCCAGAGGGGAGTTTTAGTTTTAATATTTACCAACAAATACACTAAAAATTCATACATAAAAGCAACAGGACAATAAAAAGTGTTAGTGTCTCCAACTCTGCAGCTTGACTGTGCCATGGAAGATACCAGGTACCGAAATCTCTCCTTGCCAACACAGTGATGGATGGTCTTGCAAAGCTTTGCTGGCAGTGGCAGGACAGACTGTCAGCAAAGAGCTGCACAAAGCAGTTACAGGAGAAAACATTTTAGATAGAATTCGATGTAGGTGAAGTACAGCAATGGAAGTGTGAAAAGAACAATCCTGACCTCACCTGTAGAGGGAGGGGTTGTTACTACTGAAGAGTGAAATCTTGGAGGTGCAACAGCTGCTGGCACAAAATGACTGGCCTCAGAAACCATCCAAAAAAGTGAAGCAGTTAGAAGTTATGAGGAGAGGGGGAATAAAACCATGCTGCTAGTTCATGTACTACGTGCCCAAATCTTGGATACTTCGAGCCACTCCATTCACTCCCACCTCAAAAAGGATACATTTTAACAGAAAAAGATTGTGATAAGGGCAGCAGTCAAGATCAGAAATACAGAGCTGTTGAATGGACTAGGACTATCCAGCCTGGAGAGGGCAGCAGAAAATCAACAGCTTTAACAGATGGCAAAGGGCTGCCCTGTGCCCCTCTCAGAGAGGAAAGAACTCTGGAGGGAAGGATGGAAGCTGAGCCTGGGAGAGGGGGAAGGAGAGATGGTTTAGTGTTTGCTTTTCACTGCCCAAATCTGTACTTTTGGCAGTAAATTTAACTAATGCTCCTCAACCTGAGGAGCACCTGCTGTGCTCGTAACAGTAACAGGTCAACAATCTCCCTGTTTTTTCTTGGTGCATGAGCTTTATGATATGGTTGTAGTCTGTACTTCCTGCACATGTCCCACTGAGCGTGGGTAGTCTGGCCATTAGCCAAGGCTGGCACACCAAAGGTGCTGCTGCATCTCTTGAATCAGCACCATTTAAGAAGTCAAGGCAGTATGGAGGAAGAGGGAAGAAATATCTCAATTGTACTCCTGACCATTGTCAGCATTGACAGTCTCTCCACTGGGTCTTGTACTCTTAAAACCAATTATGTTAACACAAAATAGGTTTGTAACTGCGTACCCTGAAGCTTTCTAGGAGAGGTTTGTCAGTAAGCAATGGCATGGATTTCACCCATTAAAAGTTTTGAAGATGGTTTGAAAATTCATCTCTGTTAGGTAAAAATCCCCAGCAAATAAAAATCAGGTCCTTTACTTTTTCAATACTTCAAATGTGCTTTTTATGCTCCATCGAGCTTCTCCAATAACCGGCACACTTTGCAAAATATAGTATTCAAAATAGATTTTCAGGTGGGCTATTTAAAAAAAATAATTATTCTCTCTATAACACTAGTCTGCTAAAAATATTATTATCTTTACGTATTATTTATAATGAATAACAAATTCAGGCCTCCCTTCAGAACAGAGGAATTGATTGTACATTCATCATCATATAAATGAAGCAAAGTGTTGTGGCTTAGTTGTTTTTCTGAAATATCTGTTTTAAGAGGCCTTGGGCAAAGAAACGTTCAAACATTTATCCTTTAATTATAAAAAATAAACCACAAAGAGGAATGCGTAACTAATTTGATAGACTTGAATTAATTTTAAATAAGTTGTGTGGGAACTGATAGCCTTGGCAAAGAGCTAATAAAACCAGTGGGACCCATCTTGTACATTGCTATTTGCATCTACTTGGAAACATGGAATTATTATTCTTTTCTTAGTGGAGTTCTCTCCTGGCAGGATTAAGGCTGAGACAATCTCATAGAAAATTTCTAAATAACTTGAAGTCTTCCTCGATTTCAGGCAGAATGACTGAGGTTTTAACAGAAAAATAATTTTCTTTCTACTGTTAAAACTACACATGGAAAAAGTAAGAGGAGGCTGTGGAAGTCTAGAAAATCCATGTCGTGTTATCTACCAGGGCAGTGCAGGAGTTCAGATCAGCAAGTGGCTCACTGGCACCCAAGTCCAGTGGTCCATCCATTTCTACACAACATCTCCGTACAACTCCACGGATTTTATTGCTTCAAGCTTACAATAATAGCTTTTATGTTGGTTTTTTTTTCCCCATTTCATGGCCTTTCAGAACTATGCAGCACCAGCACGTTCGGGTTGGAGAGCCACTGAGGCAATTTGGTTTGCAGGAGGTCTTTTACAGTTAAAATTGCCCACAAAATAAATGTCGCCCCTGTAACTGACAAGTGCTTTGATTAAAGCTTCGCACATATATATTAGGTTTTAAAAAAGGCCGCAAATGACTGATACCACTTTCCAGCAGAAACTCTAATGGAGCTACTTCAAAGGAATGTACTTGTTTCACTGTGGTGTTTCGGAGGAAACGGGATTTTATTTTAGTGACGTTGGTTTATATTTGCTCTCTCTATGTTTTATACACAAAGACAGTATCTATGCCAGCTGCTGTCTGAAACTTAAAAAAGGAGGGAAGAACCCAGAAGGAGTAGAGATATCTGTTAACATCTCGTGGATGAAAGGGGCTCGTGAATCAAAGATAATTAATTTCTCCATCAATCATATTTGCTTGCATTCTTTTCACACATCCTGAATATATGAAACTGGCTCCACAGTTGTGCATGTGGCATGGGTGGCCTCATTCTAATCAGCAGCTATCAGTAATGGGTATATTAATTTCCAAAAAGATACAAGAAAGTTGTGCATATGTTCTAGTTGCTGTATGCATGCTTCCTATAGAGTAGAAATAATTTGGGAAATTAAACTCCCTGCAGCTGAGACCTGTCGGTGCCTGGGGAGGTGAGAGTGGCCAAGAGGAGCAGATCTTCAGCTTGGACGAGAGACTTCCCTTTGCAGGATGTGCTGCAGAGCCCTGGGACACAGTGAATCACAACCACGGATCATGACAGCCACTTCCAGGCAGTGAAAGCTACCAACAGCCCTTGCATGGTCCTCAGGGAAGGCTGAGGGAAACTTGGGGAAGCTTTATTGCACACTTGAGGAAGCAGTAATTAGCTATTGTAGATGTTTATTTTCTTGTAATTTTAGCTTTTCCTTATTGTTTTAAGTATAGGGAGTTCAGCTCTGTGATTCATCATTCACAGGTGGAAAGGGTTACATGGCAGAGTACCAAAGAGGTGTGTTTAGCTCAGTTTACTTCTTGCCAGAAGGCTGGTGTCTGAGACTGCCCTCACAATTCCCTCTCCACTGCCATCCCTGCCAGGAAGCTCCCTCCAGAAAACACAGCATATGACTAACACATAAATGTGTACATGCAGGCCAGTCTCCTTGGATATATATTGATACTTAGTGTAGGCTGAGTTAAAGTCAAAATGTCTTGCATATAAAAGGATTAATATAAGAAGATTCCACAGCTTCTCCTTTTTTAACTTTTGCAATAGCTGAAGTTAGTGAATTTCCTGTAAGGTTGAAGTTCTGTGCCAGACTAGTGTCTAGAGGGTAAAGTAATGGGCCAGGGCATGTGTCAGATAACATGAATTTAAATGGGGAAAAAACTGGCAAACACAAACCTCAGAAACCCCACTGAGGCTTCCCCAGAACTATTCCTCAGGCTCGGTGGCATAACCTTCTGCACATGCTTGCGTTCAATCAGTATAATTTTGAGGCTTGTCTTTTTTTGCAGATTATTAATATGAGTGAAAATTTGATAAAATTTACATAAGTAAAATTTTAAAGTTGTGAGGAGCTGCAATCAAAAACGACAGAAGAATAAGACATTTCTTTGAGACTCAGATATCCTAAGACATCTTTACTCTGGAAGACAGACAACAGTGGAATTTCACAGGAGCTTGGAGCCTTCTCTTGGACCATAAACGAGTACAGAGCAGCCACCGCCCCAAACTAGTGCCAGGTTAGAGGGTGCAAAAGAAACTCAAGTATTCGCCTAATCACAAGGTCTAATAGAGTGGATTTCTCAGCCACAGGTTAGGTCTCTAAGCTTTGTGTCCAGTGCATGGGAAAAGTGAAGCATCTCAGAGGAATCAGTCCTGAGCTGACCCCTCAGGTTTTGACTGGAGGTCCCCTCCAACTCCAGTGGCGCAAAAGACCAAGGGGGTTTTTATTGCTATGCTGTGTTGCTTTTAGGTTGAGAAAACCTTTATGAAAGACCTGAAATGTTTTGAAATTAAAACTCTCCAATGTTAGTGGAATTTGGACATTTATGTGCTTTGATAACATTACCAAAGTTGTCTTGTAGTCAGAACATTTTTCGACACCAAAAACTCGATCCCAGGTTAAAATGACTGTGTTTGAAATCACGGAATGCCTTGAATTAGAAATTCAGCATCAAAAAATGTTGAACATCTGTCTCATTTTCCAAGTCTGGTCAGGACATTCTAAAAGCTGAGGAGTGTCCAGAACTTGACTGCTTTAACGAAGTTATAGACACAGCAGCATTCATATGCCTCTAATATTCCGGCACATGAGTGAGTTGCAGTTCTTCATGTATGTCACCCAGACACGTCCTGTGCAGGTAGCAGACTGCATCTTCATGAATGGAACTCAGGCCCAGCAGTTTAGTTGAGGTAATTTTGGCCTGGGATCAGAAATCAGATTTGCAGTCCCAGGTTATTGCTGGGGTCACTTGGCAATCCTCTGTCCTGAGAAAATATTTTAGCTTAGTTAAGAAATAAGGAAACACAATAACCTACTAAATCAACCTTCTGAGCTAGACTTCAGGAGGGACTTTACTACAACCCTAATAAATAAGATAAGCTCAATTGTAATGCATCCTTATTTTGAAGGAGCTGTTCATATGCTGAACAAGCATGGTAAATTCTATCCCCTCTGGGTTTTTGACTCTGCACCTGTCAGCACAATTTGATAGGTGTTTCCCAGAGGAGTTAAAAAACATCAGCGTGCAGGAAGGGAGATTATCTGAAGTGTAATGAGCCTGTAGACTGCAAAAAGCACCATCCATCACTGTCAGACAGAGAAGTTGGTATGACCTGAAGATCTGTCATCCTCTGAAGCAGACCTTCCAGCCCCCTGAGTTCACCCTGTTTGTTCTTACATGCTTTTAGAAAAGGTTATCTTTGATTTTGGCAGGCCTTCCTCTCTGTTCTGTTTACTTACATCTGACTAATGAAATTACAGCATAGCAGGAGGTCCTCTGCATGAGTAGGCATGAAATGAGAAAAGTAAACACTCTTCCAGCAGTATTTTGGAGAATACTTAATGCTGTTTTCTGCACATTAATTTATGGAAAGACAAACAGCAATAGCGGCAAACAAATACCTTTGAAAAACAACCCCGGTGCTGTGTCAATACCCAGCTTGCCTTCAACTGGAAGAGTGTCTAGGTAAATTTGACCACCTACAAGAGAGTGGAATGAAAATTCAGGTTACTGACATTTTAATGTGTGCTAGACCAGCATCTCCCTCACATTAGTTGCGGGTTGGAGAGGTTTGTGTTCCATTACCAGGAGCAGCTTTAAAAGTGGTGTGTGGGCACACTCTCTGCTTCACCTAGAGGTTAGCACTTTTAACTGAAACCTTAACAAATATCTCAGTAAACATGGACAAATATGAAGTGACTTTAGTAAAGGCTAATTCCTGCTCCTGTGCAGGGGGAAGGAGAGCCTTCTTTAGCTGATGGGAAAGCAGAACTCTATCCTGCCGTGTCACTTAAGCTGCTCAATTGGGCAGCCTGTAATACCAATGTGTGGCTAAGAGCATGTAACAGATGCTATTTAGGCTTGACTTTTAAAGAAATGAGCTTTCACCTCTCATTTTCTTCCCCCATAGTGCTGCACAGAGGACTTTTGCTTTGCAGAGCAATTAGGCACTATAATTACTCTGAACTATGCTTCAGTGGCATCTATAGGCTGGCTGTGCACTGTGGTTTGATTTTTTTATTATTTATTTTTAAATCAGGGTTCTGTCTTCCAATTGGTCTGTGCCCTTAGATTTGAATACACTTTCCCTGCAACTTCTAAAAATCTCTTTGTACCTTTCAGAGCATGAACACCTCTAAAAGTTGAAAAGCAAGGTGTATTGTTGAAATCTTGGCTGAATGGCTCACTTCTAAGGAATACTGTCTTTGCAGTTGCTGCTGTAAGAGTTTCTGTAGCCTGGCAAATAATTATAATAACGAGAGTTCACATGACCATCAGAGTTTTTCAAAACCACCAATTTATTTCCTGCTTAGGAAAGACCTTTGTCAGGTGAAAATTGCTTCATCACTTCTATTGAGTTACAGCATCTGGTGGGACCAGAATTTCTCTCTATATTTAAAAAAAAAAAAGATTGCTGGAGGTTGCAACGCACGCCAATGATTGAATTGATGCAGAGGCCTGCTAATTTCTTTCTTTTCAGAGCTGGCTGGCTGCATTCCCCTCTTGAAGCGGTCTGGGGTGGGTTTCCCCACTCATCTGAAGAACTGGATTAACACACCCCTGTTGGATACCTGCACAGTGCTCTTCGCCCTGTCATGATGATGTTTCCATCCAAAATGTGGCAGTGGTCTGTCCACAGGAGGAAACAGAGAATACCATGCTTGCTTTGCTCAGAAGAGGCAGGAAAGCAGGTGGAGCTGTTCATCCTCCACTCCGTATATTGCCTTTATTTTTTAAGTGTCTCCTCTCACTGCAGCATAAATGGCGAGAATAAAAAGAGGATTTATTCTAATTACACAGAAAACATATGTATGTAGAACTATTATCATTTCCCTGATGGCATGGGGGCACTGGAGCCTTCAGACAGAGATAAAACTTGTGCTCAGAACCTGATAAAAGCCCTTCTTGTGCTGTGGGAGCATCTTAAGCAAAGCTGTTTGCCAATTGTCATTGCCAATATGTTCCTTCTGCAATGCACTTACACGATGAGCCTTGTTCCCTGCTCAGGAACTTCCTTCAGCTTAAACTATCCCAGCCAAGTATCCCAGTCATCTCTGGGAGGTGACTCCAGCTGCTCCGTGTGGTGGTAGAAAGGTTCAGCGATGGTGGGATAGGTGGGTTTGTGTGGGTGGGTTTTTGGTTGCTCTTTTTGTTTTGTTATTTCAAAGACAAAAGAAACACAAGCCAACTTCTTTTCTTTCCTTTCCTGAAAGCAGGCCAAAGCTGCCTTTTGGATTCTTCCTTCAAAAGTGCACAGATGATTCAAAGTACAACAAATCGTAAGCAGAGAGTAACAGACATGACTTACATACAGTACTTAAATTTGTGCCAAGGAGCTCTGTCTCTGCTAAGAGGGTCTGCTAAGAGGGATTAATCCTTTCTTGCTGACAGGTCTAGGCCTGCCGGTGTCCTTCATACCACCTGGAGAAGAAAGAAATGAGAAGAAATCATCATCATGTTTCAGATGGTGCCAGACCTGGCTGGTGGGGCAAGAGAGGGAGAAAAAAAAGCGCAGACCAGAGGAAGAGCTATGCCTGTTTGAAATCATGTGGTGATACCTGCAGGCAGCAGGACAGACATGTCCATAGTAATGCTTCCTCTGGAGTTCACTGTTGGGGAGACTTCTGATTCAAGCAGCATGGCAGCCCACCTCCTCATTTTGGGAAGCTTCCTCTACCAGCTGTGTTGGTGAAAAACAAATCTAATTGTGGCGTAGATGCTTCCCCAGGTGCATTAGTATTAGTGAGCAGCTCTCACGGGAGCTCTCAGCAGGCTCCTGGCTTTGGGAAACTCTGTATCAGCTCAGGCACAGCAGAAGATATGGACAGCCTTCCATTCTGGGAGTTCTGTGAGAAAAGTATTTTTAGGTGTTTGGTTGGTTGGCTGGTTGTGTTTGGTTGTGTTTTGTTTTGTTTTGTTTTGTTTTGTTTTGTTTTGTTTTAAGTGGTTTGAAAAAGCACCAGCTGATGAGTTGGAGCCCAAGAAAGAATCCAGAAGTAAATCTTTCCTTTCACCTCCTGCCTTTAGTCCAAGTGTCTTCCAGCCTCCTAAAAGAAAATTGATTATATAGAGCTGCAGTTTCATCTTTGCAGCAGGATCAGTGCAACCAAATTTTTCCTCTAAGAAAAACCTTGGACCTTTTCTTGTATGAATCATGAAAACTGCACACTCTTTTTTCACTCCTGAAATAGGGCAGGAGGTCATGTCTAGGTGTGCAAAGAATAAATCAGCCCCACTCTGTGACCAAAGCCAAGCATGGCTTTTTCTTGCCCCACTGTCAGTCCCCAGAGAGCTGCACAGGGTGTGGGCTGGGAAACAGGACTGCCAAAAGCTGCACAGTCTGGCATTGCCAGTAACAAAACTCCTTTTCTATCTGTGCCAAAGAGACGGCAGCAAAACTGTCAGTCCAGAACACAGCATGGGGGCTTGACCAAGGGAGGAGGAGAGAAGGAGATGTGCTTTGGGAAGAAAACAATCCTGGAGCACAGTAAAAGGAAGGAGGGGGAGACTAGAAGGAAAGAAACTCATAAACTCATGTTTACAGAATCACAGAATCATTTAGGTTGGAAAAGGCCTCTGAGATCTATGGCCTCACGACTACAGTTAATGTGATTACCAGTTGTTCTGCTATTAGGGTGTCAAGAATATCAAATACATGGGTAAGACTGCTCTGTTTTGTGGATATGTCAGATTTAATCTGTCTAGGTGCTTTTACCTGTGGACAGGACAGCATGTCTCCCTCAAAAGTGCTGGTGTCTGACCACTGAATGGTCTTTTAACAAAATTTGTGGCTCATTTTTCATATCTAAGATATTACCATAGTCTAGGGAATGTTGGCAGCATGCATTTCAGGCTTTTACACCCAGTCACCCTCCACAACCTTTAGCTCTTGATCATCCTTGAAATCTTTTAAAACAAAGATTGGTCTTAAGACCTGTCATGACATTACCGTTCAACAGAAGTATTTCAACTGATCTAAATAATGAAATACAGAAAATGTTTTAGTAATTATTTCACTGTCAAGCTTTATGAATGGATACTAGTCCTAACGATTCAGAAAACTTTCGTTTGTAGAATTGGTGTAAGAAGTGAATTTCTATTTAATTTTTAAATTACTTTCTCCATGCTTTTTGGCTGAACTCTCCATGCCTGATCCAGTACTGAAAAAGGCCTAACCCCAGACCTCACAGCTTAACAGAGCACATACTTAATCTTAGTATGACCAGAAAGAAGGATCATGAAATTGCCAGGAAGTCCTACTTAATAGAGTCATCAAATTTAAGAACCTGTGGTTCTTAAAAACTGTTCCCCTTCATCATTTATCCGCCCTTGTCAAATACTAGTACATTGTTATACATACTAGAGTTTTGTAAGGTTTTTTTAATGGGAGGCTGGGAGAGAATTTATTTCAAAAATATTGGCAGTTTTATTTCCTTCAGAAGATAATTTTAACACAGATTAACTTCTTTCCATTTTTTTGCTAATTAAAAGCTAGCTGTGCTTATGGTTTTGTGCATTGCGATACTTCTAACAGGCTGAATATCTGCTGCTGCTTTTGTTAAATACTCTGTTCTTGGCAATTTGGAAATTAGAAAATTTGGATTGGTAGAAGAGAATTTCGAAGGCAAATGAGGTGTTTTGGAAATACAACCTTTTTCTTGAGAAATGTATCACTTATTGCTTAGTAGCTAAGAAGAAGTATTCTTTTGATTTTTCTTCTTCCCTCAGCTGTATAAAGGCTAAAGGATGAATGTAGGAGAAATCTAACTGACAGAGGGGTCTTAGCCACCTCCCTTCAAAGGACAGTAGCAAAATGACCTGGAGCTGAGGGCAATTAGCACTGGCTGTTAATTGCAGGAGCAGAAGGCCAAGACATGATGCAAAGAGGCAGCTTTGTAGCAAAAGCAGCCGGTAAGGGAGAGTGACATTAAAGGGAATAAGTGGTAAGGACTGGGTGCTGAATGGGGTACAGATGGAAATGTGCACTGGGGTTTCAGTCACTGGCTGCTTAATGCTCTTTCTTGCAGGTGGCCATCAGTGACCTCTGTTTCTCAACATCTGAATCATAGGAAGAGTAGTTTTCGGTCAGCACTCCCAGTGGCTTCTGGGGTTTGCAAGACACAAAGTTATTTAGCTGGTGAAAGGTTGACTATAATAAATGAAAAAGGAGGCTGTAAGACCCCTGGAAAGATCCCTTTTTTCCCTCCCTTTTTGTTTGAAAGAAGAAGGAATTAATATTACTCAAAATACAAGAAGACTTCTCTTGTATGTTCCTCCTTTTTGTGGGAAGAGTTGAATTTTTCTGCTTATAATGTAAGTACACAGGATATTTAATAGAGAAATGTCAGGGATACAGATCTTTGTCTCTTTTCCCTCTTTGCCCTCTTTGAATTTCCAAGTATCTCATTCTGATTCTCTTTATTAAGCATGAGGCTAAGACTTTCAGAAGAGTCTAACAACTTAAAGTGCCTTGTTGTAAAAATTCATAGAAACAAGAAGCTTTCACAGGGCTTGTTTTCAGAAAGATATTAATACAAGTTAATGTAGTTAGTAAATTTTAAAAATTTTAAAAATTTCAGGCTTTTAGCATGAACATGGAGTAGTCCCTGTAGGACCAACTGATTTCAGCTATCCATACTCTACAAATAAGCCCATTACAGGGCTGATTTTACCATCTTTATTGGTACAATAGAATAATACAATATTGGAACAAAAGAACCAAACCTTTCAAGCACATCTGAAGAGCACACTGATCATATCACTGGAAGATCTAAACAATATAGAAACCAAAAGGAATTGCTGGAGCAGCTGGTGATGCACCAGCTCTTCTACCCGTAGGAAACACGCCCTTGGCAAGTAACAATCCTCTTCAAGGGAGCTCTGCATCCCTTAGGAATTTGGCTGCAAAATCTCCAAGATGAAGGATTCTACAGGAATATTTCAGTAGTTTTCTTTAATCAAGACCCCAGCCACTGTCACAAAACAACTCCTTGTTGCAAGTCTGAGCTCACATTTCTGTGTGGCTGTTGTGTCTCTCTGGTTAATCACACAGAGAATGTCACCCTGTGCTGCCATGTAGGATGACTGGCATTTGCATCACTTTGTCGACCTTATTTGCTTTGTTATAACAATCACATTTTGCATGAGTGCATAAACTTTGCCAGATTTTCATTCAATATTAAATTATACGAATAGTGAACTACTTCTGCTGCTCCAACTTCCTGCAAGAAGGAGGATGCTCATCTAATTCTTCCTCCTTTCCCTGCAGGGAATGAATCTTTCAAGAACCTGCAAACAGTGAAGAATCAATGCTCAGCTCCACTGAAGAAGTTTAGGATCATATAGTCGCCTTCCAGCTTAAATCGGGACACCTATAAGGTTTCTAATTGCATGTCTTCTGGTAGTGGATTTGTCATGCAAGAGAATTTACAGAGTTGTTTCATATGATTACAGAGTCAGGTGGCTGCAGTAACAACCTACCTTAGAGTCTGTGCTTGAGTCTATCATAAAAGAGCAAGTTGCTTTCATCTGGATTACAGGAAAGACTGTGAGAAAGAGGAAGGAAGGGGACAAAAATACAAAGTAATGTGTGTTTTTGGGATACTGAGAACAGCTTTTTTTTTTTTTTTTCTTTTTCTTTTTTCTTCTTTTAATTTTTTCCTATTTACCAGAAAAACATTTTCTGCAAAAAAACCAGCTACTAGGGGAACAAGAGAAAGAAAACTCAAATTTTCAGGGACTCTGATATTACTTCTGGGTGTTAGAATCTGTCTTGAGTAGCTGCACAGGCATTCCAGGATGTACTTTATACAGGAACTGTGAAATTAATACTTCTCAGTGACAAAGTCACAAGAGTCAATTATTCATAGTTAATAATTTCATTTAAAAAATGTAAACATTTCTGTCCCTTCTGGCACTGGGAGAAAAAATGAATATGAGTATAGTATTTTACCTTTGACGAACTGTGGTCTTTCACACATCTCAGAGAGAACAAAAGTCAACTTCTGAGGGTTTTTTAGAGACTTTTTTAACTTCAATGAGTTTTCTGCTGGGCCTGCTTTGTGCCATGTCTGTATTAAGGTCATAGGATATAATCTCGGTGAACACTGTTGGGAGGTCTGTCCAGAGAATTAAAGGTTATGCTTTTATTTCCAAGTGCTAGCATTAAATTCAAAAAATTTAAACATACTGAAAGGACTTCATGGTTTCATTGCATGATTAACTCTTAGATAAGAGTAGATTGACTAGGTTCATATTTCCTTCCCACTGACCAAAGCAAGTACTTTTATCAGCTAGCAATTAACCTTTAATAAATGCTTTATTAAAATCAAACAGTTATTTGTAACAGTTTGTTTGAAATGTAAATACTTTGTGTTCCAGGCAGTTGGTTTCACAGAACTTTCCGATTAAAACTTTTATCATGCAGCTTTACAGGATACAGTCACAAAGGGCAGCAAGGCCATGAAAAATAGCAAAAGAAGTGCTAGAATGCAAATGCTTCGCTGAAATAGAAAACTTGCCGATTGTTTGTTAAATGAGGGCTGACAATGAGATCAGGGTCGAGATTCACTTTCGTGCTCTTAATCTCTGCAGGAAATGGCTCCTTTTGCCTCTTTGAAATGTTGTTTCAGCCTGGCTCCAGTTCGAAAGCCACCCCTTCCATGCATGTGATTTGTGTTCGTGGCTTTCAGTTTAGGAATGCCACAAAGGTTTTCATTTTTACCAGAATTTCACATCTGCCTATTGCAAATGCATTGGAATATTTTTTTGCCCACTAAGTGGCATCATTAAAGGCCTCTCTGAATCCATGCTATTCATGTTACTGGCATTTTTTTGTTTTTCAAATGTTTATTTTCAATTTTATCAGTCATGAGGTATTTACTTGAGCGAATTCTTCAGGAATAGAAACCGTTATAGAAGAAAGCTGCTCAGAATTTGTTTTTCTGCTTTGTTTTTTAACACCTCTGAGAGTGCAACACCCTGTTTCACCACCGCCTGCCCTTGAAGCTCCGTGCTTCCCAACCCTTTTGTGTTAGGAGCACCCACACTTACAGTTTCAGTGTTGCCACTTCTCATGACTATACTGTGAGCCTGATAACACTTTTCTAAAGTCACAGCCTCTGGGATTATTGCTTCTTGAATTTTAAATAACAAAAATGTGAAATTTCTGTGTCATTAATGTCTTCAGTTTAGAAAATAAGCTAAGTAAGCGCAACCCAGATGTGCATGAAGTAACTCAGATGGCTTTTCCAATTTCCTTAAATTCTGAGTTCATGATTTTTAAACAGGAACTCGCAGTGTTGAAGTTAGAGTCTAGTGACGGATGCTTACTATCATATAGAGCTGCAATCAGCAGGAATATTTTAAAAAATTTTTCAGTGAAACTAAACCCAGATCAGAATCATCAACATATGTCAGCTGATGCAAAACCAGATGAAAAACCCCAGGACAGTACAACTCCTTTAAGTGGTACAACCCCATCATAAGGAGCAAAAGTGCTTCTGAGCTATGCCTTTCCCAGATCAACATGTTCTGGTGAACAGATTGTTTTGCTTCAAGTCCAAATATCTAATTCCTTCAGAAAGATCCTAGAGAAATTAAGTGTCTTTTCTATTGTGAATTCAACTTGTGCTGAGCTATGAAAGTTGTGGTTATTTTAATTTGACGTGTGTCCCAAAATATATTTTCTCCATCTGTTTGATTTGCTGATTACAGCAGTAAAAACAGAATAAATTTCAGAAATATATCAGCTAACAGGTAACAATTTTTGAAACTGTTGCCCACAATTTATGCAGCAAAAGAATGAAAACAGGCTGTGAGGAGGGATTACTATGAAGAACCCTAAACAGTCACTTGCCTTATTCCCGCAAGAAGTACAGATACAGCATTTGAATCATAGGAGGAGTAATTTTCATTATTTACTCAGAAAATGTAAATTATGATGTATATGCAAACATGAAATTTAATGCAATTCTGATATTTTCTCCTAGTAGATAGGAAAATGTATTTATTAGAAATCCAGTGGGATTCCAGCTTCATGAAATACACCTGCTAGAATCAGAAATGGATCTTAATGTTTTGCCTTAAGTGGAGCTACAGCGCAGAGGTTCCTTCCTCACCAGTAACACAAATACCAGAGAGGAGCTTCACTTTGAAGGCAGTTGGTTTTGGCAGAGGGAAAAACTGGGAAGTTATACAAGGACAGGTATCAGAGCAAGCATCACTGTGACTGATGTTCAAGCAAGAACTTCTCTGTTGAATATCTACTAGGGACTTGCACAGGATGCTTCAGGTGGTAAAACAAAATGTCCCTCATGGCTGAACCTTCATTAAAGGTGTCAGTGGAAAGAGAAATTACCATGGAGAAAACCCATCTAGAAAGTCCACATAATGGGTTTTCAATAAACTGGCTTTTTATTATTTTGAGTCTGGCAAACTCTACAGTTTTTTACTTGTGGTCTTGAGTCAGTTTCTGGAAAGTTTAGGAAGTATCCTAAGAACTAATCTTTTTGACAAACTTGAAAGGTGGGTTTTTGTTTGGTTGTTTTGGTTTTTTTTTTTGTTTTGTTTTGTTTTGTTTTTTTTTTTGGTCTGTGATGAAATATAAATGTTACACTGAGAGAGAGAATTTAATGTGAGTGAGTGGAGGGTTAAATCTCTCCTCTGCCATATTTTGAGACTCCACTCCAGTCTACCAACTGCCTGTAATTCTCTGCTGCAACACCAGAGATATGACTGAATACCCTTGAAAACACCATGAAAAAAATGTGTTGGTTTTTTTTCTTTCCTCCAAAGAATGTGACTAGTAAATACTATGTATCATAGTGATCATGTAGGGCTGGATAGGATCCCCATAAGGGTGCTGAGGGAGCAGGCAGAAGAGCTCACCAAGAGCCTTTCCATCATTTTTAATCAGTCCTGGTTAACCGGGGAGGTCTCAGTTAACTGGAAGCTGGCAAATGTGATGACAATCTAAAAGTAGGACTGGAAAAAGGACCCAGGGTATTACAGGCCTGTCACCTGCACTCAGTGCCAGGGAGGCTGTGGAGCAGATCAC
>VZTF01001479.1:51721-67375 GCA_013397755.1 Cnemophilus loriae
GAAGGCCAATGGCCCCTGGGCTGTCCCAGCCGTGGTGTGGCAGCAGGACCAGGGCAGTGCCCGTCCCCTGTGCTGGACACTGCTGAGGCCACACCTCAACTCCTGGGGGCAGCTCTGGGCCCCTCATGACAAGAAGGACATTGAGGGGCTGGAGAGTGTCCAGAGAAGGGAACGGAGCTGGGGAAGGGTCTGGAGCAGCAGGAGCAGCTGAGGGAGCTGGGAAAGGGGCTCAGCCTGGAGAAAACAAGGCTCAAGGGAGACCTTGTGGCCCTAGAGAACTCCCTGACAGGAGGCTATAATTAGGTAGGTGTTCATGTCTTGTCCAAAGCACCAAGTGATAGGACAAGAGGAAATGGACACAAGTTGTGCCAGGGTACGTTTAGGTTGGATATTAGGAGAAATTTCTTACCCCAAAGGATTGTCAAGCTCTGGCACAGGCTGCCCACAGCAGTGGTAGAACTACCATCCCTAAAGAGATTTAAACAATATGTAGATGAGGCACTCAGGGACGTGGTTGAGTGGTGGACTTGGCAGTGCTGGGTTAGTGGCTGAACTCGATAACCTTTCCTTTCCAGCCTTAGTGAGTCCATGATTTCATGTTTAGTCTTAATGTGATATGAGGTCAGAACAATACAGAGAAGATGACAATATAATTTATTTCATTTACTCAGAAATTATTGAATAATGCTGAAGCACTGAAATAAGAGTCATAAGAGGTAACAAACTGAGTAAGGATGTTAATATAGGGAAGAAGCTTTGATTGTTGCTGATCTCTCTTGATCTTCATGCTTATTTGTTGTTCATAAAAAAATCAAGAAAATTACTGTAAATAGCCAAAGTTTAAAGAAAATTAGCTTTTCAAGCATGCAGTAAGATGTCAACTAGGGTTATAAAAAGCCTAATTGGGTAGTTGATAATGAGAACAGCTGGTTAAAAACGAGAACTAGCTTCTAATGGTTTTCATTGGAGCAGTATCCAAGCACTGAAAATCCAATTAGACCACAAAGGGGATTTAGAATGAGGCACTCCAGCACTGAGCCTCAGCAGTGGTCTGGAAAAGCAATCTAAAATGCACAAAGAAAGAAGACTGCCTATGAATGGGCTTCTTAAAGGAGGAGTGGAAGACTCCTCCTAAATATGTTGGATTTCCAGGTCCATGTCACTCAGAGCTTAAGTGCTTAGCTCTAATCCAGATGAAGGTATTTCTCTTCTCAGGAAAATGACAGCTATGTTGGTTTTCCTGGAGTCAAATGCATAAAACAGCTTAGTTGAGTCTTTGCGGACTAGTGATGTGTCTGCTGTGATCAGTCAGTTTTTCTCTTTCTACGCCACATCCAATAACCAAAAGTTTGGAGCCCTCAGCAAGATGTAAAACACCAGCACTCATATTTGTGCGTTGAAACTGACTTGAAGAAAAACCTGCAGCTGCCTCTCACCAGGGCTCTAAACCCTGGGGAAAGAAAAGGAGAGAAAAACTTTTTGTGAGATCCAAAGGAGGAGTTCTTGTAAGTCTCAGAAATCTGTTATGATTAACGCAACATTAATAGAGGGTGAATGACTAACCTTCCTTGGATGCAGTTTGGAGATATTATTATTTCCTCTTTTGCATAAATCCCTAAGTAAAAGAAATAAAAGCCAGTTAGATGATGTACTCTCAACAATAAAATATGCCTTAGCATGAAAAAAAAATTAAGCCCCAAAGCTTTTAGTCTTCTGCCCATCTAACAATAGACACGGATTTTGATTAAAACGTTTGATTTGGAGAAGCTATTAACAGAATAAGAAATGAATCATTAAAAAGGATTAAATGTACTCATAAAGAACATCAACAAATCTATTCCATGAATGCTTAGCCTCAAAATTATGATGAATTGACTTCACGGCAATGTAGATTTCCAGAGAGAATCCCTTTTTCTCCTTGTTGACAAAAAAGAGTAGCATAAACAAGTCAGTCAGATTCTAGTGTTGCTCTCTTATAACAGTGTAGAGCAGAAAACACATTTTAGAGGTAAAGATAGTTACAAAATGAATAAAAAATGCCTGGAAAAATTACAGTAGGAACTTGAAAATAATAGAGTGCTTTCTGCAAGTCCTTTGCCTCTTATGTGACCATGATTTTTTTTTCAGCATCCTATTTTGCAGACATTTCAAACAAGTACATTCTCACTTATCTGTTGCTGAAGAAATGCATGGCCTTCCCTCACAAACACACCCACACACGCACATTTACTTACATTCCCTGGGGAATAAAAACTCTGGCACCAAATTTCTACTTAGGATTATTGTGAGAGTTTATTCTAGCTGAACAAATTCCACTTCCACAGGGATATTTAGTAGTGATATTTCCGGCCTTCTGCTCGTATTGGGTTATCTGCTGACAGTAAACCAGAGGAGTTATCCTGCTTTCTAATCCCATCTTACTCTAGAAATTGACAGAACTAATTGTACTGACTACTTGCACAGACTTTTGTGTATGAGAATAAAAATAATTTGTTTCATTAATTAGTGCCCTCTAGTAAGAGATGAGGGATAATTCTGTATTAAACTGTAGTTTCCATTGGTTGTGGACTTAAATTCCTTTTCTCTATTTTTTTATTTTTTCCTTTGAGGTTTGAGTGGCAGAATTGAGGACAGAGAGGTGGTCCAGGCAAGCTGAGGGTTTTCTTCTGAGCACTCAGGAGAAATATCAGTTTGGAGGCAGTATGATAGAAGACTTCCTGCTTCATCTCCCACTAAAGTTATGTTTAAGATGGAGTCAGAAATCCTGTTTTAGTGAAGAGATTATATCCCCAAATGACCATTCCAGCTGAAAGCTGCTGCCCTCTTGGATGTGCAAGGTGAACTGTTCTTACCCACATTCTTGAGCACCAGTTTGGCGAGATGTGTGAAATGCCTGGCTTGAACAGTTCGAACATTTCATCTTGCAAACAATGTTAATCTTTATTTAAATGGGTAAGAAAGTGCACTTAGAAGTCATTAAATGTCTTGACTTGATCAATCAATGGTTTCTCAGAGTTTAAAAAACTGACTGTGACCTCTTTGTGTGCCCCTCCTGCTTCCAATGCTCATTTTTGCCCAGAGCTTCAAAGCATCAAAATGAACTGTGTACAGCCGCTGTAGCCTGTGGTGGGCAAAGAAATGTTCCTGGTGTTCTGTTTCCTGAGTTTTGGGCCTGAATTGTTACACTGTGCCCTAAAGGGATCAGGGTTGACATTTCTCCCTTTATGGAAGAGGGATGAAGATATTCACACTTGCTATTATCTCTCTCTCCAGGATGGAAAACAGTTCTTGTTTTTCCATACTCTCATCCAAAATTTGCTGCTACTTCTGAATTGAAAGAAAATACTTCAAGAAATTCTAGATAACCCTAATTAATTCTGAAGTTCAGATTCATGGGCACTGTAAAATATTTCTATTCAGTCCCATGTTGGCAATAAATTTTTCAGAAAGGTTAAGGTCATGATTCATGGCAGGACTTAGCGGAATAGTTTGTCATGTAGAGTTTCTATTTTAATTTGTCTCTTTGAATCTGCCTAGTATTCTCGCATGCAGTGTCACAATTAACAGCTAAGCCCTTGGTTCAGAGGATTTGTGTAAGTGAAGCTTATGTTATGAGAATACCTAAAAAACAAGTCTGTCTATCATTTTTTAAGTGGGTTTATTGCTTTTGTCAGTGCATATTTATGAAGCAGTTTGTGAGGACAAAGAAGCCATACTGTGAGTGCAAGCAGCCTTGAATTATGTGAGAATGGGATTTTCCAAAAGTCTGTATCTTTCCAAACCAGAGGAAACAAACAGGGGAGTGAATGTAATAACAAAAGCAACGTCATTTAACATCTGGCAGTAGCATAATGTGCATTATGGCAACATATTTACACTTGAGACTCTAAAAACTAGAAGTCCACAGTTTCCACAAGCATTTATGCATGGATTTACAATCACTGCTGGAAATCATTCAATGGAAGCCAGTTAGTGCTTGTAGAAAGGGGATCTTAGTTTGCCATTGTCATAATATTGCTTCTGAAATAACAAGGGAGGGTCTTTCATTCTTGAGTTTCTTTTACTTTGCAAGTAGGTGAACAAAGAGAATAAAAACCAAAAGAAGACAAAACGATCACCTTTTCTTTGCTTACTGCATTATATTTTCTCTTGATCACAACAGGGTGCTTTTCGGCATGGCCAAATCTCTTCTAGAAAAAGAAACTGTCTCATATCCAATATTTTAAAAAGTGAGATGTGCAGCCTGTCAGTAGTTGGAGGCAAAGTGTTGCACAGCTAAAAACACTGCAAGGGAGAGAGATGAAGCTAGCAGCAAAAAAAGGGATATAGTAACCAGTTTATTTGTCGAATGAATTCTGAACAATACTTTGCTGTCTACTGTAAGATGGTGCTCTTAAGTATGTAAGTCATACAGTATTATAAGGAAAACTCTTGTTCCTCCCCTGCTGATATTTTATATGTTATAGATACACAGATATCACATTTTTGGACTCAAAACTCCTCTATTTCCACTTTTATATGCCTGTCATATTTGAATTTTTGGAGGAGTTGTGAGCAACTTTTTGCCAGGTTTGTATTTAATCCTGAGTGGGACAGGCAAGGTAGATCATAGAATCATAGGTTTGGGGTGGAAAGGACCTTAAGGATCATCTTGTCCCGCTGGGAAATGTTCCCTGCAGATGTGATCGATCAAATATGCTGTTTTATTTTTTAGTAAAATGTCCCCATTCAGCAGTTGTTATGTCCTGAAGAATTATGAGTCATCTGCTCATATTGTTTTTTCCTAAGCTGTAATTAATATTAAGGAAATGTGTGTCTATGTGTGTCACAGTCTCGTGTGTGTGTGTGTGTTCAAAAATTACTTCTTATGTCCACTAAGTTTTTCTCTAAGGAATGAGGAGAGAAAATGACATTTCTACACGGATCATTTTCTTCCCTTTTGTCTCAGAAACTGGACTAATGTGTACCACTGGTGTTACTCATACATATTTTTTTTCAAAACTTGACTTTTTACATCAAATATGAACTCATGTATATTTGATTTCTTTAAACAGTGTCAAGAAGCCTCAACTAAGACTGAGAAAAACCATTTTCAGTGCAATGGGAACACCTCAGTGAGCTAGACTTTCGTCTGAAGACCATGAAAAAATGACGGGAGGTAATTCCAAGAAAAATTATGGTGGTAAAGATGGCTGCCGCTCACTGTTGGGAGATCTGGGAGTAGGATTGCAAGCCTTTTTGGTTTTGTCGTGTTGCCACTTACTTTAAAACTTAACATTTCAAGGAAGACAGATGCCCATTTGAGCCATTTTGGCAGAGTCATGTCTTCAGTAGCTTATCTGCACTCTGCAGTGTGATCCAGACTAATTTTTCTCTGTCTTAGGACTGTCTCTGCTCAGTGAGCTCTCCTCTCTGTGTGAAAACTGTTCCTTTTAGGAAGTTCCTAATGTCATGAAGTATGGGGAGATTTTTACAGAGAACATATTCTAAAAGGTGCTGTTGGCAACTGCTTTTCATTTATCAGCACCAGCAAACTCAGGTGGAAATTCCCAGTTTCTGTTTTCTGATGATGACTAAGACTGTTACAGAGCTAAAAAAATATGTGAGGTTTTCTGCCCTACGGCATTAGCCAAAGGCTTCAGACACATCTCCAACAGAGAAAGCCTGTTCAGATTCTCCATCTGATTAGGGGTGGCTTTAGTATGGTGCTGCATTTACTTTCTTCACTTATTGTCCTCAGATTTCTTCTTTATAAGCTTTTAGTTCTGCCTTTAATTGCTGTTGATAAGGTAGCGGTGACTTCCAAGCCAGCTCAGGAATCTTAATGCTCGCTTTGTTTGCTTAGGGTTTTTTCCCCTTTTTAGTTTATCAGGTTTTGCCTGTTAATTTTCAATTAAAATCCATTTTTCTGATGCTTGAAACCTTCTGCAGCAAGGCTAAATAGTCAAAGCTCTTAAAGCATTTTAAGTAACTATTAATATTAAAGTATCTCACAGCATAAAGAATAAATCTCTGTCCTGCTGAAGAAATGTAGCAGTTGGACAGGTCTAGGTAATAAAACTGACTTCAGCAAGACTTCAGTAAAGGGCGTGTTGAAAAGGTTATTTCTTTGTCTGTAACTTTGTTTCAGATATGGTTTCCTTTCATGATATTTCTACCAGTGCACAGCAACACCTACTAAGAGACAAGACCTTTAAAGCCAATTTATAAATAACTGTAACCCTTGCAAGCTTTCTGTCAGTCACAAAGATGGTTCCTTGCTATTGCCTTCTGCTTTCAAGGATGCTTGGAACAGTTTGCTTTTCCTTTCTTTCTGCATTTTCAGAAGCTGACCTTTAGGCTGTCAAGCGCTGAACTTCATGAGCAGTTTTAATCCTGGAAATGCTCTTTTAGGCAAAAATACCATTGACCCTTTGCAGCCTGGTCTCTCTCCATCGTCGAAGAACATAAATGTGAGGAATTGTTGTAGAACCGGGCAGAAAAATGAAGCCCTCATGTCTTTTCCAAATAGTCCTGATTGTGAAGAAAATAAAAACAATTGCTTATGTTTCTTTAGTGTTTGTTTTATGATATTTGAGGAAAGGCATTTTTGTTGCTGTTATTAAGCACAAACTCACACTTCTATCAAAAAACTCTTGGCAAAATCCCTTCTCTACTGCATGAGAAATGAATAACAGAATCATAAAATGATAGAATCATACTGGGTTGGAAGGGAGCCATCAGGATCATCAACTCCCGGCCCTGTGCAGGACACCCCAAAAACCACAACTTGTGCCTGAGAGCACTGTCCAAATATTTCTGGAACTCAATTCTGTATGACAGTGCTGTAAGATTTGGGTTCATATTTTAACACAGGTGTGTGTAGCATGTTTTTGCAAGTATGTGTTTGCATCTGTATAAGCATATCTATATTCTTATGTATAAGCTTGTATATGTACATATGTTTCTCATAAATGAGGATGAGGACAAAATGAGTGTCAGTATTTGTGCACTTTGAATCTGGTTTTATAATACTGGAATATCTTGCAGGAATGGGAAAATATCCTAATTCTAGGCTGATGATTCACACATTTTCAGGATGTTTATTCCCCTGAGTCCAAAACACCTGGAGTACATCTGTTCCTTATGAATTTACATGCAATTGAGCTTGGTCTGCCAGGTGGGATATTGATCCCAGGGGAATTTATGCTCTGGATAGTGATGTTCCTGTTTTCAGGGAGCTATTTTACCTGTTATTTCCAGGTAGCAACTCAGTAGCTTTCTGCCAGAAAGGAATCTGATACTGCTATTTTTGTTTGGTGTTTTAAGGAACAGCGTTTCACATTTTTCCACGTAGGAATTTAGACCTTTAATGGTCCTAAGCATATTTCTCAGAAGCTCCTGGCCTTCATTAGCTTTATTTTAATCTCTGCTAGTGGTTTCTGTTCTTGCACATCCATTTTTCATGTGATTGTCTGCCTTTCTAATATCCTCACATGCTCGGAGATGCTGTCACCAGCCTATCTCCAGGCTGTGGTCTAACAGTGGCACTTCAACCACAGTGAAAGGCCAGGGACATATCCAAGTCATCAGCCTGTTTCTGTGTGCAGGAAGGGAAAACAGGCAGAACATGTGAGGAGAACTCTGCCTTCAGGCACTCTGGTTTTTTTAACTTTTTTTTTTTTTTTCTTTTTCCCCAAGCAGAGACAGAGGTCTCTGCCAGAATCACTGAAATCAGCCCGGAAGGGCAGCGCAGACCCCTGCTCTGACCTGGAGAACACTGTCTGTGGATTTAGGTTGTATGAGGCATTGTCCAAAATTTTTCTGCAAAAGCAAGACTTTCCACAGGTCAGGTTATTCAGAACTGAAAATGGGGGAGCAAAGTAGTGGCTATGGCTTTACAACAGCCTTTCTGCAGAATTTCAGCTGTGATTTGCTGCGATTCATTGCAAGTCTTCTCTTGGCATGGCTTAAAAATTTGCATGCAAAAAGACCCTTGAGTCTTTACATAGACTCTGCAGTCTGTCTTTGGATTTAAGGCATATGAAGAGAATATCAGAGTGAATTTGCATTCTTTTGAACATATTTATTTTGATGTAGTTCCTTCCTGTTCCTTTCCTTGCCCTTGGCTTGGGATGAGACAGCCAGGCTGCCTGAGAGATACAGATAATTCCTATTAATTAAAGAAACAGAACATCCATGCTTATCTTTGGAAGGTATCTACAGTGGGAATAATCAGTCTGGTTTACTGCTCCAGACTTTGGTAACCCTCTACCTGTCACTGAAATGTGCAGTTTTTGGAAGACCAGAGTGGCGAGTGAGCATGAATTTCTTACCGAAGAGCTTCACTGAAGATCATTTTAAACAGAAGATACAGTGTCTCCATAAAAAATATCTTGGAATTTCTTATTTTTGCTTTCTCTCCCTTGACTTTGTTTCCCTTTTTTGTGGCCAAGGATCCCAAAGGCCTCTATATACGACAGCTTGTTTTAGTGTCAGGCTGTCAACTCCCACAGCTTGTGCTCACAGGTTTTGTACACAGCTTTTGCCCATGTCAATCCTATGTGCAGGTCTTGAAAAATCATCAAAAAGAAGTATAATTCCTGTTTTTTTCCACTCCTGAAAAAAAACAAACCCCACAAGAAGCAAGGCTTTAAGCATCCAGAAACATCAGCAGATCAACAAGGAAAACGTCTACTTTCCAAAGTACTAAATGAGGAGTAATTCCATGTGTCCCAAGCTGTCCATTGCAAACAACTCAGATATTATGTGGGATGTTGGTTTGGTTTTGATTTGGTGTTTGGTTGCAGTTTGTAGTGTTTTGTTCTGTTTTGGTTTGTTTGTTTGTAATATTGCATGTCCTGAAAACAGAATTCTCTGAATGTGCATATTATTTCCTAAAACTGCGTAGACTGGAAATGAAGATTTTTCTCACATGGTATGATGAGGCTGACTATTGCTGGGCTGAGGGGGAGCAATAATATCTTCATCTACCTAAAATTTTATCTCTTGTTACCAGCCAATAACAGGAGCTTATCAGGAACTTTTTAGGGGAACCAAATTTAGACAAAAAAAAAAAAAAAAAGGGGATTTGTAGCATATGCAATCCCAGCAACTTTGCATTATGGTAGCTCTCTGCAGCTGCTTGGTGAAACTGATGACTTTCTTTTGGCAGCCAGCTTCTGGTACTAAATGTGGAGGAGAGGGTATCACTTTCTCTGAACATGTCTGTTTTAAGCAAGTTTGACAGGAATGAGCAAAATAATTAAAGAAAGCAAAAGAAACATGTCATGTTCAAGTTTGGGGGAAATTCTCCTGCTAATGAGACACATAATTAGTAGTTTCTAAAGAGGCTCAGAGTATCTGAAATTGCTGTTGGTTCTGTGCCACCGGAATAATGTGTCACTTGGGTGGAAAATTGAGGCTTTCAGACCCAGTCCAAATTAACCTCAACTGTCTACAGAAATCTGACCAAAACAAGTGCAGGCTGAACTGTGCAGTCATGAGGCTGCTGCAGTCCCTTGGTTTCTGGTTACCCTTTAAGGCTTGTCACTTGGAAACCTATGCTAGCAATGAAAAGATGTCTGATTTCATATCACTCTCACACAAACAGATAACATTTCACTTGAACCGTTTAGGGCACTGCCCCTTCCACTGCAGATTTTGTGGGTTTTTTGTACTTGAAAATTTCAGGGCTATTTCCTGGTGTAGGTGAACGAGGCGTGGCACTATTGATTTCAGAAATGGTATCTGTATGACAATCTTTCTTGAGACTGGGAGGAGTTTCAGGGATGAACTTTCATTTGCAAAAACATACATGTTTGAGCCTATTAGTAAATTTGGGAGTGCTTTCTAGTCTGGATGGCTTTCATGCTGTTTTGAGAACACTGATTTCTAAGGGAACAAAATGAAGTGATATGTTTAGTGGAAATATTTTTGTTAGAAGTAATATCACTTTCAAAATAACATGTAAGTTTTCCTTCCCAGAAGTTTATATTTAAATTATTTATTTTTAAATCAATTTAAATGATTTTTTTTCTTGGTGATGTCTCTTCCATCATATTAAAAAGGCAAACAATATAATAACAAAAGCCAATATATCCATTTATTGCAGAGGCTGTATTAAAAGTGTCAGTCATTTATGACAGCTGTCTAAGGAGGGTGATGGCAGGGAAGGCCTAAATTTAATTAAAAGGCAACATTATACACTGCCTGAAGGGTGACTTTAGCATGACATGTCACTAACAGGAGTAAATCCCCACAAAAATCAAAATATCAGAACTTTTCTTAAAAGAGACACTGCACATACAGAAATGTGTGTGTGTTTCTATCCATGTGTAGTTAAGGAAATGAAACAATGACAGAAAGAAAATTGAGAACAGTGGAATATTAGTGTTCTCTTCTGACTTCTTAGTACATTTTTTTATATATTAAAGGTAGCTTAGAAAATCAGTATCAACCTGAAAAATGCTGCTTCCTTTCTTAAATATAGAAGTGAAATACAGAACCTGCTAATGGTTTTATTTCCAAATAGATGCACTTTCAGGAGAAACACTGTGCTATCAGGACTTTGCACTTGGGTCTTTCTTCTCTGAAGTTTTAATCCTTTCAAGACATGTCTCAGGTCTGAACTCTTCCAACCCCCGTAAGAAGTCTTGGCCTTTAATATTATATTTTTCTCTGGAAAGAGTGGGTTTAGTATTAAGACCAGACTGTCTGAATAAAGGTGGTGCACTAATTTAACAACTCCTCTAATTTAAATCAACTTTGTTAAATTAATGCAAACTTTTTCCTGAGAACATGCAGAAGAATTACAACTGATTTAATTATGCAGATAAAATCTGTACCGCTTCTGCTAAAGGTGCCTTTAAATTGGATTTATTTTCCTGTTTCTCAAACTTCCCATTCAAAATCTGGATGCCATTTCCACCTTGAAACCCAAATAAAAATTTGTAGGTTGCTGTTTGGATGCTCAAGAGGATCACTTGCAGCTTCTCTCAACTCTAATATTTCATACAAAGTGTAGCTGAACAGAGAAAGAGATAGAGAATTCCTGACATAATGCGATGATATGTGATCCATGCTGCCCAGACCACTTCTTAACTTGCAGTGACTGACTGCTTGGTATTCTCATAATCTTTAATCTTTTTTTTTTTCCTTTATTGAATTTGTTGTATTTACTTGTTTGTTTGTTTGTTTGTTTGTTGAAGAATTGCCAAGCTTGTGTAAGTAGCCAAAAAAGACAAGCCCTTTTCTGTTCTCTATGGACTGTGGCAGCTTGATTCCAGGGGGAAAAAAGAAAATTTCTCTGGAAAAGACAGAAAAAGAAAGATCAAACACAAAAAAGAGTTGCCACAGATTGGAAGTGTGGTAGGTGTTCGAATAATGTTCAAAGTATGGATATAGTGCTGTCTGGATATGTCTAAAGCTGGCTGTTCTGAATCTTGGAAATTCTGGTAAAACCTGAAATTTTTATGAAAACATCGTCTTCCACTCAAAATTCTAGCTGAGTTTAAATTTTGAAACAACTAAGGCAAACATATCCATGTGATCTCCACAGAAACTTCTGAGACCCCTCAGCCTTGGCTTTGCTTTGTTCCTCCTGCAGTCTAGTATGACAATCCCGTTGTCACCAGAGTCAGCAGAGCTTGGGTCCTTCCAGGGGCTTTCTGGGCAGCCTTTCCTCACCACTGCAGCGTGGGATTGTTGCTGGAACAGATGAGAGTCAGCGCTGGGCTGCTCGTGTGCAAACCCACGAGGTGGTGGAAATCGTGCTGTGAAAACATACCAAGATCTCCTCTCTTGTGAACCTGCAGAGACCCAAGAGTACATGACTGCCAGTAATAAAAGCTTTACTGCCAGGTTCTTCCCCTAACTACCACTGAGTATTGAAACTGGGCCTTAACTCATTAGTATTCATATAAAAATTTCAAATGCAGTGTCTGCCATTATTAAAACCTGATGCCCAAGTTGTTGTTCATTAATCCTTGAGACTGCAGTGTTCTGGGGCTTCATTTTTTGAGACTATTTATGGAGCATCACAATGTTGTCAATGTATTAATTGGCTCATGCAAGAATAGGCTCCAAAGATCAATAACTTCATGGTAAATGTAGTTCTGGGAGGAGAGTTATGGCAATATTCTAATTCTAATTACCAAAGTTTATTATAGTTTTAGCTTCCCAAGCAGTGTAGGAAACTCTAAAAATACAGTTTCCAGCATGAGTCAGTTCTGAGAAAGCTCAGCTGAGGAAATAAGGTACCTTGGGGTCTATAATGTTCTAGGAGCTGTTACAGCGAAAACACAGAAATTAGGAACTGGGCTTATAAAACAGCCATAGCATGGCAAAAAGCTAGGGAAAACCAGTATGATTTTCTGGCCTTATGATTTGAATTTATTGTTTGAATTATTTGAATAAAATACTTAGCTTTCTTCCTGCTTAGTGATGATTGTAGTCCACTTTATGATGCTGATTATTCTTTCTCTGAGAGGTGGTTGTATGGCACTGCTGCCTTGCACGCTCCTCTTTTTCTGTCCTGTTGTCATAGGTAAGCTAAAGCCTATGCAATAACACATCCTCCATAATTATCTGTGCTGTTCACATACTTGGGAGATCGTTATTGGTTTCTGATGCTTTCAGGTAATACCTTGTGATGGTCTCTGGACCATTACAATGCAAAGTCACAACTTTACTATTCTAAAGAAGAACTGCTCCTGAGAATGTTTCCATCAGAAATGGTTTCAGCTTTTGTCTACTTCAACGTTATTAGTCAGTAAACATATTGTGAGGGCTGGCTGCTTCCCTACATCCACAGTTGTAA
This sequence comes from Cnemophilus loriae, assembly GCA_013397755.1. NCBI lineage: Eukaryota > Metazoa > Chordata > Aves > Passeriformes > Corvidae > Cnemophilus > Cnemophilus loriae. The sequence goes on from VZTF01001479.1 coordinate 64,521, forward strand.
AATGAGTGGAATCATTCTGATATTGTTGAAGGCCACACCTGCAGGGAAATCCTTATCTCATGAGCATTTTGTATATATAAATGACACCTTTCCCTCTCTGAGTTTGTGCGTTTCTCTGGAGACAGAAGAGGAATTGCTTTTTGTTGATGAAATCGGATTTTTCAGTTTTTTTCAGAAGATTGTTCTTTTTATGATCATACAGTTCAGATTAAATCACGCCTGACAATTTCCCCAGGACCCTTCTGTTACAACTCTGTCCCATTTTGCAGAAGTAATTGCTACAACATGTTTCCATGCAATCGTTTCTCTCTTTGTGAGTTAAAGTGCTTGAGCTGTGATTTAATTTTCTACCATCACACTTGCAATTTGGAACTGGGATTATCACTGTGTTTGCAGTAAACCAGAGTTCCAGAGAATGGGGAAGAAACAAATGGAAGCCAAAGCTTTTCTCTCTCCTGTGTTTTCATTCTGTAAGCACCATCAATCTGCACAACACAGGGAAACTGCTTAAAACCTGCATGACACTGGTTTGCAAAGTTGACAGCGAAGGCAAGGCTACATCTACGAGGTTTAATAAAATTCCAAATTACACATAGAAAACAGTGAGAATCCTCTGAGAAATTGATGGTACAGTATGTAAGCTGGTTCACTGGAAGCACAGAATGTAAGAATGCCTATCAGTTTCACTATCTTACCTGCCCACTGGATAAATCTGAGAGGACATATCAGTGTAGAAATTATTCATAATTTAGACACAAATTAAAATACATTTGATTTCTCTTTGACTGGCTTTCAATCTAAACAATGCTAATATTAGTATGCTCATCATCTAATGTGTCTAAGGTGTTCAGAAGGGTTTTAAAGGCTTTCAGAACTCTGGTTGTTTCCTCCTCTGTTTAAATTAAACTACTGGAGTTAAGCCATTGGTCAGCACAGTACCCAAGGTAACTCCTTGAAGCTGGGATCTTTCACCTTGGTGCTTTGAGAGTTTGTGCATTCTGGGTTATCCTTCTAAATCCCTGAGATTTCTCAAACTGGTCATATACTGCCAATTCCGTTTGACATCACAAATCTCTATTCCAGTGTTGATGGGGCTTTAATTGGTTTGTTTGGTTTCTCACTTAATTTTTAAAGTTTCTGCGATAAAAAAAATTCCCAATTCCAGTGAAGCTACTGGATCCTGAGCATGAGAATCTGTGTTATATACAACCACGGAAAAGATCAAACCCTGGATTTCTATTTTCAAGAGAAACAGTAAAAAAATGTAGGAGGAAAAGAGGAGTTTCTTGCTTTCCTTGCAAAAGGAAGGGAAAAGGAAGGTAGGGATTTGTGCAGTAATGCTGAAATTCCATGACAGTTCAGACATAGCTGTTAAGCTCTCAGGATATTTTCTCAGTGATTCACCTGAGGCCTCCAGCAATTCTTCTAGAAAGCTGTGAGGAGATCAGGCCTTTGTCTTGGTGTGTGTAGAGGAACTGGACTCTTCTCTGATGGGAATCCGTCCCAATATGACAGTGGTGAGTTTTCATATATACTGACATTTAACAGTAAACTCTTGCAGCGATGGATACAAACATAGAAAAAAACATACAGCCATAGCATTTCCAGGCAGGAGCAATGCGCTGTAAAAATATACACCTACTTACAAAGAAGAAGGATTTCTTTGCATTCATGGAAGGCAGTGTCATTATGGGAATAAATCACACCAGATCAGAAATTCGCATAAGAGCTCTGGGACCAGAAACTTCAGAGAAGTCAGATAACTTGAAATGCTTGTTAAAATAGGGGTTAATTTACTAATCTGCCAGTAGAAAGAGCAAAGTGCCTCTATAGATTTAAGCCCTGACATCTATAGTCTCAATCCTGTAAATATCAGTGCACAGAGGTGGGACTGTTTTGCGTTTGAGCATAAATTTGACTTTTCTTAATTATCCGTTTGGCTTGGCTACTGATGACAGTTTGCAGTGCTTGCTTGACACCCTGACAGACTCAACTGTTTGCCTGTGATTAGAGGTAAACTCTGTGTGCCTGGACAGTCCTATGTACTAAATCCAGCCATTTTCTGATCCAGCTGTATCAACTGAAATGGTGTCTTCAGATTATCATTGGCACTTCCTTACAGAGTAACTGGGTCTTACTTTGGCTTTGGAGGAACTGGGGAACACCAGTCCCAAGCTGTCTCAGAGCTCTGGTTTTAGTGCAGCTGGAAAAGCTAAATAGATTGCTTTAGTAATTAGGCCCATACAAAGCCTTCAGAGAAATGAAAACTGTTTGTTCTGTTCAATAACTATGAGTTAAGAATAAGACCAGATGTACTAAATTCCCTGTTCAGCTCTCATAATAACATAATAAGTTAGGATTATGAATTCCCCTGTTCTAATCATATTACAAGGGTGACATTTATAAGACGGCAAGAGATGAAATGCGTAGTTCTGCAAGATCAATTAATTTTCACTGGTGTTGCTTTCACTGCAGGATTTTCTGACCCAAGTATTCCAGAGAGGGAACATTTTCCTTTGTCTCCTGAGAAAATTATACACGATGTCAGGCAACACCTGTAGGTGCTGGGTATTGACTAGATGTTAGCAGAATTTGGGAATAAGCCTTAAAAAAGGCTTTGAAACCCACAATGTTTTCTCGTGCACTTAGCAATCCTATCTGTTGAGAGCCAGCATAACCACAACTTTCTAACTAAAACTGCTCATCTTTTGTGAAGGCTTCAAGAACAGACATTCAAACACCCCATTGGAGAGGAGATCTCTCTGGTCCTAATCCTCTTATGGATCACTCAGGAATCTTTGGGAAGGACCCAAAGGGCAACAGTCACTTTGTTGTTCCCTCTCTCACTTTTAAAT
>VZTF01001479.1:67482-91270 GCA_013397755.1 Cnemophilus loriae
TTCCTTCCCTCCTTCCTTCCCTCCTTCCTTCCCTCCCTCCTTCCCTCCTTCCCTCCTTCCCTTCTTCCCTCCTTCCCCCCTGCCTCCCTGCCTCCCTGCCTTTTCCCTTTTATTCGCTTTCTCCTTTTCTGTCTTCTCTTTCTCTTTTTTTTTCTCTTTCTGTTTCCATGGCAATAACTGGGAATTAAATAGTTTTCATGAAATCACAGCATGCTTGAGGCTGGCAGGTACTGACACACCTGTTCAGACACAGTTAGAGAAGGTTGCCCAGAACCATCTCCAGTCAACTTTTAATGTCTCCAAGGACAAAGACTCCATAACCTCTTTGGGCATCCTGTTTTAATACTCAGTGATTATCTCAGTGAAAGAAATATGGTTTCTGTGGAATTTCTTGTACTTTCATTTGTGCCCATTGACCCTGGTTCTGTCCCTGGGTGACACTGAGAAACATCTCACTCAATCTTCCTTAGTATCCTCCATCAGGTATCTGCACGCTTGGATGAGATCCCCATCTCTCCATCATCTTTGAGGCGCTAAAATATATTTTCTGCTCAGGCGCGCTAGAACAGAAGCAATGATGGGATGGCTATTTTGCCATAACCAGCAGCCTCCATGATGTCGTCTTCCTGAATAATAACAAATCATTAACTACCCTCAGCTGGGCCGTATGGCCTAATGAATGTAGTAGTAAGTGGCTCACAAATGTGGAGCTTGGACAGGCACCATTGACCTAGGTAAACAAGGTACTGTGCAGAAGCCCTCTGGGCCCACATAATTACTGCAATTTCTCCTTAAATGATAGACCAAGTATCATGGTCCCAGAGCTGTTATTCTTATTAATGACCTCAACCTCGGGGTTTTTTTTCCCATTAGGAATGACATAGTTCCAGTTTTTTTAGCTGCATACTTCTTAAGAATTATTGCACTGTATTGTGTGATTTGAAAAATTACAGTTATTGGAAAAATGCGGTTATTAGACATGGAGGCAATTCTTCAAAAACAGCTGCAAACTAACATGAGGATTTTTTTTTCCTTTTTTATCTGGAAAAAATGAAGGCGAGAGAGAGAACTAAGAATTATTTTTGTAAAGACATAGGGACCGTCTTCCAGCCTGCATATCTCTGGAGGCTAATTCTTTCATTTTGTAGGCCCAGATTTTAGCAACCTGGCTACATGGATTTTTAACTTTTAGGCAGATACATTTGTAATATGCTGCTGCGCATATTGCACCAGATGATTTAAGACGACATGTAAGAACTGTGCTTACATGAGCAGGGACTTAAATTTGCAGTCTGTTGCAAGTCGGTCTGATCTGAGTTTATTTTTGGGAAGTATGAATGTACTTTCTGGTGCAGTTAAAGTCAAAGTGAAACGATAGGTAAGCATCAGGGGGAGTAGGATTCAAGTCAATATGGGGTTAGAAGGCACAGGCCTTCCAAAAAATCCCATTGCTTTAATTCAATATATTGTTTGCAGAAAGCTCTTACAGACTGCACATGCTTTTCTCCAAATTCTTGAACAATAATCTATCAAAAGTTCTGTTCTGAGTTCAGCCAGTTCCTCTGCTGCCAAATACAGCTGTGCTTGGGTTTTGTCTCTGAAACAGCAAACACCTGGTAAACAGCAGCTGTTTACCTGCTACCCATATGTGTTTCCCATGCAATTGACAATTACAGTAAAAAATATATCCTTAGGGCTGGGAGCCAACAGATACTCAGCCACAAGCATCCTTCTTGTCACAAGCTGGGCTTTGGATCTGGTTTTGTTCCTATTAAATTGCCTCAAACTCAGTTAAAACAATGTTGGGCATCTTCCAGTGTATGCTTCATTTTTTCAGTGTGCTAAGCACTTACTAATAGAGGTGAAACTTGCAGGTTCTGTCTTCCATCAGCGCTTTTGCCAGCTCAGGCTGATTAAAAAAATAAAAAATCATGAGACTGATATTAAAGTCAAACAATTTAATTTGCCTGCTGACTCTGGAAACTAAATGCATCATGATCATGAAGCCTTCTCTACCAATGCAAGTGCTGGTAATGTGTTTTATCTATTTTTTTCTCCAATGACAGGCAAGGTAATAATTTTGTGGGTTTGGGACATGTGGTTTTCAGATGGATGAGGGGAAAAAATTAAACCTTGCCCAGCTTTTCAAGTGTTTTTAAGACGGTGATGTTTTGATCCTATTGTAGTTATTCACTTTCTATGTAAGCAATGCACCAAGATAAGAAAGCATCTGTCTTCACTTCCCTGAGGGTACTGCAGCACTTGGCCAATAAAATGCTGTTCCTCTCCATCTGGCTAAATATGTTACACTCTGAGAACTTTATTCCAAGTGATTATATAAACTTTGGGTATCTGATAATTCTGGTTTCCACGTAACACAGAAAAATAATCTGTTGTCACAGCCAAAATTTCCCAGACGTAAACTACACAGAGAGGCACAAGAGAAAATCCCTGGTCTTCCAGGTTTCTTTTGCCTATTTTTATTGACTATTGAATGTCTGTTTCCTGCTGGCCTGCCTCCATGCTCATTTTGAGATCCGCACATTAGTTTCATGGTTTTTAGTGTCCAGGCACTGTCAAACTGCCTCAACCTGAAATGGAGATGAGAGTCATGTTACCTGTCTGTACTGAGGTTATTTGTTGTGCTAGCTACCATCTGTTTTATTACCTAGGACCACATAATCTGGGAAGGTCAGATGGCATCACTGAACAGTCATAATAACGCACTTAAAACATCCTTGCATGCATCAGCACATTAGTAGTGATGAAATATTAATAAAAAATAGTTGTTATTTTATTCTAGTTCTGTTGCAAAGTCAAAATGATTCCTACAGAAGCTTGAAATAATGCAGGTGAAGTATCTGAAGAACTCCCTAAACTCTCTCCTGTTTGTAGTGGATGCTTCAAAGCACGTGGAATGAGAAAGCAGGGGCAAAGGTTCATTTTATAGATGTTGTGATAAAAAAGGAGACAGCAAGACCAATGTATGCTGCTGAAAGAAAGGAGAGCTGTGCAATGAAAGAAACTGACAGAAGCAGTCTGAATTTTATGTGGCATGTACGGGAAAAGCCATGACATATTCCATTGTTTCGGTTTTTGCTTTGTTGGGGTTTTTTGCTGTTGTTTTGGTTTTTGGTTGGTTGGTTTGGTTTGGGTTTTTTGTTTCTTTTTTTTGGTGCTATGGTAGGGAAACCAGATAGATAACATGTTGGAAAGAAGATGAGAGAAGGCAAAATCTAGGTTTACTGACAATTAGCAGTAGAACCGAGTCTTGTACAGAAAGACTATGAGAATATTACAGCTTTGTGGGGTGAGGAAAATAAGGTACTAAACTTGGGAGCATGAAGAAACAGGGAGCAGGTACAAGGACACGAGTTATTGACATGATTTTATTTCTTCAGAAGAAGCAGGTCTTCACTCTTAATACTGTTTTAAATTTTATTTTATTTCATTTTTAACTCACCTAATTTTCTATGATTAGGTGGGGTAACGTAAAATGAAACTAGAGTATGTTTGGGGAATTAATCATTTGGCTGTTACTACTACTACTAACTGGGAAAAGTAAACTGCTCACATAAACACAGGGCTGCCCATTAGGCACACAATTTGGCAGCCATAAATATGTGAAAGCTAAAGCTCACCTTGATTTCAGGGGTTTTATACATTTGGCACAGAAAGGCAGAAAAGAAATTGAAATGCAAGGCAAGTGGCACTGAGTCCTATCATTCATGAATCTATCTACTCTACACTCAGATTTCTCGATCGATAGGAAAATGCCGGTGAGAAAAGAGTAAAAAGCTGATATATCACACTCATAAAATTAAAGCATTAATATATTTTTGAGTGTGAACACCCTTAAAATTGAATAAAATAAGGAATTTAAATTGATTGTACATAGTAATGTTTTCTTAATTTCATACTCAGAGATCAAAAGCTGGTGTCCACGTAGTGTTGGGACTTCCTAGTTTTCATGCTGCTAAATCTTGCTGGAGTACTTGGTCTCTATTATAATGAGCCACTGTAATTGCATGGAGAGCAAAAAACAGGGTCTAAAATGACACTCGGGTTGATTTACAGCCCAGTGAATCAAAACGAGCAGCTTGGAAATGCTTCAGTGTGAATGGAAAAGTTGTCATGGGCGTGTATTCAGCTGAGGAAGATAAACCAGCTACACATGGAGCAACCTGCATTTCCTTCATCTCTTCAGGATCCTCTCCACAGAAAGACACAACCCAGTAATCCTCATGTCCCCGTGGCCACTGGTGTCCACAAGGCTGTGGTTCAGACAGGACTGCACTTGGCACATGCTGGTGGTGTGTGACTGGTCCTCTCCTCCCCAGACTGCAGCAATAACAAGGTTTTCCACCTTGCAGTGCACAAATAGCAAATGTCTCTTGGACAAAGATAAGAGGGAGAAGTATCCTGAGCATTTTCCCACAGCAGTCTGTGGTTCCCAAATAATTTCCCATTGCTTTTAATTGTAAAGAAATGGAATGTTTATTCTCCTTGCAGTCTTATGGTTCTCATGTCAGCCTCAAAACCAACCTTCTAGAAATACAAATGGAAGGTCTTAAAAGGCTTCACTTGCTGTTTAGTCTTCAGGGCTTTGGTTGATCTGAGAAGGCTGCTGCCATCAGACAGGGGTGTTGTGTCTGATCAGAGGAGACACTTTGAAAACTCAGCACAAATCTGTTTCAAAATACTTACAGAAGTACAACCACCCATTCTTGCATAGACTGTTGTAAGAAAAGTGAATGGTAGAAATGATTTTTTGCTACAAACCACTAAAGTACAGAGGCATTTATCAGGGTAGAAATCAATTGCAAGCAAACAGCCAGATCTTGGTATTAATTCAGTGACTCCTTCTTCACAATGTAGCCAAAGCTAAATTAAAAAGATATTTCAACATAGTCAGGATCACATTTTAGGGATTTTATGATAATGAGGAGGGTCCTTAGTTGGCAACTTTGTCTAATTGAAAAAACTTCATTTCAACTCTAGAGATAAAAATTAATTTGCATATTTCCCTTCTCCTTTAGACCCATTTGCAAAACATGAAGCATTGCAGTGCTTCTAAATCAGAGTCTATTTTTTTTTATTACTGCTTTCAGAAGTGAGAGTGGAAGTAATAGAGCTGGCAGAGCTTCCAAGCAGTGCTTTGCCATTGCTGTTCACTGCATCCACATAAATTACTGGTAGCTGTGAGGCAGCAGGAATGGACCCGGCGAAGATGAGGTGCAGAAATTCTTGAAATAAGTACACAGGGATTTGGCTAGCCAGGTTCCTTAGGACACAAGCCCTTCAACTGGAAGCATCATTTCCACTTCTTCCCAGTTATTACAACCTCCCATGAACATCTGTTAGAGCCTGCTTGAGACAGGATTAGCTGCATCTCTGCAGGAGTATTGTCTTTGTTCAGCACCTGTGGAGATGATGATAACTTGTCTTTCGTTGCAGTAGCTTAAGCTAAGACTGTGAAGCTTACTGTCGCCTAAAATTTTGCCTATATTTAAAATAAATGTTAATTTTAGAAAATGTACACAAAAGTTACTTTATTACTAAGATTTTAAGTAAGAACATTTTTTTTTTTTAATCCGTGCAAAGAAAACTGAACTTTCTTTCCTGAGTTTGTTTTTATGCCTTTAGGAATGCTAGACCTGGAAGCTTTTCTTAACCTGAGGCAGTTCCCTACCTGTGCTACATCACAGCTATGCAAGTAGATGGGTGGGCACCAAGCTCTCATCCTGACCCAGACCTGCTGGCTTGATCTTTTACTGCCTTTTAACCAGTCTGTGCCTGATCCTGGTCACTCTCTCCGGCCCCGAGCCTGACCTGGGATTGCCACTCTTCATCCTGACTCGTCACTGCTCATGTCAGCCAAAGCAGGCCTCCTGGCTCTCCTGCCCTCATGGGGCTGCTGGCCCCTTCCCTGACACCCTTCTGCAGGGCCGTGGAGAGAAGCCTTCTTAAAGTGGGGCCACGAGCCAAGGGAGAAATTGTGTAGCTGAAAAAGGTGTGTACGTTTTGCCAAAAAAGTGTAGGGCTCCTTCACTTCTGACTCTTACCCCTTTGGAAAGCTTTGGGACACCTTTATGTGCCAAGAAATGATGTTGGTCTTAGACTGAAGTGGCTCAGAATTGGAATAACCTGCATTTATGACAAAATACTGAAATGCTTCAACTACATCTACCTTGCATGAAATGAACTTTGTCCATTGAGAGCAAAATGTCCTCTTATTCGGTCTGTGGTGTTTTGGAGGTTTTTTGCCTTCTTCTCATTTGGTTTGGTTTGGTTTTTGACTAAGGAAAATTCTGTAGAAAGCACTGAGTTGTAGTTAACATTTCTGCAGACACAACTGAACATAAAAATGCCATATAAATAATAAGACTCACTAGTTTTCCACAGCTGAAGAAGACTTTGGACAGGCTATGGATAAGCTAGACACTGATCCATGCATTTTTAATCCATACATTTTTGTTCCCTGTATCTAAAACATTGTTTGTGATAGCTCTAGTCACTAAAGAGCTTGAACATTGGAACAGCAAGCTCCACTGCAATCCTAATGAGTTCAGTGAGGCTAAATGGTGTAAGATAACACAGTCTAAGGAGACGTTTTTTCATCTTTATTCTTTGGTGGTGTTCAGGAAAGGCCATTGTTATAAATGGTAAAATGGGGTTGGCTTTCATATATTAATTCATGGTTAAAATGGTTGAGAAATTAGTTGTGATATTTATGGGTTAAGTGATTAAGTGTTCATGTTACATTTCACAAGTTTATAGCTAAGTTGGGTTGTATGTTGTAATGTTCTGGTTCTTATTGTAATGTTCCCTTTCTTTGTAATCCCCAGTTATTGTCATCATAGCCTTGTTACAGCTGGAAAGAGTTCTCATTATCATATACTGTTTAATTACCAAGTATTATCATTTTCATTACAGGGGATCTCAACAAGATGGCCAACAACAGAGGCCAACCAGAGCTTTCCAGAAAGTTCCATGTAGGATGTCAATCAGGGCGTCAGTCAAGATGAGATCCCTCCCGATCTCCCCATTGAGCATGCCCCAGTGGGTAGGACTGGGGGCAGGCCAGCCCCAAAGTGGGCGGATATGAAGGCGGGCCAGAGATCTCAGGCCCACGATTGGATGAGTGTACCCAGACCCCCGACTGACACTCCTAGGGTATAAAAGAAGCTGCACGGGCCCCAGGCGGTTTGCCTCTGGCCAGACCAGCCACGCACCCAGCACTGTCTTTGTATTGTGGGCATCCCCAGTTGTTTATTTCGAGTTAATAAATCTTCAAATCTTAGATCGTGAGGTGCTGTTCTTCACAGCCATGAAAACACTCTCAGACAAAGATGCTTCAGACCTAAGTGTTCTCACGATGAGGAAAGATTATGAAAACTTGAGTTTATTCTTTCTTTGGTAGGCAAAGCTGAGAGAAAATTTCTGTAAATTTGTCCCAGATTCAGAAGAGTTCTACAGTTCTCCAAAGCATACTTTGGTGAATATGAATTTTGACTAGGAGGCACAACTTAACACCCACTGATGTGATGGGGGTTTGTGACAGCTTCAGTCATCACAGCTATTCCTGTTCCCTGAAAGTGGCTGATGAGTTTCGTGAGGGAATCATGTCTCTCTGCCCACTCAGGGGTCTGAGTACTGTAATTCTGAGTAAGGCATCGTTACCCTTTCCACACCTTTAAATTTTTCCTGGTCTCTACAGGCAACTCAGAATTTCCTGTCTCAAACATCCATATAGTAATGGGCATTGCTTTACTACTGGAAATCTGTCCAGTGCCCTCCTGAAATCAATGAACTTAATTCACTGCTAAATTGCTCATTTAGTTCACAATTCCTGCGCCTTTTACTACTCTGTTTTGACACTTTAATTTTGATACCGGCAGTATCTTAACCTTTTAGAGTCCACTGCTAGGCTTTCAAACAATGTGTTCAAACAACATTTTGCTCTCTTTTCACTGTATATTCTTGAACTCCAGCTCTTCTGCAGCCTCATAGGTCTGTTCAGTTTCTCTTTCACACTGTTATCCTCCAAGGCCAGTCTTCTAGTCTGTCTTGCTGTCAAAAGTGCCAATCTCTTTTGCATTCCATAAATTATCACCACACTACTTTGCTTATTCCTTGTCATTACTATGCTTTGAGCTTTTTTCAGATAACTCCCTCCCTTACATAACTGTGCTGCAAGGTGCTATCCATGATTACTCATGCTTGAGCTTAATTTTCTCCTTCAGTTAAAACCATTAAATTGGTCAGTCAGGAGATCTATTAATTATTTTTCCTAAACTCCAGCCCAGCTAGAAAGGACTCTGAACAGCAGTCAGTCAGAAAAGATGTTAACTCCTGAATGTGCTGGAAGTGTAATTTGCAAGGTTGGTAGTCACATCACACACCTTTAGAGTGGACATTAAAATTAACCACACCTGAAAAGCTGGCCATGGGTTTAGATAATAACAGCATTTTTCTGCTGCCAAGGCCTGTATGACGCTTGTGTTTCAGTGTCTGTAAGCTCACTGATGAGAGAAAGAGTTTGTCTTCTCTCTGGAGAAGGCTCACTCTGAGACTCTGAGAAACAGATTAATACATAAGAGAATTGTTTGTGAAAAAGATGGAGGAAGATATGAGGAGAGGCAGAAAAGCCTGTCCTGGAAGAAAAAGGTGTTGAGCAATTTGGGTCTCACTAAAGACAGACATCGAAGCACTAGAGAATGAGACCTGGGCCCTTGAGAGATTCAGTCAGTGAAGTCTGAATCGAAGGGAATAGCACTTTGTACTGATAACATTCAATGAGGCTCCACAGAATGAAATTGTGATGGTGTTTGCTTCAAATTTTCTTTGAGCTTCTTATCAGAGACTAACATAAAACATTTCAAAATGATACCAGCTGGGTGGAGGGGAGGAAATGGTTTCTTCTTTACTCTTCGGTGGCACCTCTCAGAGCCAGCGAACTCTTGAGTTTGCTATATGTGTGGAATCAGCAAATGAAAATGGATCCTGGCCTCATACCCCTGACTCCTTGAGGCCAAGCCCTTTGCCTGTTGAGAAGATGCAAAGGCATCTGAAGTGAGTATTTCACTGAATTTGAGGGGGATTTTTCATGGGCATAACTCGCACAGACTCTTTCTGTCTGTGTGCATGCAAGTGCAAATCCTGGGTTCTCAGGTATGTTAGATTTGTAACAGGTTAGACCTGTGAGTGAGTTACTGTCATGCTTATAGCAAACTACATAGAATCTACTGTTAACTTGTTTAAATTAAGCTGTCAATTAAGTGCTGTTGAAACCTTTAGGCCTAAACTGTTTGTCAAGTCCAGGGCTAGGTTTGGCAAGGAAGTCCACTCTGAACCTTATGACTCAAGGGGATCCCGTCATCATTTTTATCCTTACCCTTTTACATTCTTACCTTTTTTGCATCCCCAACCTCCACATAGATAATTCTTGGTTGATTTTAGGTTTTCAGTCTGATTGATTTTAGATTTTTAGTCCTATTTTTCTCCGTATGCTTTAACCATCCAGTAAGTAGTAGGGTGAAGGGTGAACCTTGCCAAGAGACTTTGTCATTGCTTTTAGTTTTATATTAATCCTTCTTTTGCCAATACCTTTGCTGGTGATTCTTTGAGTGACCCAAACCATTCATTTGCAACAGCTCTTAAAGAATTTTGAGGGTGGATGACAAATATGGAAAGAAAAAGCAGCTTCTCCAATTCCTCTTGGGAAAAAAAGAAAAAGTAAGTGTGTTTTCATTTACATACAGAAATTTTTTCCACATAATTTCTGCTCTTTTATTATGAATGTTGCATGTAGTACACTTAAGTTGTCAGAATGCTACACTGCATAAATATGCTTTGTTTTAGGAAATTTCATTTCCACAGGAGAGGACACTATTTCCTCAATTGTCATGTGCCTTGTGGCTTCCTGCTGTGTCTTTCTAGGACCAGAAATTGCTGAAATGAACACTGGAAAGAAATGGGGTTTTTCCAGGTATTTCTCTTTAACTCATTCCTGTGGAGTTTTTTTTTTATTTTCCTTCTTACTCTAAAGACTGGCATGTCACTGCAACTAAAGCAGTGCCAGAGATCCCTCCCTGCTGATGAAAAGCTTCGCCCCCTTTACACAAATACAGGGGTATGCAGAGTCTTTGGAGACCTCTTACTTTCACAGAACTTTCCTCCTCTGAAACAAGCTTTGCAATCATGTTTTAGGAGTATACAAAACCACCACCAACAGCAACCCTCCAGCTCGGGAAACCAACATTCTTGTTTGTCCAAGGGTGGCATATAAAATGCCTACAACTTCCCCTCATAGAACTTCCAATGACTTTCACTGCTTAACTGGCTCACAGATGTCAAATCTGGTGTGGACTTGTCTCTGATGATTAGGTTATCTGCAGCAGAGTACAGAGGATGCTTTTTCATCTTCATACATTGTCTCAGAGGGTAAAGAACGGTTCATTTCCAAAGTCTGACCTGTGAGCGCTTTCTGGAGACTCACCTGAAGATGTAGCAAGATACAAAACTGAACACACAGCAATGAACTTCCCACTTTAAAAAATAAACTGTTGAAGGTGACAGATGCATCATAAGGTGTGTAACGCACAGAAAGCGTAAACGACAAACCCAGTTGTGTGCAGGGTTTTTGACTGAGGGTTATTGGTCTTTCTGTTGTGCTAAGTGTGAGTAGGGACAGAGAGATAACAACACCTCCTGGACTGAGGCTCGTGGAGGTAATTTTCATGGGACTTAACAATGGTTACTGCAGCACTGTAGACATGGATTACGCGAGGAAATGACAATCCATTACATCAATCACATAATTAAATTTCTCATGATTTTAATTCTGTGTCTTCTTCTTACAGCCAGATTCCTTTTTCTCCTCTGAGAGTGGTATAGACTGGTCTTTAAACAGGTGTAGACAGAGAGATTCCTCAGGCATTCAGCTGATCTGCCATGGCATGGGTCAGGACTTTGTTCTGCAACAGCTCCATTCTCCTTTCACTAACCTACAGTTCCTTCTTCGGAGATATCTAACCTTAGAGTATTTGCCCCTGCTTTGAAACTCTTTTCAAGCCTTTTCTGGTTTGACACAGACACTTTTTTTCTGGTCCTTGCAGTCAGGGTCAGAATATCAGTCTCAGATATTAGCCTCGCTGACTAGATGTGGGCTGTTCCTAACTGGATTCACTGGAACACTGTACTGAGAAACTCATTAATTGTTAGTGTGTGCTAAACAGACAGGAAGCCCACTGGCAGAGAACCACCACTAACAAATTCCTTCACAGACTATTAAGAATAAAGGGAAACCTTTGGAACTGGTTTATCAACACTTGTCACAGCGCTAGAGTCGTCCTGCTATTATTTTCCTTCTGTGCAGTCTTATTCGACCCAGCTAGACAGATGTGATGTTATTAGAGACACTCACATATGAACTGGCTGCCATCCTCCTTTTGATTTTATGTCTGTCAATAAAGTACTGTGGAGTTGCCTGATATAACAATGTCAAAGAAAGAATGTCATCTCTCTCTATGTTTAAAGTGATTTCAAAGGGCTCTGTCCTTATGTACGAGTCAATATAGTGAGGTACGGAAGATATTCTTCAAACATAGAACTGACCTATTCTAACATTTTTCTTTGGGAAAGCATCTGTGGGATGAATTTTATGCGAAAGCTCATTCTATGAAACCTTCATATGTTTTCTACAAAGATCTTTCTTTTTTCATGTCACTATTTTTTAAAATCTGCTTACTAGCATGATATATAGATTGCTTATAAATGCTTTCTTGTGTTTTATATGCTTTATAGGGACTGTAGAGCTCTGGGGCCAAAAAATAAAAAAAGGCTTTGATTTGTGCATTGCTCATTCCACATTATCCCTGTGCATGCAACCCAAAATCATAAATATGGTATGAAACCTGTTAGCTTTATTGAAGCAATGTGTTAGGCCCCTTCTCTTTCAATTGCATCACATCACATGGGGAAAGGACTGGCAAATGGCCCCAGCAGTGTTATATTTCAAGGTCTTTATAGGCCCAGAATGGAGTGATGCTTTACACAGCCACAAGCTTATGTTGTCTCTAAAGCTGACTGGTATCTCACTGAGACGATGCAATTTCCATGCTCCTGGGTCACTTAATCAGCTTATAACTTCCTGTACTCTGAGCTGGCCTTTTTAAGTGTCTCTTTTTGGCTGGGATACAGAAAGAGCACAAACCTGTTCATCTCCCTGGCACTGGCCAATTTGTGTGTCCCTTGGACTGCTTGGTTTCTACGAAATTTCATGTCTCTCAGCTCTTGTGGAAGCTGAACAAAAAGCAGCGTTCTCTGAATTTGATGCAGTCAAAATGGGGGAAGGAAGAATGAAAAATCAATATGAAAATTTCTTTTCATTTAACACCTCAGCTGTCTGACAAGATCATTACACTTTCTGTTCTCATTTCTCCCTTAGTCTATTGAATGCTGAATTATCAATTTATAGCTGGAGAGGTGGTGTATTTAGTCTCTTCCTGCATCATATAATTCACAGTGAAATCCATTTCTGAAATAAAAAACTGCTGAGAGTGTGATACGAATGAGACTGGATTTAACAATTAAAATCCCTCCAAAGAATGAGTTTTAACTTCTATTGCTGCCTTGTGAATGAGAGTGGAAATGCTACTAATTTAATATCTTGCCAATTCTATGAATTTTAATGGTGTATTATCGTGTCAGTCATTTTATATCTAACTAGCAGTTGGACACCATTATTATAATGATTTCCTATAATTGGTAAGCTGGAAGTGGGAGTACTTAACAGCTGGATAGAAGGCATGAGGCATGAGAAAAAGTGTTTCTTAAAGAGTTGTCCTCTTCAATCTTTAGATTACAGCCCAGGATCCTGATGGTATGTCTTGAACCAGCCATGAACCACCAGTCCATCACCACGTCATTTTCTTCCACTTCATCACTGGAAAAGATGAATTATTTGAGCAGACAGCAATGCTTAAAAAAGTTTGGCTATTATGCTAGAAAATTGTGCCTAGCCATCCAAAATGGCTAGAAGAGTTAATTTCATAAATTCCTGGTAAAGTAGAAGGGGAATTGGTTCATAACATGCCTCAGTAGAGAGAAAACATTGATATGTGATTTTTTTTTTCTTACAGGGAGAAAACTCTTCTTGTAGTTGTTTCTGGCTTTGATTTTTTTTTTTTTTTTTTCAGAGAAACCCTCAGGTATCCAAGTGTAGTGGCTCCAGTTGTGATGGAGACTAATCATTATAGACTCATTTTCCTGCCATTTGGACAACTGAACCAAACTAAATGCCGTGATGTTTTCTACTGGTTTATTTTCCCTTGGCTAGACCTTGTGAAACCTGTTGATAGTCTGTCTTTCCTCCTCTCCTCCGTCAGTGGATATAGAATAGAGGGAAATTCTATTTTTTCTAATTCATTTTTCTCTTTTACACATAATTTTCACAGCTCCGTGTATGTTTGTTATACACACCTACCTAGGCACACATGAATATTTGATCGGTGTTTCGACTCAGAAGATTAATTTCTAGTAATGATGCTTATCAAGAGAACATGCAAATTAAGATTTAGTTTATATCGTTGTTGGCATCACAAACTTATTGAAACTGTGACGAAAAAGAACACAATAATATTAAAAAGGATGCACATATGGGGTGCTGAAGGGATTATAGGCAGTCTGTAATGGAGTGACAGTGTAGAATTTACAGCCAAGAAAAAACATATCAGAGACTCTGCACCTCATATGAAAAGGTGATGTGTGCCTTAACAAGCTGGAGGATTATCTGAATATTTCTACAAAAATAAGTTGCAAATGGAAGAAAGAAATCTCAAGCAGCGAGAAGCCTTTAATGGAAGTGACTGCTCCTCTGCAAATGGCCACATGATTTTACTGAAAAATTCAAGAAGGAACTTAGTTTTTGCCTATTCATTTGTTTTCACAGAGTTTAGCTGCCCTATCTCTTTATTGCTAGAATACGAAATCTATCTTGAAGTATTAAATCCATACTGTTGTGGCATTTATTAACTTGATTAGAAGAAGGAAAGTAGACTGCATTGCTACACCAAGATTTTAGTGATTTTCTGTCTTTTATTCTCCTCTCACTGTTACGGTGACTAATTACTGAGAACATGCTGCCTTTACTGGGCTCTCTCAAGGCCAGCTAATTACATGGCTCTAATTAAGTGATTTGTTATGCAGGCTTAACTTTTCCCATTTCATAAAAAGTGCCTTTATACTGTCTTGAGAAAAAGAAAGGGGGTACTTCTAACAGAAGAAGCAGCAAGAAACTTCAAATCTTGATTCTTCCTCTGGAGGAAAAAAAAAGGGAATATAAGATACTCCACTGATATTTTTCTTCCTGAAGAGAGAAGGATGCTGACAGTATCCTGATGTCCTCTTCTCGCATTTTTCACTTAGTAAATTCTAATCTCTCTTAATGGAGGCGCTTGCAGGAACAGAACATAGTAAGAGATACTTAAATGAGCTTCAAGCCAAATGGCATTCTTAAGATTGAGCTATTTGGGCAGTCTTCAAGAAATTACCTACTAATCTCAATTTATTTTCCAGTAGATGGCTTACCTGCAAAACACAACTGCATTTGACATCATGTGCAAGGATTACTCCTAAAATAGACTGGGATGTGTACTAATGTCATTATGCATTGCATTTGCTCCACATTTTGAAAGTCTGGGGAAAATTAAAATACATGTGGTTTGGGTTTTTTTAACAGCTTTCAGATCAGTGACAAATATATAAAGATTGTGTATGAAATGATGTTATCATTTCTGTAAGCAACTTATTCAAATCCATTTCTATAATTAACAAAGTTTAAAATGAAATAGTGTTCTTTGGAAATGGATGATATGATAGGATATAGCTACAGCTTCCACATCAACACACATCCTTTGAACACTAACAATGCCCTTATTAACACAAACATAATTTGACTTACATGTTTGCAATATAGCTGGCCTTGTCCCAGATTATTGGACAATGATGTTGCAATATTAAAGACAATAAGAAATTAAGGTACAGGCTCAAATTTACTGTTAAGTCTAAGTATTTGACGTGTTCATTCCATTAAAGTGGTCCATACATATCATATGGACATAGTTTTTAATTTGTGGAAAAGATCTCAGCTCCCATAATGTTTTTGAATGCCTCAGATGCTCAGTTCTTAGTGTACAATTTTTTTTTCCCAAGTATATATGAAAGATGGCTCACGAAATTATATGTAATGATACTTATCTTGGTATAAAAAATCACAATCAGTATGTCTTCATCAATTCTTCCTTGGCGCTGGAGAGAAAAGTAAACAAGTATTCTGGAATAATAATGGTTTGTGCTAGCTGACATATGATCTGTGACATGAGCATTGGCACTCCGACTTTTTTAAATATTTATTCAGGATTTCTTTTCCTTAAAGACAGGTTAGAAACACCTTGTCTGATGGGAAAAACTTGGGAAAGAATGCTTTGATGTTTTAAGAAGTTGATATCATTTATTTCCATTTGCTCTCTTTTTCCTTTTTTACATCCTATTCTTTCTTTCCTCAACTAAAAATGTTCTGTAAAAAAAGATCAATAAATATGTGCTATAACTAGTGGTAGTATCTATCAGGCACTGATCATCATTTTTCATGATGTAAAAGAGTAATCAAAATGTTTTAACTGCCCACTTGGTTCTTTATCTAATGTTACACTGACCTGCCAAATCCAAAATTTGACAAATGACGTCATCTAAATTCAATGGGCATCCATAAAAACGGAAATAGTTTTACGAAAAGAGGAGAGAGAGAAAAATGCGTCCCGAAAAAAGTTGGAATTATGAGGAAAACTGCAACAGAAATATAGGCTGTAAATGATAATCTTTTGAATATTATGCTAAACTGGCATCTTCCCTACAGACACTTCAAAGGAAATTCCACCTGAACTGTAAATCTATGGAAGCAGTTGGATCCCATCACTTCATTATGTTTAGAGACACGAAACCTAAATTAATTTTTTTGGTCAGTTTTTTGAAAGTTTTTGTTTGGGAAAAACCTTTAAACCTTGCTACCCTTTAAAGAAGGTCTCCTTCACACCTCTAGAGTTCAGATGATTTTAGAAAAATTGTATTGTACAGGTGCTGAATTTTATCGTCTGTTGTGCTAGTGAATGCTTCTAGGTAATGGAGTGAAAAGCCTGACGCAGCGCCCTTCTGAAGCTTTGAAATCCCTGTCTTTACAGTGGATAACATTTGAGCCTTTCTGCCTTTTTGATTTAATAATCCAAACACAGCGTTGGTAAGGTTTCATAAATGGTGCTTGGATACCCAACCCGAAGCATTTACCGTCAAATGGGACCAGTGTAGAATCACGCTTACTGTCACTTTTCATTCTCACCTAGCTCAGCAGATGCATTGAGATGATAAGAAATAAGAAATTAATAAACTTTATCTTTTTCACAGAAATCAAAACTCTAATGTTATGACCCCCTCCACTAAAGGAATCCATTTTATTGAAACTGAATATGATCTAAAGACAGTGTTTTGCACCTTCCCTTGCCAATTTATGTTGCTTTAAATTATTACGTAATATGGTTGTAGATGTTGAATTTCCTCTGGTACTGGATGAAAAAAACCCCACTTTTCTTTCTTAGAGTATTCCTTCAGAGAGGTTTTGTTTCAGCTATTGGAACAAAACTGCTACTTCTTACATAGGAAAAGATGAATTTCTCTGGAATGACGCTGCTCTGCTGGGAAATCTGAAATAAGGTCATTGATGCATTGCTCATCTTCCCACACATGTGCTGTGGTGCAAGAAAGGCTGGTGGCATTTGCAGCAATCTATCTCTGTTTGCATGCTAATTCTGTTGAGTTCTTTCACCATCTGTTTCTTGCAAGAGATCAGGCTGACTGGTCCTGGGGATTTTTCCACACTTGCTAGAACAGTCAATCTTGGCATTGCAAATGCTTTTGTTCTCTGGTAGCTTTCCATTTCACATGGCTACACCCAGGACTTGCAAATCCCAGCACGTGGGCCAGCATGGCAGTTGTGACCATCAGCTGGCTGCTTTAATTACAGTAACTTTCATCTCATCTCTTGGAATGAGCATGTTAATATATCATGCATGGGGTCCAGCCAACTAGCTGACCAAAACCAAGATGCTCTTACCTCATATATTAGTATAATTTTTAATTCATAGAAAGCATAGCTAACAAGAACCACAGTACATATGTACAGTGACTATTCTGCCCTAAGTATCTACAGAAATGGCAGTGTAAATGTCAGATGACTTTTTACTTACTATAATAAACTGCTGTAACAAGTGTGTTTGTGTGTTTTGAGGCTATTTGTTTTTTCCTTATTTTTGTGCTGTGAGGCAATGAAACCAAAGAAATTGGTCTCAATGTCCCTTCTGGGACTGCAGAGATCCCCACACATCAAACTCCAAAACGTACCTCTACCCTTACTATATTAGACCAATCTTGGATTTATCCCTCACTTACAAACTATGTGAAAACTATGAAGCAAAGATTTGGGGATGCTAGATGTGAGTAACAGCCTCATTCTAGTGACTACATCGATGTGCACTTCACAAACTTGCAGAATTATTCAACAGAACTTAAAGAATGAAACAGATTTTGTGTCTCCTATCTCCTCCCACAAAATCCCTGATGCTTCTGCTAGTTCAGTGTCTCTGCTTTATGGTAAGGACAAGAGTGTGCCTAATCAACTGCAGATTGCTTTGGCATTTTTCCAGCAGGCAAAAATGTTCCTGTCTTCTGCTCATAGATTCTAAGGAACAAACAAAATCAGAAAAAATATGGGTTTTCAGAGGTGTTAGGAGGAAAAACAAATTTGTGAGAGTACAAACTCTATCTTATCACTTGATCGCTCTTAGGTTATGTCAGACTATCTGCTTGGAGAAAGATTCACTTTGGGAGGTAGTTTTCAAAACTATTCATTAGAAAAAAAGATGTGATTTACAAGCTGAATGTTTCAACGAGAATCTTAAAAGCTCTCTATTTTCTTCCCTCAGGAAGACCTGGTGAAATTGTAGCAGGAGATGAAATGGAAATGTTTTGTGCTACTTCAGAAAGTAAGGAGCTGCTGTGCCTGAAACTCTTAGAGTGAGGAGAAGTTCAAAAGGGTTTGTGCAGATTTTCTGAAAGCATATATTTCTAAAATCACAATATATTAAAACAATATTCAATACAGTGATCTTGGAGTTCTTAGGCAATAGAGTAGATCAATAAGAGGCATGATAAAACCACAGAGTTGTGAATTGTGCTGTTTTGAGACAAAAGACACACTCCTCATTCCAAAGGGAGCATTCTTCCAGCAAAAGAGGTCTGACTACAGCTTCTCTGGAGTGGATGGGATTTCAGCTGCAAGGTGCAGAAGCAGTTCTGAAACTCTTACCCCCATCATCAGCCTGAAAAGAACAAACTTCACCCTTTGTAAGGGTACAAAACAGGTGAAAGGACTGACTGTGAAGGCAAATCAAGGTGACTCTACCAAAGTGACTGATTTTTTCAATTGTTGGTACGATTATTTGCTGTGTTTTACTTAGAAATTCACTGCAGCCTGTAGAGAGAAACAGATAGTTTTTAGGCCCTTCAGGAACTCAGCTTAGTGCCTCTGAATTGCCACTAACTGCAGAGGAAGTCTCAGAAAATTACCTTCACCAGGAGGAAATTTGGCTTTGTCATAAATGATAACTGTGCTTGAAGAGAGATTACTATAAGCAGCTTACTGCTGGCTGTGGTATGGTTAAGCAGAACAAAACAAATTCACCAAGCAAAAATAAGTTTGATAAAGTAAAATGCACCTCCAAACGGCTGGATGCATGCGTGACCTCAGCTTTAAAAAGAGGGGTTGTATCAACCAGAGCAGCTCATAAAACACAGTACTCTTGTCAAGTTGTTGGATCTGTGTTTCTATCCTCTATTCTCCATCCAGAGAGATGGAGAAAAACAGTCGCCAAGCATAACTTCAAAATCGACAGGTGGAAAACCAACAGACTGTGAGAATATAAGCAATTTTATAATTCCACTAGTAGGATAATGGAAATTTGGGAGATAGGAATTTGTGTAGCTGACATAACCACTGTTAAAGCTTAATATAATTTAAAAAAAAAAAAAAAAAAAAAAAAAATTTTATGGAAAAGCATTTGTGAAGAAATGTATTTTAGCTACTCTAAAATCAGGTCACTTGACTGTATGAGATTCTCAAGGCAGTTGATTTTCTATTCCCTCAGTGCTTGTGTCTGAGAGCAAAATAAGTGAAGTACCTGGGCTTATTTAGCAATAAGTTGAATCTTGCTTGGTTTAGCATGCACTAGTGTGGCAGAGAGCAGCTAAATACTCTTGTGGGAGAATGAGGAATCTGGGCAACAGAGTCCCTCATTCCTTGAGTGTTAATAACTATCCAGAGTGAGACTTTTCAGTAGAGATATATGCACTCTGAAAATGCTCCTGCTCTCATCACAGGCGATGCCACCTACTTTGCTGGAACTGTATCATGCTTGGTAATGTTATTTTCTCTCTCTCTCTCTCTTAAGTTACTTATTTGTGCAGTTCAGGCAAACCTATCAAAATTTAACGCCAAATGTTAAACCAAAATTTTAAAATTAAAAATGAATTTTAAATTTAAATGTAACAAAAGAAAAATCTATATACCGTGTTTGAATTTTGCCCATCTATTTCTACAAGGAATTGAAATACTTCACAAGAAACATTTCAGTTCTTTTGTGATAGCTCTATCTCACTTCTGCAAAAGCACAGTTCTCCCTTTTTTCTTTTAAGGTGAAGCTTCAATGACTTTTTGTCAGGGTTTTCCATTTCATTTTACTTTGGTTGGCTAGATGTTTTGGGACAATATCTTTGACAAACAAAACCTTTAAAGTAGTCAGTTACTTGTACAGAAAATACCACAGAATTGTTTTGCATACCACAGGATCATTTCGATCAGTTTCATAAAATCCTTGATTAGGAATTAAAATGTTAATTCTCTCTTGTGAACAGGAGTTAAATTGCTGTTATCTCCTTAAGAAGCTGATGAAGGTTTTCCGAGTATTTCAAAGTTAATTGTGTCGTAAAACCCTATATGCTTCACTGCAAGGAGAATATGAATTTAAACTTAAAAGTTTGACGGAAGTTTTATAAAAACAACATCAGTGGTATTCAGTAAATATGACAATCCATTTAAAATGATAATTGAGTCTGGGGGAAATACCAGGCAAATAAACATATTATACAGGCAGTAATCTTCAGAAAAGAAATAAGAAAAAATAAAACCCAAAAGAAACACAGCTTTTTAGATTTTAATTTTAACTTTTTCAGTGGTGGTTTTAAATGTTTGTTTAAACTAAGTCTCCATTTAGAAAATGTGCATTTTCCTTCGCTGGAGTTCCCTCTTTTGTGTGGAACTGATTTCACTCCATTTAAACATGGCTAGTGAGGTGAAATCACTCAGATATTCTAAAATCAAAGTTTAACCTTGAGCTGCACACATAAAGACTCTGACTTGCTGTGCGGTTTTTGGGGGTGTGCGCATGTCTTTGTTCATTTCTTTAGAGAAAATAAGAAGCATGTTACGCCAAAGAGAAAAGCCCAGTGTATTAACTATGAGTTTCTGATTTGATTCAGCAAATATCCAAAATTGCTGAATATTGGATTTAGATTAATGCAAGTGTTCATATCCCAGAGACCTACCCCGCCACTGAATTTAAATGGAAAATAACCATTGCTGGTTTGTAACTGAGTTATCATTGAACTGCTCTCATCACACAATTGTCTTACACTGCTCCAGCTGGTTTCTCCAGTTCCCCAGCAGCACTGGAAATGCCCAAATATCCCTTTGTATCCTGTCGATAAAATCCTCTTCTGTCTCCGTCCTTCTTTCCTGTGGTAAGTCCAAGGTTATCCACTAATGTGGAGAGAGGTTGTTCTTGCAATAGTCAGCCAAGGTGCAGAACAAAGGAGTGCATCTGAATTAAAATGTCCACAAGTTCTTTCCAATCTAAATTATTCTATGATTCTGTGACATATTTAAAAGCCTTTCATTAAAACTTTATTATACCTCATTGGTACTTGGGTAGAAAAGGTATTACAGATTCCAGATTAATCAAACAACCAACATGACATCACTGCAGAAGGAAAAAAGTGGGAAAAGACAGAGTAGAGAGTTGTCACAAACCTCTGAGATTCTGCTTTATGTCTTAGAAGTAGGGAAAAGACAGATTCTAGCAACGAGATTTCATGTTTAGTTTCAGGGGATGTGCTTTATTTCCAGTTCTATAGAACAACTGAAAAAATATAAAGGAAATGGAAGTTTTCCAAGAAAATTAGATTTAGTTGAAACCCTCTTGCTGCCTAGCATTCTTCCAGTCAGGCCCTTTTTTTTCACTGTCGATGGTAATATTGTGGTGCTTAGCAGTGGCAGCCATCCAAAAAGGATAGATGACACCCTCTGCTGTCCTGTGGCAAAATGTAAATAACGTGAGTTAAGGATTAACCAATTTGGGAAAATGGACTCCAAGAGCAATATCTGATGCCCATTCATCAAGGCCAGTTCACAGGTAGTCCAGTGTATCTGATCTCAGAGGGCTACAATGAAAACATCTCAAGACATTTCTTTATATACGTAGTACTATCTAAAAATGTTGTACCCTGGAGCATATAACAACCTAGTTATTCCCTGAGAGATGCAGTCAACCTCAAGAAAATAACATATCTTACACTGGTGATCTGAATATGGAAGAGGAGGTGAAAGAAAGCACTAAGCTGAGCATTATTATGTTCGCCCAGCTGTCTCAATGGTTGCAGCCAGGATGCAAGCAACCCTGCTAAGAGTCTGTCCAGGTGGAACAATATTCACTCACACTAACTGAATGATGAACAAAGAAGAACTTTGCCCAAAGCCTTCTTTGGCAGCTTCCTGAGCCTCTGACATGGCTAAAGGCTATTCTGAAAAAGAGTATAGAAACCAAGCCAAGGCCAAAGAGATTGAAAGAATGGTACCCACTGGGAGACAGTGGAAAAAGAACTGATAATATTTCCACAATATTCCTAAAACACATGCAGAGAATGAAAATCTGAAATCTAGAGCCGGAGGCTCAGCAGAACTTCAAAACTACCAGCCTACTCTTAAAATGGCTTTGCATTTGAAAGCCTATCACTTATCTATTTAAAGCATCTGCCTTTGACAGTTGTTTAAAATTAACCCCAGATAAACCTGTCCCTGACATTGTGCAGAGTTATCACTGTGGTTGGAGAGCCAATCTGTACCGATATGTCACCAGGGTCAGTTGTACTTTGCTCTTCCAGCCATTCTTGTGTCTGTTTATCCTTGCCAGGCATTTCCCTTTTTATATTATTATTTATTTTGCAGGACTTTCTTCTGGTTTATTTCTGTTTGAAATTTAGATCTGTTGGCCAGATTGAAAGCTGGTTTCCAAAGCCATTAGGAAGACAGAGCTTACTCCCAGTTCTTCTCCAGGTAGAGGTACCACATGTGCAGGAAGCCGGGAAAGCCAATTATATCCTGGGCTGCATAAAAAGAAGGCTGTCCAGCAGGTTGAGGGAGGTGGTTCTCCCCCTCTGCTCTTATGAACTCCCACCTGTAGAGCTGCATCCAGCTCTGGGGTCCTCAGCACAAGAATGATGTGGGTCTGCTGTGGAGACAGGCTGAAAGAATTGAAAAAGAGAAAAAAAAATTAATATTTGGCAACAAAGTTGTCCATCTCCCAGTCAGTTTCTCTGTACTGAATTAAAATATTTGCTGTTCTTCTTTTACTTTTATTTTAAAATATTTTAAAAGGATAAGATTTGAAAAATAACTTTTTTTGCTGCTTCCTGTAAAGGTGATTTTTTAATCTCTCATTACAAGGCAATGTGGCTTCTAAACTTTCTTCTCTTGTAAACTGAACAACAAAATAGATCCCTCTGCTATTAAATCTCTGGGCCCCCATTAATCTCAGTCATGTGTCACCCATGAGATATACGATTCTCATTCAGCACTATTATATTGGTTTCTTTTTCAGCAAGTCATTTTTATTCTACTCTCCTGGGATAAGTATCTACTCGACATATAATTTCAGTAAATCTCCTCAGACTGGGCCACTCCAGCATTTTATTATTAGGAAATTAAGACTATTGCTTTATAAAGTATTTTTCCAAGATTTAATAATGGTTGGAATCAAAATTATTACTTTACCCTTCAATAATAATAATAATAATAAATCTGTGCTGAAACAATTTTATTTGATTGGGACATAGAGATAAGATTATGATTCAGGATCAAGTTTGCACTAGACCTTGATTGTCTGCCGGAAAATTTACTCTCTGCAGGTTGCCCTGGTGAGCATCAGGCAGCACAGAGAAACCAGAGCAGAGCAAATGTACCAGTGGCTGTGCAGAGAGGAGCATTGGAGGCAGGCCGAGGGCATGGTCCTGCATCAAGACCAGCTGCCTCTGCTGCCTGCTCTGCCTTTGGCATCTGCTGCCCTGTGAGTGTGCAGCTGCAGCACGACTTCCTGTGGGAAGAGGTGCTGCCAACGTGGTCTGGGGGCTCACGGTCTGTGAGCCCATGGCTGTGCCCCCCAGCACCTGAGTGGCACCCATGTTTGGGCAGGAGGGGAAAGGCAAAGGCATTAGAAGGGAGAGAAAGAAGCACCTAGTGGTTGTGTGAGGGAAATAGCAATTTATTTCCTTTTTGGTCAGTAAAGAGTTGCAAGAGGCATTCTAGAGCTGCCAGCGGGTTGGCTTCTTGCAGGGCTGGGGAGAGTCC
>VZTF01001480.1:0-25753 GCA_013397755.1 Cnemophilus loriae
CACGCCGGGAGTTGTGGTCCCCGCGCCGGCCCGGCAGGGGGCGCCCGGCGGCGGGAAGAGCGCGGGAAAGCGCCGCGTGAGCCGCATTAGTATGCAAATGAGCCGCTAATGAGCCG
This sequence comes from Cnemophilus loriae, assembly GCA_013397755.1. Classification (NCBI taxonomy): domain Eukaryota; kingdom Metazoa; phylum Chordata; class Aves; order Passeriformes; family Corvidae; genus Cnemophilus; species Cnemophilus loriae. Next base: position 117 of record VZTF01001480.1, read on the forward strand.
GGTAATGACGCGGTTAATGAGCTGAGGGGCGTGTTCCTCCTCCTCTCCGTATCCTCAGAGAACCCTCCCCTATCTGGCGCCTTTCCGCGGGCAGCGTCCCGCGCTCGGAACAGCCCTGGCTAATTAATCACCCCTTCTGGCTAATTAATCAGCCCTTCGGGCTAATCACTACTGCCGGATAATTACCGACATCAACAGGAGCACAGGCGGGATGTCCCGCCAGATTCCCCGGACAGGACAGAGGAACCAACAATTGCAATAGAGATACCCCAGTAAATAGGATGTGAACTGACTGGAATCAATCAATCGATCGATCGATCAATACAGGCACATCAGGGGAGAGGCAGATCTCACATAACCCCTCTCAGGGGACATATTCCTTTAGGAAACAGCCCCCTCCCGGTACAGCCGGCTGCCAGGGAGCGGAGGAGCCAAGTGGGGACAAGGACAGTGACAGAGATGTCTGTGTTCCCAAAACACAGTCAGTGTCCCCAGAACTCTCTGGTCCCGCGGGCTGAGGCTCCTCTGCATCCCTTCCGCGCTGAACAGCCAGGGGGATGCATAGCTGCCTCGCTCTGTCCCCACGGTCTGTACCCCCGGAATTTTTGGGTGGCAGCAGCCTGGCTCCTGTCGCAGTGACAGCACGGCCCGGGTGGGACGGCCCCTCCCTGTTTGGGGGCCACAATCGCCATCACTTAAAAATAAACCTCGCGATCAGAGGTCTTGAGGATTCGAGTCTTGATTTCACTGCGGATTATTTGGGTTCCAAAAGCTGGTTCCAGCCCCACCGATGTGTTTTTGGGGGGATGAATGCATCGGTTTTCTGTCCCCACAACAGAGGGACAGACGTGACAGCTGCTCTGCCGTCACCATCTGCCCCACGTGTGATGCGGGGGTGCCTGCGGGCAGGGGGTGTCTGTCGGTCCCCAAGTGGGGACAGGGGACCTGAACACCAGCAGTGACTGCCCAAGGATGAGCAGTGCTCGCTGCCTGCCCCGGGTGACCGAGGGCAAGTGACCAGCGACGCGGGAGCTTGTGAGGGGGGTGTCAGTGTGACAGGGTGTCTGTGAGTCCATAATTAGCCTCGCGGGTGCTGGGTTTTAGTCAGAAATGTTCAGTCTTCACCCACGTCCCACTCTGCCGTGGCAAGTCGCTGTTCCCCGGGGGAAGCAGTGCAGGGAATCCCGGAGCCTTTCCCCATCCCCCAGGCAGGAGGTCCCCATCTCCCCCAGGAGAGATGACCCCATCACTTGGCTGAACGCAAACGCAGAACCTGCTCAGTCCATCGATCTGAGGAGGGGAAGAACCTCCCTGATCTAGGCTGAGTGTCCTTTTCTGGGTGTCCCATCCCTGCCAGTGCCCAAGGCCGGGTTGGACGGGGCTTGGAGCAACCTGGGATAGTGGAAGGTGTCCCTGCCCGTGGCAGAGGGTGGAACTGGATGGTCTTTAAGCTCCTCTCCGACCCAAACCATTCCCTGGTTGTCTGACTGTGATTAAAGCCCAGCAGCGGCCTCGGGCGCGGCGCTGCCAGGTGGCCGCCACTGTCGCAGCCCCCACAGCCAACTTGCCCCGGCGTCACTTTGGCGCTGGTGACCAGCTTTAATTCCCTGGCACGCTTGGCTGAGCACTCCCCACCCCCTTGCAACTGCCTCCTATTCCAGGAAGGAGCGCTGGAGCTTTTGCCTCACTTTTCACACAGCTTTCGGCAGCTCCAATGTCATTGCCTTGGCGACCGGGACGCTACTCCAGTGTAGTGCAGTAAATAACGTAGATCCTCAATCCCAGGCCATTCCTGTCTGCGGGAGACCTCCGGGGGAACTCAAAACGCAGGTAGGAGGGAAAAAAAAACTACAAAAGGAAACCCCTTGCTCTGGGTGTGTGTGAGTTTCCCGGCACGACCCTCTCCCGAGCGCTCGATAACGCGGCTGGAAGATGATTTGCGGCCGCTTTGCTTCGAGGGCTTGTGACACGATATTGAAGTGTCATGGAAAGTTTGCTCCCAAGTGTCTTAGCTCTGGAGTGAAAGCGCTTGTGGAGGAGCCTTGAATGGGTGAAGCAAAGGAGGGGCTGGATCCCGGTGGGATGCGGGGGCCGACTGCCCCAGCCAGGTCTCTGTGCAGGGCTGAGGCTGGGCTGCCGAGGAGGGCCGGGGAGCAGCGGCCTCACCTCCTGCTGCACCATGAGCTGCTGTCAGTGACTGCAGCCAGAGAGGATTTCTGGCCAGCCTTCCTCCTCCTCGGAAAGAAAATTGTTGATAAGCTGCTGGACCCCAGAGAGGGCTCCTGAGATTCAAAGTGAGCTGCAGGAAAGCTCACTCGCTCGCTCTCCACTGCTTTTACAAACCTCATTTTGCAGGTGTGAATTTAACAGTCCGGGACAAATGAATGATAGCACAGGGCAGTGCTGGCACCTGAGTTGTTTGCTGTGGGCTGGATGAGCCTGATGGGTCTCGTTGTGCAGAGGAGAGAAGGTCCAGGGCCGGTTCCCAAGTCATGGAGCAGCTCCGTGTGAGAGGTGGAAAAGGCTCTCAAAAGTCCTGCTCTCCCAGAGAGTCCTTAGGAATTAGTCATAACCCTGTCATATCGGGTTTGTGCATTTATCTCTCTTTAAGGTGGCTGCAAAATGCTGCCGCGTTTCGTTCTGGGCTGTTGGAGTGGCAGGATAGCGGTGAATTTGTTATTTCCAAGTGATAACAAACACTGGGCATTTCTAGGTGCTGAACCTGAGCCCTAAAGTGGATGGTGAGATCAGAGATGCTCCTTCCAGAGGGTGCAGAAACTCAGTGGGCAGGCAGCGCTCCCAGCAAGGCTGAGAGCCCACGGTGCCCTTCACCGTCCTCATTGTGATGAAAAAAGTTGAGTTTATAATCATTCCAGTAATTTATTCAGGCTCTGTGGTCACAACGCGTGAGTGAGGCACGGTTGGACAGACGGAGGTTCATCTGCTCTGCTTCTCTAGAGAGTTCTCCCATATTGGGGTGGCTGTAGGGACCTCGGTTTCCTTCTCCCTCTGCCTCTGGGGCTGGGTTTTCCACAGCAGCGTGGAAAACGGAGTACGCGGCGCTTTTCCATACCAATCTTTGGAAATTATTTCAGTGGCAGTTCACAGGGAAGTTTCACGGGCGGAAGGAACCGGACCCGGTGTGGCCTCGCCGGGTCCCGCATCCCGGAGGCGGCCGCCCCGCCGCGGGCTCAGCCGGGTCCCACGGGGAGCAGAGGTGGAGGATCGCCTGCTCGCAGGCTTTCCTTCCCCGCTGCCCTGCCCTTTCCCCGTGTGCGGTCTCCCTGCAATGCCCTGGCTAGCAACAGAGGGAAGCAGCAATCCAGCGAACGCTGGAGCCGGCTCGGAGTGCGCCTCTCCCAGTGAACACCGGCACATCCCACCGGCGACCCTGGATCCCAGCACCAACCCCCTGGTTTGCACATTTTGGTCTTTTTCCCTCTGGAAACCTGCAATAAATGCAGTGCAGGTCCCTCCCGAGCTGTGCCAGCCGTGCCAAGCATCCCCTCACTGCCTCCCTGCCGCGTCGAGGCGAAAGGCTGGAGAATTCCTTGCTGCACTCTTCCCTAGGAGAGGAGAGCTGCACTTTAATAAGTAGTTTGGGGTGTCTGGAGGTGATAATCCTCCTGATGGAGTCTGGCTGGAGAACTCTGCCTGGAAGAAGTGAGGATGATACCCCAAGTCTTCCCTTTGGTGTGGGGAGCTGGTGACAGCGGGGAGCTGACACAGTCAGGGCAGAGGCAGAGCTCTGAATAGGCTGGAAGGGGCAGGGAGCTGAGCCTGGGCTGTGGCTGGTCCTGAACTCAGCCCCAGGTGCCCTTTACTCAGCCTTGGGCACGGGAATTGCATCCAAGCCATGAGGAATGCTGCCAGAGCAATACAGAGTTAGGCTCTAAGGCTCTTCCCAGTTTACCTTTAATTTTGATGTTGCACGGAGCTCCCACTGCTTCCCACAGGGTGGCTTTTCCTTCTGCAGGACCTCACCATCACAGAGCTTTCCCAGCTTCCCAAATGTGAATGCCTCCAGCATTCCCTGCATAACGGGGCTCTGAATGGCACCTCCTTTCAGAGGGGATTACATCAGCACCGGGCAAATTTTGGGGAACCCTATTTGTAAGTAAATTGGTCTGTAAATTCTTTACCGACCCAGGTGCCTGGTGCCAGGCTGCCACTTTTGCTGCAGAGGTGCTTTCCCAGGATGAGCAGGGATCAGAGCAGCAGGGATGTGCCTTAACAGCACCAGCCACCCCAGCTTCCCTTTGTACCCCTTAATTCAGAGCTCAAACATGAGAAGTCACTGGTCTGACTTTGCACGCCCAGGTTGTGCTTTGAAAGAGTGAAAGGGAACTTCCAAAACGCCCTTAAAATAGTCAGATTTCTTTCCTTTTGAAAACGAGAGCAGCCACGTGGTTAGAGCTGGTGTCACCCCTGATGACCACACAGCCGGGGCGGTGCGGAGGTGCTTTCTCCTCTGGAGGAAAAGGCCTGGCTACTTCCTGAACCTGCTCTGGGCCATGGAAAGCAGCATGGAAGAAGGGTAAGGCCACCAGCAGTCACCTGCATCTGTTCTAGGCTTTTCTTCCTCTCAAAGCTGCCCTGCAGGTCCTTTCATTTCTCTGTGTGTCACACGTGGGATGAGGAGGGATGGGAGGACACCAGACTCTGCCTGTTAGCTGTCCCTGACATGGGACCCGTGGGGAACAAGCCCTTCTGTGCCCTCCCGTGCCCTCCTGTGCCCTCCTGTGCCCTCCTGTGACGTGGGAATTCCTCCAGGCAGGGTGGCTGCGGATGCTGTGTTTTGTAGAAAGCAGCTCACGGGATCTGCTGACGGGGAAAGCTTCCCTGCTTTCATTTTAACTCCCTCCCCTGCAGCCACCCGGTCCCCAGCTGAGTCAGAGGGGCCCGGGGCACCCCGAGCATCCCTCACTCGGGGAGCAGCTGCTCTCCACTCGGCAGCTCGCGCCCAAAAAGCAGGAAGTGTCGGGTTTTCACTATGAGATGTCGCAGCTGAGATGGGATGCTAACACCAGCGTGGGTAAAAAGGGGCAGCCAGATGTGCCTGGGGTGTATCCCTGTCAGCCAGGGCAGGGGAGAGGTCCTGCTGCTTCCAGCAGAGGGTAAGGGAGGAGGAAGATGGTTGCCCACAGGGGAAGGCAGCACGAGGCTCAAGATGGCTCCGTGAAACCTCCGGCTCCGGCTGCTGGGTCTGAGAGGCTCTGGGCACACAGGGAGAGCTGGGCTGGGCTGGGCTGCTTTCCTCCCATGCCTGAGAGAGGCCAAGAATCCTTGTGCAGGGGCGAGGGGAACGGACTGGACTGAGCATGGCTCTGGTTATGACTGTGCAGCAGCATCCAGGAGGCTTTGGCTGAAAGACGGGTTCATTCTGCTGAGCTTGGGTCACCCCTGCGTGCTGCCCTGCCCTGCACTGCTGGGGGTGTGGGCATTGTCCCCCACGAAGGGCCACGGCAGTCTCCAGTCCTGTGTGTCCCCCGTGATGGGCCCTGGGGGGCTCTGGTCCTGAGTGTCCCCCACGAGGGACACTGGGGTCTGTGGTCCTGTGTGTCCCCATGATGGCTCTGGGGGTCTCTGATCCTGTGCATCTCCCATGATGGCTCTGCAGCTTCTGGTCCTGAGTGTCCCCCACGAGGAACGCTGGGGTCTGTGGTCCTGTGTGTCCCCCATGACAAACCCTGGTAGTCTCTGGTCCTGAGTGTCCCCCATGATGGCTCTGGGGGTCTCTGATCCTGTGTGTCCCCATGATGGCTCCGGGGAGCTCTGGTCCTGAGTGTCGCCCACGATGGGCCCTGAGGGGGCTCTGTTTCCTGCCGTGCTGCTGGTAGTGAGTTGGGATTGAGGGATTCCTGCCCTTTGCTGGAGTGAGATGGCATAGCACGGCACAGCACGGCACAGCACGGCACAGCACGGCACAGCACGCTGGCAGTGCTAACCCGGCTGTTTCCCTTTGCCCCCAGAGTGATTTATCCCCTGGCGGACTCCCCCGCTGTGAAGATGTCGCAGTCATCCCCAGCTGACGAAGGCACCACGTTCGAGCACCTCTGGAGCACGCTGTGAGTGGGGTGTGATCGTTCCCCGTGGGGGGTGTTCCGAGGCAGCGGTGCCTCTTTGCCAAAGACAAATTTCCTTTTGCATCCTCTGCTTTCCACAGACGCCTTTGTCACCTCGAGAATTTTGCTCCCGGGTTCCAGACTCTCTGCTCAGGTCATTCCATTTGCCAAACACACCGCTGTCTGTCTCATGGGTAGCTGCTTCCTGGCTGCAGTGCTCCAGGGCAGCATGGGGACGGTGTCAGGGCCAGAGCAGAGCTCCCCTCAAGTTGGAACCCTTAATTCCAAAATTAAACATCTTCCAGCCTCACCAAGATGTTTGCAAGTCTTCTGGCCTCTGAACCTCATAGTTTAATCAAGCAAGGGAGAAGGACTGTGCTTCATGTCATCCTCTTCCTTCCTTCATCCTCTCGTGTAGAGACATCCCAGGGTGACAGATATGCTGGAGTAGCCAGCAGGATGAAAAATTTCCTAAATTTCTGCTTGCTTTACCTGCCAGGTAAAGCCTGCTCTGGCAATAAAAGCAGAGGATGCAGGAAGAAGTTGGGAAAGGGACAAGGTTTGAGGGGACAGCGAGTTGCTGGGGGGTGGTGGTGGCAGCACAGGCTGCGTTGGAGAGCTGGGGAGATGACTCTGCCCTCACCTTCTCCTCAGGGAGCCAGACAGCACCTACTTCGACCTGCCTCCAGCCAACCCCACCGGCAGCAACGAGGTCTCCAACCGCACAGAGGTCACGATGGACGTGTTCCAGATAAGAGGCATGACCGACTCTGTGATGGTGAGTGTGCTCAGACGGCAGGGACGGGGACCTGCACCAGGCACAGACTTGATTTCCCTGCAGGGGTGGGCTGGGGGCTCTGGGGGAGGCACTGGGGTGTTTGCTGGTTCATAAACCGAGCCCAACCTTGCCGGTGCAGCACTGCTGGCAATGGTGCAGGGTCTGGTCACCTGTAATCGATGGCTCAGGGGTCAGCAAAACCGTGGCTCTTTATCCTTAGATAACAACAGTGCAGGCAGCAGCGGGGGCTCGGAGCTCTAGGGGAGTACCAGGAGAGCAGCAGAGTGTCATTCGCACCGGGACAAACACTGTGGAGTAAAAGCCCTTTGTGAGCTGCTGCGGAGGCAGAGCTGCTGGAGGGGCTCCCAGCCCTGCTCCCACCACAGCCCCGGGTCCGTGCCGCTGCCCTTCTTGCGAGAAGCCTTTGCTTCTGCCTAAGACAAAATTTCTCCTGCTTGGAAAAGCATCGCGGGCGTGCGAGACATCCTGGCCGCTTGTGCGTGTTCGGTGGCGCCCGGGAGCATCCCCGAGGCAGCCCTGGCTGTTGGCTGCATCTCCCTGCGGAGAGCCGCTCTTTCCCTCCAGAAAGTCGCTGTTTCCCTCCAGAAATCCGCCGTTTCCCTCGCCGACAGCTTGCCTCCCCTCCCCCAGCCCCTTTTCCCTCGCTTTCCTCTCGCTTTCCCTCCCCTCCCCGGCCTTTCACAGCGGGCAGGAGCTGGGCAGAGTGCTGCTAATTGCGGCTGTGCCCCTCGCTGAGCGAGCCCTCGCCTTTCCCCTCGCTCCCGCTGCAGCCAAAGCCGAGCCCGGCGGGCCCGGAGCAGCCTGGGGTTCATGACAAGAAGTGCTCTGGTAACGGGATGCCAGCGGCCTGAGGGCAAGGCATGAGAGGGGAGAGGCTGCGGAGGGTCTGTGCTGATTGCCGCTGTTCGTGGCGCACAGTGGTGCCAGCGTGGTGCTGATGCTCGGTGGCTGCGAGCAGGTTACCCCAATGCTCTGCCAGGCATTTCTCCCTCTCTATTCCTGTCCGTCCGTCCATCCATCCATCCATCCATCCATCCATCCATCCATCCATCCACACATCCATCCACACACCCACCCTCACCTATGCGTATCTATCCATCCAGACAGAGATAACTCCCTATCTCCCAGACACGGAGCTCTCTCACAGCCACTGCACTGCCTGGTCAGTGCGAGGGTGGGCACCTCAGTGTGCTGGTGGCAGGTGCCAGCCCAGCAGGTCTCCAGCCCCGTGCGGCTGGAAGAAGCTTTTGGGAGCGGGATGCGGGCAGGTTTGGTGGTGGAGCTGGACCCCTGCTCTCCCTGCAGTGGGAATGGTTGGTATCGCCCAGTCCATCACTGGGCAAGCTGGGGCCTGCCCTGTGCTTTAATGAATAGTCATGAGGGACAGAAGGGGTGGGCCCCGTTTTGTTGTTGGATGCAGCGAGTTGACAGAACTAAGGGAGATGAAAAAAGCAAAAAAGCCAACAGACGGCGGCACACGGGTGGCCAGCGCAGCATCCCTGGCGCTGCCCGCCCGGCCCCGCTGCCGCGCTCCTTCCTCCCACTCGCCACCCCACCCCGGCCGCCGCCCCGACCCCATGACTCCCGTGGCAGGAGGCTTCCCCGCGCTCCGTGAACCCCGAGACAACTAAAATGCTCTACATCAGCGACCCGATGCAGCATTACACCACGGTAGGTGCTGCTTGCTATGGATGGGAGTTGCTTTGAGGCTCTTAGAATTATCCTCCACCGCTGGGGCACCTGCTCTGGCTCTGCCTGCCCAGCCTGGCTGCTGCCGCCCAGGATGCTCCAGAGGTTGTCCCAGAGCGTGTCTGTCCCCATCCTGCAGCTGCACGGAGGAGCTGGGGCTGGCGCAGCCCTGCTCACGAGCCATGTTGGTGCAGGATGCTGCAGCCTCGGCCATCGGTTGCTGTTCCTCTTGCTTTGCCCCATCTGGTGCTTGCAGAGCCCAAGGTGTGATTCGAGCCTGAGGTGCCAGGGGTGCAGGGTCCCTTACCTGTGTGTGCACAGGTGGGAGGGGTGTCAGCTGGAGCATCCATCCAAGGAACACCTGGAGGTGCTGGACACCACCAGCACCACTTTGTCATCCACTGGGGACCTCCTCAGCCGAGCCCACACCTCACACCTGCCTCCCCGAGCAGGCTTCCTTTCCCTGGTGGAAATCCCTGGGAGGGCAGGGCAGGTGAAGCAGGACCTGTGCTGCAGGTAATACGTTTCCAGCCCTGTCCTCGAGCGGTGAGGTTGTTTCCTTAGGGAAAAGGGGTTAGTGTCTGTCCCTGGCATTGGGAACAGTCCGGCACAGGCACAGAGGCAGTCGGAGATAGAAGGAAATCACTTCATTCCTGGTTTTTACCTTAAGTGTGTTGGTGCCGAGCCCGTGTGTCCCGCTGTTGGGGCTGTTCCGTGGGAGGTCGTTGCTGCAGTTGTGTGAATAATTATCCCTGTGTGTGTATGTACATATTTACACACACGCAAACACTCCAGCCTTTGATTCCTCTTTTAGGGGACTGTTTCCATAATTTCATCAATTTTGAACAGCAAGTCTGTCGTTTTCCCCGTGCACCTGACTCTGGGTCTCTCCGCCAGCAGATTCCCAGTCTGGGCACTCAGGATGCTGCCTCTTTGTGCTAAGGCAGCCCAGCTTGGGGCAGCCAGGCTGGTTGGCAGAGGTGATACCCTGGGTCTCATACCTCACCATTCTTCCTGAGGGAAGGTTTTGACCCATGCAGAGCTCGGGATGCTCCGTTCTGTGGTGGGTCCCCATTCACTTGTCCATTTACAGCCACAGGCTTCAGCCATGTCTCTCAGCACGGGAGCAAAACAGCTCAGTCCTGATACTCCTGGATCATCTGGGCTGTGAGCAGCCCCATCCTGCAGCAATCCCTTTTCCCTTGCTGCTGTTCTCCTGGCTGATCCCTGAGCTTTGCCTGTGCCACCTCACTGGCTCTGCCCTGCCTGTGCTCCCCACAGCAGCTGCATTTCCCAGTAGGATGGCAAGAGCTTTTCTAATGTGCCTGTTTTGCCAAAGTTTCTCATAAGTTTTTCTCCAGGTGAAGCCTGGATTAAGGAAGAATTGGCTTGTCTTTGGCTGGGCTATTTATAGAGCAGCAAGGAGAAATAGAGGGATTTATGCACATATTTTAGGGGAGAAATGGCTGGATGTGTAAAAGCAAGCCAGATCTTGTTCAGCATTCCTCCAGTTAGTCACAGGCTCCAACGACCTTGTGAGAGATGCAGGCAACAGGAGAACTTCCCTGGAGAAGGATGATTGCCTTTAAACCATTCCACATCGTAGAGGGTTGGGTGAGGTTGGGATCCCAAGTTAAAACACGTCTCCTGATTCCTGAGCCGTGAGCCTTGCAGCCCTTTGGAGAAGGCTGAGCCTGCTGGCTGTGCCCACGGCTGCTTCTACAGCTCTTGGCTTCCCAGATCTGCCCCAGTGGGTGCTGGGGACAGGGACAGTCCTGCCAGGCATGAGGGCAGTCGAGGGGGGCTGTGTCCCTGCTCCAGTGCAGGGAGCCAGGATGACACACGGCAGTGCACTGGACACTGCGTGGTCACCGGCACTGCCACTGCCTCTGGGGCTACAGGGTGAGAGCAACCTCTGAGCAACTCGGGAATTGCAGATTTCTGGGGGCAAAAAACATCCCACTTGCTCTGAGAAACAGCTGGATTTGAGTCTGATTTTCTAGTGAAATACTAAGGTCACTTTAGCCACGCAGCTCGTGGGAATGTCGCTGTGCTTGGGCTGTGCCTGCGGGTAAAGGAGCTGCCAGCTTTTATTGGAAGAATCTGACAGTAATTGGTCAGAAGAGGAATAAGGGAAAAATTGTAAAAAGTCATGATTTCGTCCAATGGGTCTGGAATAAGAGCCAGGACCTGCCTAAGTGGGTCCATTTGCCCTGTGACTTTCCTGCAGTGCTCTGCATCGCAGCTGCGTGCTTTGTAGGTTTGAGGTTTTCCCCAAATTAGAGCTGCATCAGGCACTGGGAGCAAACATCCCGCTGGGAAACCAGCTACAAACCACTGCTCGGGGCTGGCTGGCTCAGGGAAGCACGCCCGGGAGTGGTGTGTGGGTGTGCGTCCGTGAGCAGTGAACACATGAGGCTGGAAAAGAGGTTGGAAAACAGGACAGCTGCTCGGTGCCGTCGCGATGGAGCGATGTCATCGCCAGGGACTGCTGCTCACCTTGCCAGGGTGGCTTCACCGAGCTCTGACACTCTGGCTGCTGGAAGGGACACCATGGAGCAGAGCCCTGCGTGCAGGACAGGGCTGTCATTCCCCGCCTGCACCGGGACATCTCCCACACCTGAGCAAACCCCACACCATCCCTGCCCTCTCCCCACTGTCAGAAGTGTGGCTTTCCCAAGGCAGGTGCTCTAGAAATCCGGCATTGCGGCACCTCGCTGCCTCCAGCGAGGATGGAGCAGCTCGAGGGGGGCGATTTAAGCACACAGAGTTCATCCCTCACACAAGTGGTGACCTGTCGGAAAACCCGAGCCACCCGGACCAGCCCTTTTGGCTCCCCTCCCGCACGCTGGCCCTTTAAGGAGGATGTAACAGGACACCCCAGCCCTGGAGAAAGGTGGCTGAGGTTTCCCTGTCTCTAAACTGGCTGGTGTTTTCTTTTTTCCCTCCTCCCCTTTTCCCTTCCTCCAGTCCCAGTTCAATTTGCTGAACAACAGCATGGATCAGAGCATCGGCAGCAGAGCAGCCTCCACCAGCCCCTACAGCTCCGAGCACACCTCCAATGTCCCAACGCATTCTCCCTACTCGCAGCCCAGCTCTACCTTCGACGCCATGTCCCCGGCTCCTGTCATCCCCTCCAACACCGACTACCCTGGTCCCCACCACTTCGAGGTGACCTTCCAGCAATCCAGCACCGCCAAGTCAGCCACCTGGACAGTAAGTTGCATGTCTTCTACCTTGGCTGGCGAGATGCTCGGCACCGCCGAGCGCGTCCTCACCGCCAACACCCAACGAGGCGGCGGTGGGGAGGCTCGCACGGGGCAGCTGCGGGATGCAGCCACCGCTGATGGGGACTTCACCAGCACAGGTGGTGGCCTTGGGAAGCAAAGCGTGCTGGAAACATCAGCGCTTGCTTTCCAGGGGGTTTCTCCCAAAGGGGTGTGAAGCACAGCGGCTTGGATGTTCACTTCTCTCGCCGCAATTCCCTGAATAGTGGGTAAATGTCCTCCGAAAAGAAATGACCTGGGGAAGTACCTGCCTTGTTCTCACGGTGCTTCCCGGCGTATTTGCCGGCGGGCGCTGTCAGAGACGAGGCCGTGGGCGAGAGGGACCTTTGCTCGTATCTCCCGGCACCGTTCCCGGCTGTGCTGTAAATGCCTGCTCGTCATTTACAGTCCTTCTCCATCCCCTATTAGAGGAGTAACTTAATTCCTAGAAGTCACAGCAAATAACAGAGCAGGTTTTAAGGCGCAGTAGGTTTCGATGCACAGAGGGATGGCTGCACAGCTCCTGCTGTCTGCTCGGGAGCCGGGATGAAGGTTTGGTCTACGGCTGCTCCAACCGCCCTCCTGCTGCCCGGCATGGGAGAGCTCTGCGAGCAGGGACCGGGCAGAACGCACCGGGGCTGCTTTGCTTTTTGTGGCAAAAGGTCCTAAATTCGCATCCCTGCTGCTGGCTCAGCGCAGCGTTTTTAGGGAGTACCAGCACTTGTGGCCAGTGCCGGAGGCATTCCCGCAGCGGGTACCTCTGGAGCACCCGGGAGAGCCGCTCACCGCGCTTGAGCCGGGCGGGTTTTCTCCTCCTGGAAGCACTGGCAGAGCAGGAAGGTGGGGATGGGACGACTGACACCTCGCAGGAGCAGCAGAGTTTCCTCCTGAGCTGCGGTTTGACATTGTCATGGAATGGGCAGGGCAGTGCAGGGATATTCAAGCCCCGGGTGTGATAATGACCTTTGTTTGCGGAAGGTGACGTGTTTAATAGCCAAGACAGTCCTTCCTGCGGGAGACAGAAAGCATCCTTGGATGCTGCCGTGCAGGGACACCCCGGGCAGCGGCCGGCGGGATGCTCCCGGTTGTCGTGGGGAGGATGCGGGAGGAGACGGGCTCCGGCAGCGGCCGCAGCGCTGGGGCTGCGTCCTGCGGAAGCCAGTGGGTGCGTGGAGCGGGAAAGCAGCAGCGAGCCGGCAGCGATCGGGCGTTTGAACGCCGCCGAATTCCCGGCTGGTGCAGTCCAGCAGCTTCTCCGCGGCCGGTGGCTGCAGCTTCACACGGACCGGGGACTTGGGACAGCACCGTGGTTAAACACGACTCGCCCTCGCAGGGGTGGTTAAGTCTCCGCTCTTTCCACTGTCTTTCCTTGCGGGATGTCGCTCAGGGATGCATTTCATTAGGAACTGAATAAACCGGAGTTCCTCGGGCAGGATGTGATCCCAGCCCGCTCCTATCGCTCCCGGAGGGTAACTCCTATCAGTCACAGGTAAAGCTGCACAGGACCTGCACAGGGAAGGGAGGCATTCCCGTGCAGCTGAAACGTCCAAATGGAAACCGAAATAAGGCACTGCAGGCTGTCTTGTCCCGGCATGTAGGGATGGGGGCCAGAACGCGTCCGATGCTCGCTTGTCACTGTCCCCAGCTAGGAGTGCCGGGGGATGGCTTTGGGGTGGAGCAGCAGCAGGGCTCCCCTCCTGAAAGCCATCCCATTCCCCTGGGATCTTTCAACAGTTCTAACTAAAGGGAGCTCAGACTGTCTCGCATCACCCTGTGCTGACCATGCTCCTGTAGCTGCCGCGTCCCACTGGGAGCTCGGCTCACCAGGACAGGATGTGGCTGTTTTTCCCAAGCCTTTGTGGGAGTTCAGGGCAGGCAGTGCCACACGATGCCCTGACAGCCTTGGGGGAGCAGCTGGAGCCGGGAGCTGCCCGGAGAACGCGCTCATTCCAGGGGTGGCTGGGAGCATCTGCGGAGGATGCGCCCACCAGCCAGGGCTGGGAGCCACGGCTGCAAGGAGGGGTCCTGGGAAGGGTCCAGAGGGAGGACTTGAACGCCTGAAGTGGCTTTAACACTTGGGAAGGCAGTGGGAGGTGTGTGGCCCTCTGAGCCACGATGCTGGGGTGGCTGCATCCCCCAGAGCAGGTTGGCTGCGGGGCCAGTGCATCTGGCACCCTGGAGAGCACAGGGGGTGTTTCATTTGAAGCAGTGATTCCTGCAGGATTGCCAAGTTGGGTGCAGCGTGTCCGGCTTGCCGAGGTGCCACGTGAGGGATGGTCCTGCTGCAGTGACAGCTGGTGTCACTCCGTGTCCTCCTGGTGTCCTCCTGGCTGGGGCTGTCACAGGCATGGTCAGTGCTGGAAGATGAGGTCGCTGCCTTCCTCCCACTCACCGTGAGCTCTGCAGTGCCACTGCCACACCTGAGGGTTTGTCCTGGTTTAACGGGGAAAGGAGATCAGCAAAACAGATGTGTTCTATGCTGTCAGTGAACACACAAATAACACTCTATGTGACAGCGTCAGCCTCCACAGGAGCTGGGAACACACGTGTAAGATAAGGAAAAGCCATTGGCAGATGCAGGCACTTGGGAAGGGAAGGTAAATGTCCGGTCGGAGGGGCTGGGGACAGACAGGGACAGCTGACAGCGCAGTGATGGTCACACCAAGCACAGCAGCACCAACCATCCCGGTGCTCTGCAGGACACTCGTGCTTTGGGCCAGCACTTGGGAAGAACCAGCCCAGCCTGCTCCTCCTGGGGAAGCCTCATGGCTTTTGGATGCGCTCAGCTTCGCTGCACCCAATAATTTATGCCAGGATGGTTGATCAATTTCCACCAAGCACTGACCACCAGCTCGGCAGAGCCAACGCGCTGGGCAGCGTTTTGGAGCAGCGAGGGTTCCGCTGTGCTGGAAGGAGTCTCAGCTGAAGGTCTCTTGCAATCTGGGGTTGAATCATGGAGGATCTGGCCATGGAGGAACGGACAGCTGGTGAGCAGGCAATGCCAAAGCAAATGGTTTGTGTGACTCATCTTGTCAAAAGATTTGGCATCGTTTTTTGGTATAATCACGAGCTTTGGCTGATGGATGCGTGTAGCCCAACAGCCTCCTGGTTTTGAAGGGTTTTGACTTGAATCCCTCTGGGAGATGTGGCATTACCCATTCTCCCTCACTTAGGAGAGGAGGCTCCTAAGGACCGGGTGAGCTGGCCACTCTGGAGTGCTGGACAAGTGCTTGCTCTGCAGGGCTGGGCAAATCAATGTCACCCGGGCAGGGCAGCGAGGTGTCCCCAAGCCCTGCCCACACACACAGTGCTCCTGTCCACACTTCAAACCCTCTCTTGACAAAACAGACATGGCTTGGGAGGGAGATGTGAAGAAGAGGAACAATTTGGAACAGATGCCTTGTAGAGCAAGACCAGAGAAACATTCTGCATGGAAGTTCCGAGTAGGAAGAGCAAGCAGGCTCAATCGTGGTGTGCCCAGGAGATGGTTCCTGATAGCAGCCAGCTCTTTAATCTAATAGCAAAAGACATAATGAGATCCAGCACTTGGAAGCTGAAGCCAGGCAAATTCAGAGTAGAAACAAGGAGGAATATTTTTTTTTAGCAGTGAGGATAATTAACCAT
The DNA here is from genome assembly GCA_013397755.1 of Cnemophilus loriae. NCBI lineage: Eukaryota > Metazoa > Chordata > Aves > Passeriformes > Corvidae > Cnemophilus > Cnemophilus loriae. The sequence goes on from VZTF01001480.1 coordinate 15,560, forward strand.
AGGAACGATTTACCCAGGAATGTGGTGGATTCTCCCAGCTCCTGAAGGATTCAAATGAGGAGTCTGCATATCTCTCCAGAGATAAGATGTGCTTTAGCAGAAACCCTTGACTCAATGCAGGAGGAGGAGGAAGGGGTCTGAGGGTAGCAGTGCGGGCAGTGGCACCAGAGCATCCTCAGCTGCTCTCTCTTGCCTCAAAATGCTGATTTTCTAATTTTAGAAAAGAGGTGAATGGAGAAGGGTGAAGCCTTAGGAGTAACGTTACCCAACTTTGTCCTGGCAGAGGGACTCTGGGCAGTGGTGGGTGACACTGGGTGTCCCGACCCCCGGGCTGAGCTCTGTCACCACCAGCTCTGGACAGAACCAGCAGAGCCGGTCCGCGCTGTGGGACGCCCTCCAGGCTGCTGCCACCTCCCTTTTCATTTTTAATGGCCTTCTTATCGCAGACAGCAACGGCCAGATGCCGAAAATAAGGTTTTCCCTGTGGGTTGGAAGCCCCCCTCTGGCAGGCTGCTCCGGCGGGGCGGGACGAGGACCGGGAGCTGCGGCACGGCAAGACGGGGCACGCCGGCATCCTGCCCGCCCGCCGGAGCCACCGGGGCTCCGCTGCCCGGAGCTGCCCGGACACGCTGCAGCCGCAGCCGATCGCGGCGGTTTTCTCGCCGCAGCCCCTCGCCACGCCAGCCAGCTGGTAACTGACGGATAATTAGGATTTTTCTCAAGTCGAGCTGGCGGCGGAGCGGGGCTCCCTCCCAGCCGGACGCTGTGACATGTGCCAGAGCTGCAGAGGCGTTAATGGGGTCTTTGGCCTCCCGCGGCCGGGCTGCAAAGGGACGTGGGGGCTCGAGCCCACGGTGTGGGGGAGCTGCCTGGGCTCACACGGAGCCCCTGGAGCTGGGGGGAGATGGACAAACCCCCCATCTGAGCAGGCAGGGGGGTCTCTGACACAGGCACGGAGGGTCCGAACCACACCCAAGGTCTTGCTGCTGTTTCGGGGAGCAAACAGCCTGCGAGGGGAAGGCTGGACAGGTGCACAGCCGAGGAGAGCAGCTCCTGCTCCCATGGATGGCTGTCCAGCAGTCACCTGCAGCAAACCAGTCCTCATCCCAGTGCTCAGCCAGTGGGAGATGGCAGCGTGGAACTGGTTCCACTTGCTTGATAGATCTTGCAGCTGGAGCATGGGCACTGGGGAGATGAAATGCTTTCTCTGGACCTAACTGGATGAGGAGGATGGCACTAATTGGGTTCCTGGGAGGCAGGTTCTCCCTTGCTGGTCTGAGGCTTGTTGGGGTAGAGGCAGATATAAAGAGGAGAGAAAAACCTTAAGGAGCATCTCTGTACCATAAGGAGGAGGGAAAAATCTTAAGGAGCATCTTTGTACCAAGAACCCCCTCTGCAAACTCTCTCTGGCACTTTCCCACGTCCCAGGGAGGCTGCTGTCCAACAGCCACGGCCTGGAGATGATTTGGGCTGCACACAGCTGAGGACACTGAGTAGCTGTGCAGATGAGCATGGATATTTTGCCATGCCAGAAGAAGGAAAGCAACCTCAGCACCAGCCTCCTCCAGAGCCCATTGAAGCCAACTCACTGGAGCCTTTCCACCAGCTCTCTCAGGGTGTGGATGAGGCTCCAGGAGCTCCAGACACAATGGAATCAAGAAAAAAGGCAAAGGAATTCAGTGTGTGATGTTCCAACACGATCCCGCTATCAGCTCCACTATCTTGAACGTGTCTGGTATGCACAGGTCAAGGGAATGGCTTCCTGGCAATGCTGCTCCATCGGGAAGCTCTGCAGCAGGAGAGGTGGGAGAGAGCTGGGAGCCCCGATCTCTGGTGCATAGCAGGGGGAAAGGATGCTGGTGTGCCCTTGGCAAACCCTCTCACTGCCCATGCCCACTCCAGGCAGTGGCTGAGAGAGAGCAGAGGAGCAGCCCCCCCTGCATGGCAGAGCCCTCCTGGGATGCTCCAGAGCCAGTGGTTTCACCCTAAATCCTGGTTTTCGCATTTCCTTCTCAGCAGCAATTCCCAAGGCCAAATGAGCCTCCTCTTCCCTTCCCTCCCCTCCCAGCCTGCTGCCTGCATCCTCGGCAGTGTGAAGTAACCTCCTTGCTGGATTTGCGGCTTCCTTTTTGGGTGGGAGGGAGCTCCGAGCTGGCTTGGTCAGGGAATCTGAGCATCCACCATACAGAGGGAGTCAGACCTACAAGAAGAGATTAAACCCCTGGAGTGCCAGCACTGGATCAGCAGTGAGTGAGAGAGATCCCGGCTGGAAGTTATTTTAAGGATGTGCTCACTGGGGAAAGCAGGGAGAGGACTCCTTTGGGGTTGAACCAAGGGGTTTTAATTAGTAGTAGGCATGCTAATTAAGGTAGAAGAACACACGCTGGAGTACTGGCAGCATCTGTGTGCTGCTCTGCTGGGGAGCCCCGAGACCTCAGTGGTCTGTAGGGCTGGGGGACCTGTGAAGGACAGAGGTCCCCTGCAGCTGACGATGGCTGGGGTGATCACGGGGGCTCTGCTGAGCGCTTTGAGACCCCCTGTCCTGGGCAGAGCTGGTGGTGGCTTGGTGTCACCGCAAAGCATCCCTGCCGTGGTGCGGGGACCACAGGCACAGGGAGGCGGGTTTTGGGGCATCCCCTGCAGCTGTCACCCCAATCCATCATCACCATGGTGGAGGGACAGGAGGCACAGGGAGGTGGGTGTTGAGGTATTGTTTATGGCCATCACCCTGATCCATCGCTGCTGTGGTGCAGAGACTGGAGGCACAGGAAGGTAGGTTTTGGGGTATCCTTTATGGCCATCACCCCAACCCATCACCACCATGGTGCAGGGACTGGAGATATGGGGAGGTGGGTTTTGGGGTATCCCTTATGGCCATCACCCCAATCCATCACCACTGTGCTGCAGGGTCTGGAGACGTGGGGAGGTGGGTTCTGGGGCATCCCTTATGGCCATCACCCCAATCCATCACCACTGTGGTGCAGGGACTGGAGGCACAGGGTACCAGGGTACCTCTTACAGTCATCCCCAGGGCAGTATCCCCACTGTCCAGCTCACCTGTGTGCTGGACAGGTACCTCAAGCCCTGCTGGACACTCCCCTCTCCTCTCAGGCACCAGTCATACTCAAACCTGACTTGTAGTAATTGAGCAACAAAGTAGCTTGGGGAGGAATTTCCAGCTCAGTGAGGAGTTTACAGGCCGGTGATTAAAAAATGGTTATTAAAAAAAAATTAGACAGAGAGAAAAAAAAAAAAATTAGCTGTGCCGCCGGCACGTCTTCCAGGATCTGTCGTAACAGATTCGTCCGAGCCGGTTAACGGTATTTGCGGTTTGCAAGATGCTACATGTCTGGGGAAGATGACAGACACGTTATTATCACCTCTCGGCTGCGATCTGCCCCAACCTGTCCCAGGATGCAGCTCCGCAGCTGCTTGCCGGGGAGTGCAAGGAAATTAGCAGCCGGAGGCAGCACTTTTCTTCTCTCTCCCTTGCCAGGCCAGTGGCTTTATTGGGGATCCATTGACTGCAGTCCTGGACACGTCTTGAGTAAAGCTAATGAGAAGCCTGGAATGTAGGAGAAGAGGAGGAGGAGGAGGCGACTGGTAGGGAGGAGGGGGGGAGGATTTGTGGAAAAAGCAATTGTTGAGCAAATCATTTCCTTCTAGAGGGAAAGGAGGCCTTGGCTGCGCCTTCCCCAACAGGCAAGTCTAGACGCTTCGGTGTCAACAGTTGAAGATAAATAAGATTTTATCAGCTCCAAATCTGTTGGGACACATCCTCCTAGCGGTTCTGCTGCCCAGGGAGGGCCGGGCGAGATGGACTTCACCAGGAGGTCTTTCCAGGAAGAGGATTCAGGTTATTTTTTGTGTGAGGCTGTCAGCATCCATGGGGAAAACGACCTCTCCCTGCTCATTGCCTGCGTAGGGAGGCAGCCCTGGGACTGAGCAGTGGTGGCCTCTGGAACCATCTCCTGCTCTTCTCCCAGGGTGGGCAGTGATGGATGCTGAGACTCCATGTCAATGCTGCATCCACGAGCCATCGTGGGGCATTCACTCAGTAGAATCTTGTGGTGTCCAGAACATTTCCTTGGGGCAGCAGCACTGGGATAAGCATGGTGAAGCCTCACATTGGCCGGTGGCACCATGGGGTGACTGGTTTATGTCTTGTTCCATCTGGCAGTGGTGCAGCGTGACCTCATCTCACCCAAAAAGCAGCCGTGTTTCAAACACATCCAAAGACCCTTTGTGGTACCAAGCTCTTGGGAAACAGAGCTTAGAGCTGATAGGCTGCTAAGGGTTAAATAATTTGGCTTTTCCATTTTTTGGCTTATTCCTAGTGCTCTGGACAGACGGCAGTAGTAGGGAAGGGACAGAGACAGAGCTGGCACTGTGGTATCAGCCCAGAAGTCAAGGGTGACACTGGAAGCTGCAAGAAATCCCAGAGGAATACAGGTTCTGGGTGTTCCATGGGTTCCAGAGGAGACTGTCAGTGCTGCTGCTGCTGCTCTGTGCTGGTTCAAGCAACCCAGCACCTACAAGCCACAGAAACCATTTGTGTTCCTCAGACACACAGTAACACCCAATAACAGACACCCTCTGATGTTTTCCAGGAACAGAGATGACCTGAGTCCTGATGTAAGTGTGGAGACAGACACCAGCAGTCCCCAGGGCAGAGCAGGGTCTGGAGACACAGGCAGGAGATGCCCAAAGCAGAACATACCCAGGCTGCTTTGTAGGTCTGAAAGGAATCCTGCAGCTGAGGTCTGGATGTGCCAGGAAGGGGTTCAGGTGCCCCAAAATGTTTTTCCTATGCCCAGCAGCAAGCTGGCCACAGCTCAAGTGACCTGAGCTTTGGCTGTGACCCAGCTGCCACGTGTGGCCAGTCCTGAGAAGTCAGTTTGTCCAAACGCTGCAGAATGGGGAGGATGTGGGTGTACAGACCGAGGTTCCCCCTGGTGCAGGTGGCAGAAACACAGCCATGGCACACAGAGAGCTGAAGCAGTGACACGGCAGTGCTGGTCTGCGATTAAATCCCATTAATTGGGATTAAATTTTGATCTCCAGGTTCTGCTCTGCCACTGCCTCATGTCACACTTGAGGAGCACGTGGTGCCTGTGGTCCCTGCAGGGTGCTGTGCAGGGTATGGCTGTGCTGGGAGGTACCAGGGCCTCAGGTGATGCAGCACAGCCCGGCAGATAATTATCAAATACAGGTAACGGAGGAGAGAGGTGTTTGCCCAGGGACACTCTGCTCAGTGCAGGTTTTGCTGTCCCCTACAGAGAATGTGCATTGCCAAGCTGGGGATGCAGCACAGCTGGGGATGCAGCACAGCTGGGGATGCAGAACCTCCTGGGATCCCAAAAACACGATGCTGGTTGTCCTGGTGGCCATGAGCAGCCTGGGTCTGCAGGACCAGGAGTGCTCGGCCCTGGCTGCTGCACAGGACAGCTCCACACTGAGAGGAGTCAGGAGCGCGGCCGCCCAGGGCACAGCCTGGACTTTTCTTGCCCAGAATCATCAGCAGGGAGTTCCTTAAAAGAATAGTTTGTTATTGTGGAGGGATCTTTGAAGGCAATCCCGGAGCTGTTGGGACATGATAAGGTTATCAGCGGAGGCAAGTCTGCGCGGAGCGGCCGCCTTCCCCCTGCGGGGCATCACTCTGCTATTTAACAGAGATTTATCCATGTCATAACATGGTATAATGAGAGAATTTGTTACCAAAGAACTTGCCATAATGCACCTCTGCTCTTCCAGAGCAGTTATACTTCCCAGGCATGTTGAGGGCTGCCCGGGAATGTCTACATGAAAAGATCCTTTGACAGGAGTTGTCAGTATTTTAACACCTGGCAAGGAAGAGCCCCCTCCAAATAACCCTTGTTTTGCCATGGTGGCTCCTCTAAACAAGGGTGTTAAACCCCACCATGGTGGGCAAGTGGGTTCCGTGGGCTGTAGCCACGTGGGAGTTTCCTCTCCAGCCAGGCAGAGCGGAGTCACCACATTGTGAGTGGAGCCCGAGCTTCCAGCTCAGGCCTGATCCCTGAGAATCCCTACTGGGGATGCAGGATCACACCCAGGAAGCTAACCTGGCCATGGAGTCAAGGTGTAGTCAGCATCATCCGGTATGAGTGCAAAATCTGGGGATTTCAGGAGGTGTTTCCAAGCATCCTCTCTTGTTGGGTGAGTCCAAGTGCCTACAAAAACGAGGATTAACTCTTGTTGTCAGGTTCAAGTTCATGTTACACCTCTCGGTCACCACCCTCCAGTGACCACAGCATCTTCCTGCTCCTGCCAGTACCGAGCAGGTTCTGATCATGGGACACCCAGGACACCTCATTGAGCCTCCAGGACCTGGTACCTGCTGCTGGCCACCACCAGTCCAGTGCTGGAGGAGCTGCAGGAGCTGCTGCTGTTTGCCTTGGCGGAGCCTCCGCCCTTTATGTCTTCCCAGAACTTCCCTAGAGACCACCCAAATGAGACAAACCCGGAGATGGTTTATCTTGTTTGCCCTGTCCCAGGCCTGGTGGTGGGAGCGCCTCGCTCAGCCAGAGGCGGATCCACTCCTGCAGCCAGGGCAGCACGACTGGGACACACAAACCCTTCCTGCCTGATCCACAGCTGCACTGGGACATGCTCATGGCCAGGAAATGTGAGGACTGAGCCATCCATGTCAGCCCCTAAACCCCCTCTAGCTCTATGCTGAGCCCCAGTTTTGGGCAGCCTCAGCTCAGGAACCGCCCGGCACCGGGAGAGCAGAGCCTCCCCTCGGCACATCTGTATTTGGATGGCTCAGGACAAGCTTTAACATCCCCACAAATGCTCTGCACGGTGGTATTTTTTTGGCACCGGGCGCTGTGTTGTGGGGATGAGATAAAATACCTGGAGCGGGAACATGCCCTGCCATGCAGGGACGGGCTGCTCCGAGCACAGGGGTGGGCTGGTGTATAGCAAACACATTCCTTGCGAGATGGAAAACAGCATGGCACGGCTGAGGTGGAAGGGAATTGCACATCCCCACACCTGGGCAGTTCCTGGAAGGTGAAGGGCAGGCTCTCCTTCCCCAGCCCTGCTCTAGAGGGGCACACGCTGCAACCCCCGGAACTTCCCCCATCCAAGGGCCTTGTGAGACGAGTTTGCCACTAAGCAAACCCTACTGTGCTCTCATGGGGAGGAATTTGGTGGCCGCAAACCATTTTCTACTCAGGAGTGACTGTTGGCACTGCCTCCAACTGCCACAGAGCATCCTCCTCCCAGCACCAGCCTGGGCAGTGGTCCCCATCGTGTCCCCACCCCAACCCCTCCATGAACCACTGCTGCTGCAAAGGATTGAGTCAGGATCAGGACAAACCCATCTGTGTCAGAATTACACTCCCAGGTCCTGCCTAATCAGCTGTGACACTGCTAGTGACATAAAGCACGATTTCCTCAGGCTGTGGTGCATCAGTGCCCTCAGTGCTCCCAACCCTTGGTTAGGAGCCGTGTGTGAGAACAGACTCAGGAATGTTTCCAAAATGAGCTGAGTGATGCTGATTTTCAGTGAGGGTTTTGCTGATTTTCAGTGAGATTCCGTCTGTCTCAGTGCAGTGGTGCCCCTGCTCTGCCAGAGTCCTTGCGCACCTGGGAAACCCTTCCCTGCCCCAGGAGGTGGCTGTATCTGGTTTATGTGAAAAGCAAATACCACATAGTGTGGGTTAAACTGTCAGATTTCAGTATTTCCAGGGGAAAGGGAAGACAAGGAAGACCTGCCTTTACAACAGAGCAGCAGAGGAAGCCAAGGGTGGCCAGGGGAGCACCCGCCACCCCACCAGTGATGCTCACCTGAGGGATGCCTCCTCTTTTCCAGTACTCCCCGCTGCTGAAGAAGCTCTACTGTCAGATCGCCAAGACATGCCCCATCCAGATCAAGGTGTCCACCTCGCCGCCTCCGGGCACCATCATCCGGGCCATGCCCGTCTACAAGAAGGCAGAGCACGTCACCGAGGTGGTGAAGCGCTGCCCCAACCACGAGCTCGGCCGCGACTTCAACGACGGTGAGGGCTCCGAGCTGTCCCCATGGCCCGGAGAGCCACGTGTCCCTTGTGTCACAGCCCTCGTGTGCGCAGGACGAGCGCCCTGGGACGCCGTGGCTCTAACTGGAGGTTTGCCTTGCAGGCCAGTCAGCCCCCGCCAGCCACCTCATCCGGGTGGAAGGCAACAACCTGTCCCAGTACGTGGATGACCCGGTGACGGGGCGGCAGAGCGTGATGGTGCCCTACGAGCCCCCACAGGTACCCGGCTGCTCGCGGCAGGGGGGAAGGACCAGCCCCTCCCTCCCTGGTTTGGGCTGCTTGGCACGAGGCAAAGGGGCCCAATGTCCCCCTTGCCCCGGCACATCTAAGACCACTCTGTGCTCGCCCCTGGCACCAGGGGCAGCTACACTCCAGCACCTGCAGCTCCCAGCCCTGTGAAGCATCCCAGAGCAGCCTGGTCTTGGGAAGTGGGGTGTAACGGGGTATCCTCTCCAGTCCTGCCCTGGGTGACCCCACAGTCCTTGTACAGTCCCCTCGTTCCAGCTGGGACCATCCCCACACCATCCCTGGTGTTCCCCTGCTCATCGTGCCAAGGCACCAGCCATGTGCTAGAGGGTCCAGCCCTGACTCTTCACTCCCCGGGGATCCCAGCCTGCCTCCCCTCCTCTTCTTCACTCCCCGGGGGTCCCAGCCTGCCTCCCCCCATCACTCGCTGCTCAGCACCTGCTCTCCCCTCCCGGGCAGGTGGGGACCGAGTTCACCACCATCCTGTACAACTTCATGTGCAACAGCAGCTGCGTGGGAGGGATGAACAGGAGGCCCATCCTCATCATCATCACCCTGGAGACGAGAGAGTGAGTGGCCGTGGGGGCAGGGATGGGCATCCCTCCCGCTGCGGGAGGGCTGGGGAAGGAACCCTCCCCTGCAGGGAGCACCCCCAGGGAACGGGACGGGGCAGCCCCAGCTCGCCTCTGCCAGTTTGGAAAAGGGCTGGCACGGAGGAACCAGGGACCCAGCCCAGCAGCTGGAGCCTTCCTCTGCCCCAGGAGCTCCTCTTCCTCGGGAGCCAGCTGCTGAGGGGCTCCGTTGCTCCCTGAGGGTCGCTGCTCTGGTTTCTCCCTGTCCTGAGTCCCAGTGCCCTTCCCAAGGGGAAGCACGGCCACTGACCGCTCTGTTCTCCCAGCGGCCAGGTCCTGGGGAGGAGATCTTTCGAGGGGCGGATCTGTGCCTGTCCCGGCAGGGACCGGAAAGCCGACGAGGATCATTTCCGAGAGCAGCAAGCCCTGAACGAGAGCGCGGCCAAGAACGGCAACGCCAACAAGCGCAGTGAGTCCCCTGACAGGGGGTGGGGGGCTCGGGACACCCGAAATCCCTGCGCTCCTGAAGTTTGGGCTCAAATCCACACTCAGGGATGATGCTTTGACCTTTCTCCACTAAATCTAAAGTCTCATGAGTCGGACCCTCCCCTCTCCTTGCAAAGCCCGAAGATGCCTGTGCACGGCTCTTGTGGCCAGATATATTCATTCAATATTGACAAAAACAAAGGAACACTCCAATGCCAGGCCCCAGGGGAATGGTTTTAGCATCCTGCACGGCTTGAGGTGCTCCCTGACATGTCCTGTCTCCCAGGACTCCACCAACTCTCTTCCCCTCTCCTTTCCAGCGTTCAAGCAGAGCCCGCAGGGCATCCCAGCGCTGGGGACTGGCGTTAAGAAACGGAGGCACGGGGAGGAGGAGATGTACTACGTGCCTGTAAGTGTGGGTGAGCTGCAGCGGGGTCAGAAGTCAGCTTGGGACAGCGGTGGCACCGTCCCCTCTGTCAGAAGCACCTTGGGGAGGGGGTGTCGGGCAGGTTGGGGCTGCACAGGCTCCTGTAGGGCAGCAGGGGCCTTGGGAATAGGAGCAAAAGCGTCCATGGACGCACATGTCCAAGGGATTCCTGCATCCCGAACAGTCCCTGGCCACAGTGACAGCCTGTCTGGGTGGAAAAAAGGGAGCATGAGGAGTCGGCCAGGTGGGACGGGAATAAAGCAAAGTCCTGGTCTTGTTCCCTACTCCAGGTGCGAGGCCGAGAGAACTTTGAGATCCTGATGAAGATAAAGGAGAGCCTGGAGCTGGTGGAGCTGGTCCCGCAGCAGCTGGTGGATTCCTACCGGCAGCAGCAGCAGCAGCTCCTGCAGAGGCAGTG
>VZTF01001480.1:26111-46479 GCA_013397755.1 Cnemophilus loriae
TCACTGTGACCCACCCAGTCCCCCAGAGCCCTGTAGCCCCTTGAGACCCCCACAGCTCCTGAGACTACTGCAGTTCCTGAGACCCCGAAAGCCCTTGAGACCCCTACAGCCCCACAGATCTCTGCAGCCCCTCGAGACCCCTGCAACCTCTGAGCACCCTTGGAAGGGAGGTCTGATGTGCTGGAGGGGAGCTCCAGGCCAGAGCAGGGCAGCTCCCTCCCACCCTTCCCAGTCTGACCGGTGCGTTCCCTCCCCAAACAGGAGCCAGCTGCAGACACCTTCCTCCTATGGCCCCGTCCTTTCCCCCATGAATAAAGTCCACGGCGGAGGAATCAACAAGCTGCCCTCTGTGAACCAGCTGGTGGGGCAGCCTGCCCAGCACGGCTCCAGTTCTGCACCCAGCCTGGGCCCCATGGGTATGTCCTTCATCTCTGGGCCGAGCACGGGGCTCTCCCTGCCCGGGAGTGGGGGGTTATCAGGTCTGGGTGGTGTCTAAAGGGTGCGTTTGTTGCTACTTCCCAGGACCCGGAATGCTGAACAGCCACCCCATGCAGCCCAACGGAGAAATGAACGGGGGCCACTCGTCCCAGTCCATGGTGTCCGGGTCCCACTGCACCCCCCCGCCGCCCTACAACCCCGACCCCAGCCTCGTCAGGTAGGGAAGGCACCCGGTGTCCTGTCTGTCTTGTCCTCTGTTCCTTGCTGTGTCCCTCGCTCTAACCTTCCCCTCTGTCTGGCAACTGGTCACCTGGCCACTGGCCCCAACTGAGAAATCACAGACTGTTCCTCTCACCTCAGCAGCCAACGCCCAGCTACTGACCAGGCAGAAACGCCCACTGCCCTCATACACCTCCCTGGGAATCCATCCCTGATCAATTAGAAATTAAATACACCCAAAGGAGGGTCTTGTCCTACATGTCCAATAGCACATAGCTTTGTGAGCTTCCCCGTTCCCCTTCCAGCAACGCTTGGAAATGTTGCTTATCTCCATTAGGAATGCATTAACATCTCTGCAGCTTTTTAATGTTTTGGCCTTTAAAAAGACCATGGATGTTTTGACAGACCTTGGGCCAGTGTCGGCATAGGGCAGAGCCCAGGGCATGCCCTGATCCCCCTCCCCAGTAGCTCAAGCTCTCTCATATTATGAGTTCCTGAGCCAAAATCTCAGACAATCAGCAGAAAAACATCTGTAGTTTTAGGAATGAACGTAACCCCACACTTTGCTTTGACCTTAGTGGCAGTGGAGGTCCCACCCATGGAGCTCTCCACGTCCCCCACCTGACACGGTCTGTCCCACAGAGATGGGACACAGCTGTTGTTCATGAGAACTTAATGCCACTTTATTTTCCAAACTTTCTCTGCAGTTTTTTAACAGGATTGGGGTGTCCAAACTGCATCGACTATTTCACCTCACAAGGGTTACAGAATATTTACCACCTGCAGAACCTATCCATAGAGGTAAATGCTTTGGGGAGATCTGTTCTTACCACTTGTTTCCAGCATCTGTTGGTCTGAAAAGCAAAACCAATACTGTTTTGGAGGAAAGGAAACCTGTGCCCCAACCCCTCACACAGAACACGTGTTCCCAGGATTCATGCCTGTCATTTCTGCTCCCTTGATGATCCTTCAGAGGTAGCTATAGCTCAGGCCTTGGTAAAAATCACAACCAGGCTTGGAAAACCACAATCAGTCTCAATTGCTTCCTCTAGACTCTCAGAAACAAGAGAGATCAAAGACCCCCAGGCCACAGCTCAGGGAGGTTTTCCATCTAACATAGAGAACACAGCTGAGTTGCTCAGTGGAACACCCTAAATCCCACAGAGCCAGCAGAGACACCCCACTGCAGTTCAGAGAGGTTTAATCTGGTCTCACCTCTTCCCTTCCTAATCTTTAAGATGCTGAAATAAGGGAGTTGAGCCCAGGGCGTTTTTATTAAGGGAAGTCTGGAAGGAAATAGCCCCGGTCAGGCAAAAGTTGTCAGAAAAAGCACGTGGAGAGGATGCTGGAAACACCTGTGTGTGCCCAGAGCATCAGCCTCTGCTGCTGCCACACTGTGGTGCTGGTACCAGGGGCGGCACCAGAGCCGGGGCTTCCCCAGCCCGTCAGGGGAACAAGAAAAGGGAAAACAAAAAATAATCCTGAATCCTTTGAGCCGTGGCAAGCCCTGTAAATCCCGGAGTTGGTGTTTTGGCTGAGACAGAGCTCCTGCCCAACCCCGTTTTGACCCCGTTTTGCCCCAGGCAGGTGTGGCAGTGTCTCTACCTGGCAGCTACAACATCCCGCGGGAGAGATGATGATTTGTCACTGGTGGCTGGGGCCAGTTGTGTAACCTGAGCCTGGTTTTGGACCATTTGCTGAACTAACTCCGTGACCGTCTGTCAGCTGTCCAAGGAAACATTCAGGAATGGCCAAAACTTGTGTCAGGGCAGAGCTGTGTGTCTGAGTCGGCGTTTGTAGCTACTAATTGCATACTCGCTGTCTGCTCCAGTTAACGCTCCCGCGAGTCTCTGTGTCGGCATTAACATGGATCCCTGGCAGCTGGTGTGTGTCCTGGCACAGGTCCCCAGTCCGAGGTCACCCACCTCTCCTGGTGCCACCCACCTCTCCTCAGTGCTCGAGGCAGGTGCTGCTCCAGACTCCCGGGCCAGGACCAGAGCAGAGGCCATCCCAAGTGCACAGGCACAAGGATGCTCCACACGCTGCTCTGCAACCTGTGTCCGAGGGGAGTGATCCCTTCCTTCCCCCCCATTTCCACATCTGTTTGATGTGAACCCCTCCCAAAACAACAACAAAAAGCCTCCAACCTGCAAAGCTGCGGTTGAGTAACCGGGTTACAAATGAGAAATAACCCAGGGGATGATGCACCCATGGCCGTGGTGGGAGGTCCAGCCCCGCTCCATTGGGCATCGTGATGCCCATGGGTGTCCCCAGAAGCGTGACCTGGGGCTCCAGGGCTCTCTCCTGCTGGTACAGTCACAGCTGTGCCGGCCGTGCCTCAGCAGTGCTGTCCTTGCAGGATCTTGGAGCACTGAAGATCCCGGAGCAGTACCGGATGATCATCTGGCGGGGTCTGCAGGAGCTCAAGCAGAGCCACGACTACGGGGCCCAGCAGCTGATCCGCTCCAGCAGCAACGCCTCCACCATCTCCATCGGCAGCTCGGGCGAGCTGCAGCGGCAGCGGGTGATGGAGGCCGTGCACTTCCGCGTGCGCCACACCATCACCATCCCCAACCGCGGCACCGCCGACGACTGGGCCGACTTCGGCTTCGACCTCCCGGACTGCAAATCCCGCAAACAGTCCATAAAGGAGGAGTTCACGGAGGGAGAGATCAACTGAGGGGTGCCAGAGGTGGCAGTGAGACACCAGGGGGGTGACAACCCCCCCTGTTTGAAATGTTTTTGCGGCCTTGGGCACCTGGAGAAGTTTAATTTTGTTATCCAGGGGAACTGCAGGCCCTGAGCCAGGCAGGAGGTGCCTGCCCTGGGGAGGAAACTGGAGGTGAGGAGGAGGAGGAGGAAGAAAAGGAGGAGGGCAGCTGAGCCAGCTCAGCGGCCAGAGCAGGATTTCTGCCTGCCCGTGGCACGGGAGGCACTGGCTGGTTTGTGTTTTCCTGGAGCATCCCTGCATCCAGCGGTGTAAGGACGGCATGTTTTTCTCATCCCTGCTCACCGTCCGTGTTCTCTGTGGTGTCCCAAACTGAGAGGGCTTTGTCACTGCAACATGGACTCGGCCCTGACCTGTGCAGGCATTGCCAGGGACTGGTGTGAAGCCACATCCTGCTTTTCCACGGACTGCCAAACGCACCCCTTCCCTCAGCCCTCTGTAGAGCCAGAAAGACCCTGTTTGTCCGTTCCCAATGTGTTCTTATACTTAAAGGTTGGTGTATATAAACAGAATGTACATACAGTAAACTCGTTGTGCTGTAAGGAGAGAAAGATTTATTTTCATGTAAGCTATAAAAATTGATACTGACTCCCGAGACACCGCAGTGTCAAGTAAATTAATTTCATGTTGTAGCATGTAAACATGCCAAGAATCCTGTCTCCAGCCTTGTCTATTCAAAACTCAGTTTCTTCCCTCCTCTGAATCTCTTGCATGCAGTTGTGGAGGAGGGGGAAGCCAGTGATTGTCCTGGGAAGTCAGAGATCTGGATAATCCTTCCCTGCTCCCTTGGCGAGTTTTGTTGACAGGTCAGAACTGATAAGCTGGAATGCCATGGTGAAAATTCCATCTTTTTGGAGCACAGCATGGACTGGCTGACCAATTCTCTTCTGTTCCTGGTTATTTTTCCCAGCTGTAATTTCTCTGTTAGGGAAAAAAGCCTTCACAGAAAGCAAGGACACAAATAGCTGTGTTCCCTGTTTATTCCCTACACTTTTGGGAAGGCAATGTCCCACAGCAGGTCTTGGAAAGGCACTGGAAGTCACAGGAGCTGTTGCTGCGGGAGGGAGGGCAGGAGGCTGCTGCATCTGCCCCCTCAGCCCTGGGTCACTCGAGATTTTGGGCAGCCTGAGGGAACCTGCACAGAGACAATGCTGCCCAGCACGTTCCCACTGCTGCACTCTCCCTCTGGAGGCCTCCAAAGGCAGCTCTGCACCTGCTTCCCATCACCCCCAGGCTGGGGAAGGGGCTGGACACCCTTCCCAGAGCCCTGGACCCTCTAAGCAAGAGCAGAACAGCAGCTCGAGCCCCACCAGGGCTCACCCGAGATGCGACTTCTCCTCCAGGCAGGCAGTGGCTGTTCCCTCTCCAAGGGGAACAGGAGTGTGACCACTGGACGTGCTGCACCCGCAGCCCTGGGCCCGGGACCCTCCTCCAAGGCGCTGTGTGGGTATCCCACAGCAGCTCCAGGCCTTCAGCACACAGAGGTGGCCTCCTGTCCCTCCTCTCCCTCGGGCACTGGTGAGCCGCAGGTGCAGTCACCATGCCCGAGGCCATCCCACCCCTCATACCACAGGGATTGGGAGCCTGACTCCTTTGGGATTGGGAACTCCCCTGGAGTGGCTGACAGTGAACCTGTGTCCCCAGGAAACGGCTCAGTAAAGCACTTTAATGCTTTAAAGCTTTTGCAACAACCACTCACATTTCCAGCGTTCCCGGGGCTGTTCCCGGCAGTATTAAAGGATCACTGTGTGGTAGGAATTGTATTTTTCTGTAATGTTATCTTTGGAAAATGTGTTATTTTTATAGATGTGGTTTCTCATTTGTTTTGTTTTGGGGTTTTTTCTTTTTTTGTTTTTTTTTTTTTTGTAACGCAATAAAAGCACATGTGGGAATTGCTGCATCTGGGAATTAAAACTGGACAAAAAGTGCCCTCCTAACCCCAAATAAATCTTCACCTGTAGGACCTCAAAGGGCCTGAAGCTGCTGAAAGCAAAAAGAAACCCACCCATTGAGTGCTAACCTGCTACAGCGAGTACAGAGAGGCAAAAGACGGCTTCTGGATACACAAAGCTCTTTATTTTTCTCAATAAATGACTAAAAAATAGTGAATGAAATGGAGAACAAGCATTAAGACACAGTTGTTCTGAGCTTGAAAAATTACACTGTTAAGAACAATTTCCCAAAGGGAACACAAATGTCACCACTATTTCTAGTTTTAGGAGCATATATTCCATAGGTAGGAATTGGAAATTGATTGAACTAAAAGTTCTTGCAAGAAGTTTATAAACTAACACCTTGAAATGGAAGAAGTCAAGAATGTTGTTGTAATTCAATAAAAATACAAAAAAAAAGCTTTCAAAAGATCTTGAAAACTGGCATGTGACAGCCAGACAGGAACAGTCAGAGCCACACACCTGCAGAGAGCTCCACACATGACAAAGGCCCAAAGCTCCTGGCAGAGACACTGACTCTGCCTTCTGCTGGGGTCTGTGTCCCAGACAGGATCATGGAATCCCAGACTGGTTTGGTTGGAAGGAACCTTAAAGCTCATCCCATTCCACCCCCTGCCATAGGCAGGAACACCTTCCACCACCCCAGCTTGCTCCAAGCCCTGTCCAACCTGGCCTTGGACACTTTCAGATATGGGGCAACCAGAGTTTCTCTGGGAAATCCATTCCAGCCCCTCACCACCCTCAAAAGGAAGGATTTCTTCCATATATCCAATCTAAACACACTCACAGACCAGATGCTCCTACGGTTTTTTTGAGCATTACATCACCTCACTTGTGGCACTGCTGGGAAGGCACCCGCTTGTGACTTCTCCTCCAGGCAGGCCGTGGCCGTTCCCTCTCCAAGGGGAGGCTTCCCCGTCATCCCAGCTGTTGGTGGTCCTCCACCACCCAGCCTGGCCCAAGGAGCATTGCTCTTCTCCTGGGAAAACACAGCTCTGTGGCTGGCAGCACTCTCCAGGAGGAAAAGCCACCTGGATGAAACCACACGGAATTTCTTGCAGGCTCTGGCTGACGTGGCAGGAATCCTGCACCGCCCCAGCACCGAGTGCTTCTGGTTCAGAAGTACCTCTGTCTGCTGGGCATTCCCAGTGGGAACATCAAAACCTCCATCCAGGCTTCTGTTGAGACCACTAGGTGGGAAGTCCTGCCCGTGTCCCAGCTGAGGGGTTGTCACACGACGCCAGCCTTGACTCCAGCCGGATCCGTGGCACGGCTGTGCAAGTGCACGGCAGATCCGTTCCTCCAGGACTGCTCGGCTGCTGCAGCGACCTGGATTGTCCAGAGGAACTGCTCCTTGGTGATCACAGGGGCCTCCTGGCCTGTGGGACAGGAACAAAGCACTGGATGGAACCCGTGGTCCCCTGTGAGCACACATCCAACCACAGCAGCTCCTGGTGCTGGGGCCGCAGGATTTAAAACATTTCAGCCCCCTCCTCCTGCCCTGTCAATGCAGCCACAACTGAAATGCTGTTGAACAGAAATCGCTTAGACTAGATGATCTTCAAAGCCTCTTCCTACCCGACCCATTCCATTATTCTGTGATTTTTATCCCTTCTGGGCAGCCAGGACCCCAGGTGAGGGTCTCCTGGCTGTCACAAACAGCTGTTTTCATCACAAAGGACAGTAAGATCCAAGGCAATTTCCCCTCCCAGCTCTCATTTCTCCCCAGCACAGAGTTTCAGATCATCATCCCCCACCCATCTCCATGACCTGACACATCCCCCGACAAAGCCAATCCAAAGCAACACCAGCCATTAATTTAAGCCTTGTCCCACCTTTCAGGGTTCTCAGGAAGTGCCGGAAGAGCTCCCTGTGTGCGTCTCTGTAGCGCTCAGCTTGGGTTTGGGGACAGATGGACACAGAAGTCCCATGCTCCGTGATGCCCAGGGGGTTCTGGTTGTCCACCCTTAACGTCCCTTGAGATCCGTGAACCTGAGGGAAGGAGCAAAACAGGGGAGAAAGAACATTTTTAAGTTATCACACTTTCGGTCTCACACACCTGGCCAGGTTACAGAAGCCCTGGTTTGTAAAACCAAAACAAAAGGTCTGAAATGAGGAGTCGCACCTGCCTCAGCCCTGGCTCAGACACAACAGAAACACCATGGATGTGCTGTAGTACAGTGGCTTCTACCTGTGTGATACCTCACCCAAGCAAAGCCCCTTTTCTAAGTGTTTAACAGAAATTCCTCCCCAAGACCAGCCCCCACAGCTGTAATTATTCATGACCGTAGGAATTTACACTTTTCTTCTCCTTTAATATGCTGAAATCCTGCTACACACCTGAAACCACCCTGGAAAGGACAGAGGAAATCTGCACAATTTCAGCCTCAGGAGAGTTGACACCAGTTCCTCTCAGCTTATGATTCATGCAGCCTATAACACCACAGAAAGCATGGAACAGAGGGAAAATTTGGGTGAGAAAAAAGAAAGTGGACTGTAGATTGATAAAGGACAAGAAGCCACTGCTGCTGAGGCAACAGCCCAACAAATAGATGTGGCACTCAGAGCTCTGCGCTGGGTGACAAGGTGGAGAGTGGTCACAGGTTGGACTTGATGATCCTGGAGGTCTTTTCCAACCTCAGTGATTCTGTAATTCTGTCACAGAGGGGTTTTGGGAAATGTGCTGCAGGCACACTCAGAGGTGAAAACTTGTGGTGGGCTGTGGAATTAAAACAGACTTGACTGAGCAGCAGGACCCCACCTCCAGCCGCTGGTCACAGCTCCTGGTGCAGTGCTGGCTGACGTCCAGAGTGACAATGGCTCCGCTGGGGAACTTCATGCTGATGGCAACCGTGTCCACGTCCCTCAGGCAGCCCATGTCTGGGGACAAAACAGGCCTGGCTCACCCCAGGAACAGCAAACCAGCACGTTCTACACCTACAAACTGCTCTTCTTCCTTCCAGAGGTGACACTGGCTTCGTGACACCTTCCCACAGGACGTACTGGTGACAGCACTCCAGCTGCTTCACCAGCATTCCTGATGCAGAACAGGCAGTTCTGCAGGAACACACAGCCCCAGGCCCAACTCCACCTTCCCAGTCTGCAGCTCTTCCTAAGGAGGGCACCCGCCTCTCCTTCCAGGATCAGGCAACTTCCAGCACGTTGCTGGAGCGAGGCAGAGGGAACAGAACCCTCCTGGAGGGCTCTTGTTTGCTGCATTTCAATGCTGTGCCACGGAGGAGAGCGTTGCATCCTGCCCCTCCTCACCCCAGCCAGCCAAGCTTGGCAGCTGCTGCAATTACCTTAATTAAAATTCTGCATTTCCATTTCAAAAATGGCAGCTTCCACCTTTTATGGTTCGTTTAAATGAGTGTGGTAACCCAGAGCATGCCCGTCAGCCCAACGTGACCCAGAGCAAACACACACAGCTTTGTGCTGGGATCCACAGGGATCCCAGAGAAAGCAGAAAATGAACATTTCATTGATATTCTTGCGAGCTCAGAGCTTTGCTCAATATTTTCTGCACTCTGGTTCCAAACCTGGTGTCCTTCAGAGTAATGTTCAATGATAAATCCACTGCAACTGCTTCACATCAGCAGGAGATTCACCAGATTCAGAGATCCTCACCAAATACCCCGAGGAACCTGCCTTCTGTTTCACCAGCCTGTTTATTCAACTGCTCCATGATGGAACAATTGTCATGGCTATCATGCTCTGGCTCCCTCTTTCTTCCCAGTTGTAACACTGAAGTCCAGAGGTACCCAATAAACTATCAAAAGACTCATTCTTACCTGCACAGAAGGCATGGCCCAGGGAAAATATTGTATCTGGCACACTCTCTCCCAACAACAAACTGATAATATCTATATCATGCACCGCAGCGTTGTAAAAAATTCCACCTGGAAGAACCAAAACTGGGCATTAAGGTCTCCACATTGAAACACACAGCTAATGTACATTTCTGCACGGAGATGGCAAAAAAAGCCCCCACAGAGATGAAACTAATATTAAAGAGACAAAAAAATGCATGGAAACAAAGTTTGGTGAAGAAAACACTCCTCAAAAAAACCCCATGGATCTTAAGGCTATACAAACTCAGGGGAAGTCCCAGAGAACACAGGGCAAGAGACATTTCCAGGCCAGGTTAGATGGGGCTTGGAGCAACCTGGTCTGGTTAAGGTGTCCCTGTCCACGGCAGAGGGTGGAACAGATGAGCTTTAAGGTCCTTTCCCACCCAAGTGACTCCGAGTCAAGCCCAGACTCTTCAGTAGGGAACCTGCTGGGTACCTGATGCTTTCAGGAGGCTCAGAGAGGCTGCTGGATAGAGGCTGCTGATGGTGGATATCCGGTGGATCCTGCCCAGCGCCCGGCTGTCCCGCACCTTCTTGCACAGGAACTGCAGGGCTGGGTCAAAGCGCCTTCCAAGGGAAACAAGGAATGAGGTGAAACCAAGCTGATTTGAGGACAAAGTCAGGAAAGCCTGAGGAATCAGTGCTGCTTCCAGACATGTGATTTTATCAAGAATAAATCAGAGGAAAACCACTGGTCTTACTTGTAGAACCCACACACGAGTGGCCTCCCACACCTGTCGGCCTCATCGAAACAGGCTTCTGCCATCTGCCTGTCCAAGCTGGGCAGCCCCTCACAGAACACACCTTTACCTGTGCAAAACAGGACACACGCTGGGCTCACGGCAGACACAGCTGCATAAAATGCTTTGATCTTGCAATAATATACATAGCTCGTTACATTTCTGGGTTTTGATGCCATTTACCCCCTTCTGCCTGCCCGCTGTGGTTTCAGCTGTCCCAGACCCCACGAGTGGGACTGTTTGGTGACTGCTTTTCTGCGAGTCCTGGTGTGATTTTAGGATGAGACACTGCCCAGTCATACTGGGATGAGCACGGCACAAACCCCACTGGTGTCCAGCCATTAACATCAGCAGTCATCAGTCACTCTAATTACACAATTAGAGAGTCTGCACAGCTCTAGGGCTGCTGCTGAAACCCAAACACTCTCACAGGCGCGCATCAACGGGCACAGGGAAAAGCTGAACGTGCAGCTGCTCCTCTTACCTGCTCGTAAGGCATCTCTTATCATCTCAGGGGCTTTGTCAGGTGGGGAACAAATAATGGCTCCAGAGACTCTGCAGGAATCAAGAGAGAACTTCAGTGAGGGCAAGGTTTTCACTAGAATGAACAATGTTCAAAAGCTCTATTTGGTTACAGTTAAAAAACCCCACTGCTCTGGAAGAGCCAGCTGGGTTATAAAATGAACTCGGTGCCTGCTTCAAGGATGAAATATGGAGTGACACACATAGGTTAAAATCACAAGTGGCACACAGGAATTGCACTGCTTTTCCTGCATCTTACAGGAGAAAGTCTTTTAAAGGTGTCCTTTAAGAAGGAGTTAAATCCTGTCAGTTAACACAAAGAGAGAAATCCAAAGTATTTATGTGGTAGAGATGCTGAACAAGTGATCAATACATCTTAGCTTACTGTGATTCTTTACTTTCTAGTATCAAATCAGTCTTTCCTAAAAGCTCTGCCTTTTGCTCCTGCAATATTTAAAACACCAATTTTAGACCCGACTGCAACAACGTCACTAAAGTGATGTTACAATTGTTCAGTTCAACTGTAAAGCAAAATGCCACAATCCTCCCTATTTACACCAACCCTCACTTATCTCAGAGAGCTCCAAGAGCCACCAAACTCAGCCAACTGCTCTGAGACAGGAAAACTCAGGGAAGGTGTCATTTATTATTGTCCTGTGGAAATGGAGGAAAATGGTTTTTTCTATATTTCTTAACAAAACTGCCTGTAACTAAACTCCTCTGAATTTCCATCGATTCTGGGTATGTAAGCCCAGACAAGCTTCTCAAAAACTCCTGAATGACCCGTGGGTAGGTGACAAAAAGGCCCCTCACTCCCACACGTATGGCCAGAGGCACAGTCTGGGACTGCTACAGAATTTCCCACAGGGGAAGGGAAGACTCGCATGGAACCCCCCTGCGCTGAGCGGAGCCACGCACGGGAGCTCGTGGCCGTCAGTACCGCGGATCGCCGAGCGCGACGGCGGCGTCCTGCTGCAGCAGCACCCTGGTGCTGGCTGGGACCTTGTCACCGAAGGCACGGGTCACCTCCTCCGGCCGATCCTCCACCACGTACAGCAGGCAGCAGCCCGTTTCCTCCACCAGGCTTTGCAACAAGGCTTTGCTCACGAGCCCTGCGCCAAAGAGCACGAGGCCGACGCCGCTGCCACCATGACATGAGGGGGGTGCCGGGCTGTTGGAGGCATCAGGTGCGGCCCCGCTTTGGCCAAGAGGTGCAGTCCTGCTGTGGAAGGTGGTCAGTGGTGAGGGGTGGCTGGCAGAGGTGGAGGGCGTTGGGTCGTCCCTGTGTGCAGTGGAGATGGGGTGGTGGGGAACCAGCAGCTTGTAGTAGGAGGGTGGGGAGGGCACCATGCTGTAGCCAGTGCTGGATCCAGTGGTGATGATGAAGGAGGGATGGGAGAGCAGGGAGGGCACGTCGAGCGGCAGGGGCAGGCTCAGGCTCAGGCTGGAGTCAGGACCTGCAGAGCTGAGGAGAGAGAGAGAATCAGAGAATATCCTGAGCTGGAAGGGACCTACAAGGATTATTGAGTCCAGCTTCTGACCCTGCATAAGAACACCCCAAGAATCCCACCATGTGTCTGAGGGCATTTGTCCAAACACTTTTTGAATGGGGTCAGGTGAGACAAAAAATTAAAGAATCATTAAGGTTGGACGAGACCTCCAAGATCATCACCTCCTTGACAACTAAACCACAGCATTAAGTGCCTCCTGCAGCTCCCTCAGCCACTCCTCACAGGACTGACTCCCCAGATCCTTCCCCACCTCTGCACCCTTCTCTGGACACGCTCCAGCCCTCAATGTCTCCTTTGCAGTGAAGGACAGAACTGGACACGGCATTCGAGGGGCCTCAGCAGTGCCCAGCACAGGGGGATGAGCACTGCCGTGGTCCAGCTGGGGACACTGTTCTGGGGTCGGGTGAGACTGCGATGGGCCGGGTGAGACAGAGATGAGGCAGGCGAGGCAGAAAAGGGCCAGGTGAGCCCGAGCAGGGGTCGGTCGGGTGAGACTGAGATGAGGCGGGTGAGGCAGGGAAGGGCCCGGTGAGCCCGAGCAGGGTCGGTCGGACGAGATTGAGATGAGGCGGGTGAGGCAGGGAAGGGCCCGGTGAGCCAGAGCAAGGGTCGGTCNCCGGGCCCGGCGCGCTCGGCCCCGCCGGCTCCCGCCGCACCGACAGCTCCGAGAACTCGGCCGCGTAGTCGTGCAGCGTCTTCCTCCTCCGCCCCATGGCCCGGCCCCGCTGACTCGGAAGCGGAAGGCCCCGCCCCCTCACGCCGNGAGCCCGAGCAAGGGTCGGTCGGGTGAGACTGAGATGAGGCGGGTGAGGCAGGGAAGGGCCCGGTGAGCCCGAGCAAGGGTCGGTCGGGTGAGACTGAGATGAGGCGGGTGAGGCAGGGAAGGGCCCGGTGAGCCCGAGCAAGGGTCGGTCGGGTGAGACTGAGATGAGGCGGGTGAGGCAGGGAGGGGCCCGGTGAGCCCGAGCAGCGGTCGGTCCCTCACCGGAGCCCCGGGGCGCGCAGCCCGAGCTGCCGGAGCAGGCGGCGGTTGCGGCAGTGGCGGCCCGAGCTGAGGTGCTCCAGGATGCGGTCGCGGCGCACCCGCAGGGGCAGCTGGCACGGCGTGCACAACAGCGTCTCCACGGCGCCGGCCNAATGGAAGCCGATGGCGGCTCGCAGGGACCAGCGCTCACCGAAACCATGGGACAGCTCCGGCAGGAGCTGCGGAAAGCCAAGGATGACCACAACATGGCCATAGGTACCGCGGGAGGTGCCCGGAGCACACCTTTACCTGCCTAGGTCTCATTCAATTCGGCTCCTTTGACCTTGAAAACATTACAGGGTGTTGCTCACAGGCTGAAAAGCCACTTGTTTTGAAAACGCTTTTTCTCCCCTTGGAAGTGAAGAACATGAGAAAACCCAGCAGAGAAAGCCCCGGGCAGAGTCCTGGGGCACCCAGTGGCAAAGCGGGGTTCGAGGTGCCCACTCTGCGTGTCCTCAGAGCAGCGCCCACCTCACACAAAGTCAGGCTGTTTAATACACACCGAATCACAGAATGGCTTGGGTTGGAGGGACCTTCAAAATCACCCAGTTCCATGGGCTGGCACACCTGCCACTATCCCAGGGTGCTCCAAGCCCTGTCCAACCTGGCCTTGGACACTTCCAGGGATCCAGGGGCAGCCACAGCTTCTCTGGGCACCCTGTGCCAGGGCCTCACCACCCTCACAGGGACGAATTTTTCCTAATATCCAATCTAATCCTGCTCTTTATCAATATGAAGCCATTCCCCCTTGTCCTGTCACTCCAGGCCCTTCTAAACAGCATCTCCCTCATTTTTCTTGTCGGCTCCTTGTGGTACTGGAAAGCTACAATTAGGTCACCCTGAAGTGAAACTACTTTTTCTTCTCCAGGCTGTACAAACTCACATCCCAGCAAAGCACCACAAACCACATTATCACCCAGAATCACTGTGGCTGCAGCATTAACGTGACCCAAGTCTGTTCCCAGACTGTTCCCACAGTGGCTTTGCTTATGCTCACCTGAAAAAAGCAGCCACAGAGCATTCAGCAGGGATTTGCTCTGCTAACAGAGTACTCCCACTTTACAGGTGCCATATCTTCCCTGCAAAGACAGATGGAGATCCAAGAATCCGAGCTTCGGAGAATCAGATCTGAAAAGCAAATGCTCCAGAAGCAGCTCAGAGAGCGAGAAGTCCAGCTCCAAGCTATGTCTGACAAGGTACAGCCCAAGAGCGTGGTGGCTGTGGCTGGCAGGCGAGGCGGCAGCTGGGAATTTGGGATTTTTGCAACAGTTCCCTCTCTCATAGGCAGGAGGGGCACCTGTAGCTGCGAAACTGAAGTGTAAAATATTCTCCTTCCAGTTTTGCAGCCTGACAGAAGAACAGAAGCAGGAAGAAATGATGGTGATGATGGAGGAGGAGAACCACAACCTTCAGCAGGTGAATTCGTGCAAAGCCTCTACAGAAAAATCTGGTGTTTGCTGCTTCATTGGGCTTGTTTTAGGGCTGGGGGAGTTTGGCATATAAAACCCCTACTCAGTCCAAGTAGTTTTAGAGAAAACACCAAGTAATAATAGCTACCAATACTGGTGAGGTTGTTGGTCCATAGATTCTGCCCAGGAAGCATTTGGACCAAATAGTGGGAAGATAAGGCCAAACTTGCTCAACTTTCTTCCCCCCAGTAACAGCTGGATTCCTGTATCTGCTCAGGTTGTTACGGAGCAGGAATCCCAGCTGGCTGAGCAGAACAAGCTGATCAGTGAGTTACAGGAGACAATCAGCCAGCTGCGGGCCGAGGTGGTGACCACCCGCCTCCACCTCCTGGAGCAGAAACAGGCTAAGAAGGAGATCCAGCGCCAGGCTGAGGCACTGCAGCACAAGGAGCTGCAAACCAGAGTGGCACTGGAACGCATCAGCAGCAAGGTAAGCGTGGCCTCTTTCACCTCAGAGTCCTGTCTCTCTTGGGACACACTTGGGACTCTCAGTCCATTTGCTCCTCAGCTGTTTGCTTATAAAGCAAGCAGGCCTCAAATACCAGAAACCCTTGAGAAACCTGAGTTCAGATCAGTTACATCACCAGATTTCTAACATCCTCCCAGACTCCAGGCAACAAGAACCACCTTAAAGCTATCTCCTGCAGGCAGATGTGCCCGGTGCCTGGGGAAGAGCCTCAGCCCACCTAGACCCACATAATTCCCACAGCACATTCAGTGAAGCCCAAACCACCTGTAATTTCACGTAAACTTTCCATCTCATCATTCACCAGTCCTTTGTCCAAGCCTGACGGCGCAGTCTCTGTAAATCCATGCAAATGCCAAGGAATTGCACATAAAGACTGAACACACCTGCTCTCCTCTTTCATCCAAAGTTTGAAAGGTATCGAGGCAAAATAATCCAGGCTACGTTCAGCGTGGAGGGCAGCCGGGACCCCCCGGCCGAGCTCACGGACGACGAGGTGCTGGAGGCAATGCAGGTACGTGGCTCTTCCAAACTCTGCTCCCAGCAGCCAGGAAGGGACTGCTGAGGTAAGAGAACACTTTGCAGTGCTGCTCTCAGCCTTCCCACCTCTTTACATATCGCTGATTTTCAGAAAATCATCAACGAGCGGATGGAGTTCCAGCAGATGCTGAAGTGCAAGGGTAGCAAGGTGTCACTGATCAGCAGCGACAGCCGCACGGCATCACCCGCCGCGGCAAGGAGAAGGAACTCTTCCAGGATGGAAAAGCCACTCTGATGGCTGAGCCAGAACCCATCACTAGCCTCAGGCTCTGGGTCCCCGGCTCGGAGCCGGTGCCTTACAACAAATTAAACTCATTTTACTGACACCAGGTTCTGTGGGAGTATCTGATTCAATTGTTTCAGCCAACTCAGAGCACAAGTCACCATAAGTCCTTGGTCTGTAGTAACACTTGACTTCCCAGAGAAGCCTGAAGCACAAGGATTGCTTGGCTACAAGCAGCTGGGAAGTGTGTAATTCCCATTTTTGCTTTGGGAAATTTCTAAGTGACACGACTGAACATCCACCAATGCCAAAACGAGGGACAGTGCCATGGCTGCAAGAGCTGTTTTATTTTTCCATTCCATGTGCAAGTCCCAACATGGGGATGTATTTGACACAGTATCAGTTCAGTTAGAGCTCTGAGATATCACTTTTACCAGAAGAGAGTCAATCTGGGGGTCACCCTGGCTTAGGGGGAGGTGTGAGTTCACACCAGTGCTCACCCATGCATAGAGACCACCCACAGACTGCCAGATGAAAACTGCTCCAACTGTCTGTATTTTGGAAGGTAAAAATATATGGGTGGGGCAGAAAGCTCCAGGAGGGTCACTCTGGGCATCAGTGCCTGTATTCTGGGGGGACAGGGAGGTCAGCAGTGTCAGTTTGAGGCAGCTCTGAACGGACCTGAATCTCCTCAGCAAGAACAAAGGCAGTGCTCAATCACAGAGACTCTCCAGGCACACACAAGGTCACTACAATTCCCACAAGGATGGAGGATGGCCCTGAAATGCACTGGCACACACAAACCCTGCAGCTGACTCACAAACCCCTTAAAAATGGAAGCTGTGCTCATGCCTGAACACAGGAACCGTCACTTTAAAACTCATCCCCCATGTTCTGACAGCAATTAAATGCTTCTGACAGCAACTAAATGTTCACAGTTACTCCAGATAAAAATAAAATTCTGCAGAATGAGATGTCAGCAAAGTGCTTTGGCATTCTGACTCCAGGTTGTACCCAGCAGAGGACCTCAGTTCCATACTGTCAATTACTGCATTTCTCTGCTGCCAAAATAATGATCCAGATGAAACACCAGGAGGAAAAAGTGATCTTGCAGAAAAATGTGACTGTGCTTGTTTTAAACATCGTAATGATTTTCTCTACTGCGTCCTGACATCCAACACCTTCTCTGCCTTCAGTCCCCGTTTGAAGATGCTGCTCCTTCTGCCCAGGCCTAACACTGATGATCTCTGTTAAGGCTGTAAGATCCCAATTCTCCTTGCTGTAGCTCATTAAACTCCGAAGTTGTCGCCTTCCCAGCGATCCAGACCATCTCGCTGTGCACCAGTTGCGTTGTTGAATATGGGGAAGAAAACCAAAGAAAAGGAAATGGAATCCTCTCCTCAGCTCAGGCAGCTGCTAACGGATCACAGTCAGCAGAGAGGAAACTGTGGCCAGGTCAGTTTTTGAAGGATAAAGTACTTTCAAGTTCCCATCCGTGTCCACCACTCGCACCTGCTCCACCACCAAAGGCAGGTTCATGTTCCCTGGTCCACAGAGAGCATCTGATTCCATATCTGAACCAGAGCCTTCCTTGTTCTCCGAGGCAGATCTGTTCAGTTCTGCAATTTTCTGTTAAAAGCAAAAGACAGAGAACAAGATCAATTCTGTGGCAGAGAATGAATGAGAAGGAATAAGAATACTACTAAAATACAAATCAGGTTCTGTGTTCTTCTCACTGCATGTGAGCAATGACACATTTGACAGGAGGCCCCCCAAGAACAGAAGGATATTTTCCTGAACTCCCTACCAGGATAAGGGTGTCCATCACATCTTTGCAGATCTGTAAACTGGTATCGCTCGTCACTTCCAGAAACAGGTCCCGGGTCTCTTTTCTAATCTGTAAGAGTTTCAGAGATGAAGTAAGTCAGGAGTCAGAGCACCTCACCCACAGCCCCCTGGACACGTCCCAGTACACAGAGCTGAAGGCTTTCACTCAGTTTAACCAGGGGCAAAGCTCTGCTGTTCTTTACAAGTCAAAAACCATATGCTTGCCGTTCCACAAAGCCTTTGCACAGGCAGGCTGGTGCTTTGGAACAGATTTCCAGAGGCAAAACTGTAACTCCCAGGTCCCTATCAGTCTGACAGTGGCTGTAAGAGTTTATATTTGGACTACAAGCACAAGTTTCACAGTACTGTGTATGTCTTTGAGTTAAATATCTCTCAGTAGGAAGAAACACTGTTAAATTATTAATGTATTTCCATGAATGGGAAGTACCTTTGTTTTCTCACTGTTGGTTATTGGTGGGAAGGAAATCACAGCACCTTCAGCATCCACCAGGCACGGGTAGTTGTCTTTGCCATCCAGCAGCTGCAGGTACCTGCCACAAGGAACAAAGCAGCAAAAAGTGAGCGGCTGAGAGAGCAGCTGGACACAATGGCAGGAAATAGTGACAAAAAGGAATGAAGAGTGTGCGATCTCTGCAGGAGCAGTGAACAGCACAGGGCAGGGCCACGTGCTGCTTTATAGCCCATCTGCTACCACGTGAAGTTTACCCCACCTCTGATTCACTTAGCTCACAGCATGCGCACCACCACACACGCTTCATTCCTCTCTGCTTCCCTTCTGTGTGCTGTTCTAAACAGACCTGTCACATCCCCAGCGCAGTCACCTAAAGAATGTGGAGAAAACCACAACAGGGTACTGACTTGTGCAGCCCAGAGACGTTCTGACGCTTCTTCTGCTTCCGCTGCTCCTCAGCCTCCAGCTGCAGCTGCCGGAGAAGGTCCTTTGCCTTGATCTCCTTCCGACCCAGGGGCATGATCTGCACCACACAGGAAAACAAAACATTTGAATTCAATTTCACACGAACACCAGGGTTATAACACTTTCCTGTAAGCAAGACAATAATTAAAACAATGCTCCTGCATGCTATCATGCCTTTTTCAGCATGGAAGAATTTCCATTTCACATGGACTTCTGTAACACCCACTTGAAAAACAGGCTCAGTCGCTAGCACTAAACCAGGCACCTGGTACAGCAGGACAGCAACAAAACCAGTACAACCTGTAAAGTAAAGTTCCTGGAGTTTGTTTTCTAGGCTCTATGGGGTAAGAAAGTACTCTTAATCTCTACCTTGAGCTCGTCAGGAGGCTGAACATCGTATGTCAGAGGAGCTTTGACCAGCTGCAAGTCGTGGGTGGCAATGGTGGCCGCTGTGCGCTTCTCACAGATGTCCTCGTGCAGTTTAGTCTGAAGCAGAAAGGATGCCATCGAAATAGATCAAAAAGTCAATGTCATTTATCCCTCCTATGTGCAGATCCTTCTATATTTAATGTTGGCAGCACTACCAGCCAGGTGAGTATAAACAGAGCCCTTCCCTTCACCTGTATCTGCATTACAGCCCAAGTGCAAAGGTAGCAAAGCCTGACAACATGTGACACCTTTCTCAACGGGGAAATCTAGATTTAAGTCAGAAAGCAATCCCAAATACTCAAGTCTTGTAACCTGAAAGCAGCTCCCACCTGCCACCTAAGGGACAGGTGAGCAGCAGGCCCAGGGACAGGTCTGTGGGCAGGACACCTCAGTCAGAAAGTTGGGTGTGTAACATGGTTTTAACACAGATCAAGGAACCTGAAGCCAATTCAGGGGACCTCCAGACATGGACATGGGGTTATTTTTAGCTTTTAACAGGTTCTGCAGCACTAACAAGCTGCTGTTACAGTCGCAACACAAATTCAAGTGCATCCACTGCCCTCATGGCAATACCTGAGCTCTGATGGGTCCTTCCCAAAAACCAGTTCTGCTGATTTCAGACTGACTGGGCATGTGCTGCTGGCAGGGACCATTCACACTATACCCTCACACCTGCTGAGTGAGGAGCTCACCCTAAGTTTCACAAACTCATCTGCTAGAAGGAGCCTAGAACAGTCTATTTCCAACTCTGCCAGCAGCATTCCTGTTCCAAATGAGTACCACAAGGCCGCAGCTGTTACCTGCATGGACAGGAACCTCTTGAGAGCATTTCCTGGCTTTAAGTTTACTCCTCTCAGCACACAGCACACGATAAAGGCTCGAACATCTTTGACACCCGGGCTCACTTTGACCACCAAAGGTGCCGGGTTCTCGGAGACATGCAGAACCTTCACCAGCAGCTTGCTCGCCTCTTCCACCTCATCCTGCCCCCCATCCCCGCTGTCCTTCTTCTGCTGCTTCTCCCTCTTCTTCTTCCTGACCTCCTCTCTGGCACTCTCAGCCTTGCCCTTCCCACGGCCCCCGGCCCGCAGGTACTCCAGGATGGCCTTCGTCTGGCACCCATTGACCATCTTCTCCAGCCGCTTGTCCCTCAGCTGGTTGCCCCTGAAGTTGGCCTCCTTCAGGCGGGGGCAGTCGGCCAGCGCGGCGGGCAGCTCCCGCAGCTGGTTATTGGCCACGTCCAGGCTCTGGAGGAGACAGAGACGGGACGGTCAGGGCTGCGACATGGGGACCAGCCGGGGGGTGACGGCGGGGTCGGCTCCCACCTTGAGCGCCGGCAGCGCCGCGATGTCCGCGCCCAGCTCGGCCACCTCGTTGTCGGCTGCATCCAGCCGGCTGAGCAGCGGGAAGGGCGCGGGGGGCCCGGCGGGGGGCAGGAGGCCGCCGGGCAGCGCCCGCAGCCGGTTCCCGGAGAGCAGCAGCTCCTGCAGCT
>VZTF01001480.1:46663-62486 GCA_013397755.1 Cnemophilus loriae
CGCCGCTCCCGCGCCGCCGCCTCCAGCTCCGGCCACGGCCCCGCCGCTGCCGCCGCCATCGCGCCGAGAGCTCCGCCCGGAGCCGCCGCCACCGCCCAAGGGCCGCCCCTGGCAGGGTCCCGCCCTCGGGGAGGGTCCGGCCGCGACCTGAACCCGCTGCGGGAACGCAGCAGGGGGAAAGCGGCCGCACGGTCGCGCTGGGACGGGGCCGGGCGCTGCTCCTGGATGCAGTGACAGCTTAAACAAGGGCAAAACACGGGACTGCATCGCTGCTGAGCCGCGCGTCTGCCCCAGCGGTGCCGCACAGGCCCAGGTACAGCTCACACATGTACAGGTACAGCATACACAGATCCAGGTACAGCTCACACTGCTACAGCTCACACAGGCAGGGCTCACACAGGTCTAGGTTCAGCTCATACACGTGCAGGTAAAGCTCACACACGTACAGCACACCCTGGTACATCATCCAGTTCTCCAGGTACAGCACACACATGTACAGGTACAGCNCTAGGTTCAGCTCATACACGTGCAGGTAAAGCTCACACAGGTACAGCACACCCTGGTACAGGTCACACAGGTCCAGGTACAGCACACACATGTACAGGTACAGCTCACACAGGTACAGCACAGCCTTGTACAGCTCACACAGGTCCAGGTAAAGCTCACATAGGTGCAGGTACAGCTCACACAGATACAGCACACCCTGGTACAGCTCACACAAGCAGTACTCACACAGGTACAGCACACCCTTGTACAGCTCACACACATACAGCACACCCTGGTACAGGTCACACAGGCAGTGCTCACACAGGTACAGGTACAGCTCACACAGCTACCCACAGGTACTGCAGAAGCCACAGCTTCACCCCACCCTGTACCGATTTCTACTGTAACAGCCGGAAAATGCAGACGTACCCTCCAGAGTGGCTGAAGTAATTTATTAAATATATGCAATAAAAATAACTGGCATTTAACATAAGTGACTCCTTTTCTTGACAAAATCTCCCAGATTTCAATATCTCATCTGTTCATCCAGCATTTAGGAACATGCAATCACTATAAATTGCTGTCTTGGGGTAGTGGAACATCCAGAGGCCTTTTGGGATGAGATCAGCTCCTGCACGCATGGACAGGGGCTGCTCTGGAATCATCGCTGCAGTGACACAGATGAAAACACCTCAGCTGACACCCAGGCACATTTCACACGGACAGAGATCACACAGAAACCAGCCCTGAGCTCAGGACCACACTCTTTCCTTGCTTTCCTACTGAGGCCCCATTGTTGCCAAATCCAGGTTCCACTTCGCAGACCTTCTTTCCACTGTCCAGACTTGCACCTGTGCAATGGTTTTTCTCTGGAATA
The DNA here is from genome assembly GCA_013397755.1 of Cnemophilus loriae. Classification (NCBI taxonomy): domain Eukaryota; kingdom Metazoa; phylum Chordata; class Aves; order Passeriformes; family Corvidae; genus Cnemophilus; species Cnemophilus loriae. Next base: position 48,027 of record VZTF01001480.1, read on the forward strand.
TTTTGCTCAAGACTTGGTGGCACAGCACTAAACCTCATGGTGTTTTTNACAGCTAGTACAGGCGCAGGTACAGCACCCACAGGTACAGCTCCCACAGGTACAGCACACCCTGGTACAGGTCACACAGGCAGTGCTCACACAGGTACAGGTACAGCTCACACAGCTACCCACAGGTACTGCAGAAGCCACAGCTTCACCCCACCCTGTACCGATTTCTACTGTAACAGCCGGAAAATGCAGACGTACCCTCCAGAGTGGCTGAAGTAATTTATTAAATATATGCAATAAAAATAACTGGCATTTAACATAAGTGACTCCTTTTCTTGACAAAATCTCCCAGATTTCAATATCTCATCTGTTCATCCAGCATTTAGGAACATGCAATCACTATAAATTGCTGTCTTGGGGTAGTGGAACATCCAGAGGCCTTTTGGGATGAGATCAGCTCCTGCACGCATGGACAGGGGCTGCTCTGGAATCATCGCTGCAGTGACACAGATGAAAACACCTCAGCTGACACCCAGGCACATTTCACACGGACAGAGATCACACAGAAACCAGCCCTGAGCTCAGGACCACACTCTTTCCTTGCTTTCCTACTGAGGCCCCATTGTTGCCAAATCCAGGTTCCACTTCGCAGACCTTCTTTCCACTGTCCAGACTTGCACCTGTGCAATGGTTTTTCTCTGGAATATTTTGCTCAAGACTTGGTGGCACAGCACTAAACCTCATGGTGTTTTTCACTCCCATGTTTATTTCGCCACTGCAGCAAACCCAGGTTGTTAATTAAGGAGCAACCTCGGTAAATCCACCTTTAAACACGACACTAGTGGTACTAATGTGCTGCAAAAGCGTCCTTTCACATTCTAAAAAATTGCCATTTTATCACTGCTAAGTTATTTCTTTATAGTACCACAGAGTAGGTTTCATCCTTACACCTCTGAGCAAGATCAATGGTTATTTTGAGATATTTATTATTTATTCAGCATACAGAATCAGGCTCTCAAATAGGAACCCATGTCACTAATGGGAAAATAAAAATATCTATGTCTTTGTTAATATATCTATACATATATATATATATGTTCCTAATGTGTGTGTAATTATTGAGATATGTATTTGGAAGAGTTAGAGAAACAATTTATACAAAGATTTTTGAAATCCAAGCACACTGATCTACCTGGAAAATCCAGAAGCTGGTAGGCAGGCTGCAGGCAAACTAGAAAAACTGTATTACAAAATCAGCTCTGTATATACAAAACACCACCACAAAGTCACTCCATGGGAGCAAAACTCCCCAAATTTCCCCTTAGATCATCATGATCACTCATTCCCATGCCCATGGTACCAATTCCATCCTGGAAAGCAACAGCTGGAATGTTACAGGTAGAGATGTGAGAATTGCTGCTTTGGTACAAAGCTTCATGCCTTGGGTCTTAATAGACTTTATCTCTCTGAAGCTGTTACAGACACGTGCTGCAGTCTGTGGATGGTTGTTTTAATCAAGATCTAACTACAGAAGCTCAGTATTTGAGCTGAAAGTGCACTAAAGCAGGCAAAAAGGTCTAAATTTACTAATTCAAGCTCTTCGGGGCCCGGCCAAGATTATTTTTTTGTCTCTGTAAGGGGCCATTTCTTGGGGATACAGACTTGGAAGGCTTAGTTTAACCCTCCTGCCAAGTGGGCTCATAAGGCACTTGGTGCACAGTGAGAGAGGTCAGGATGTCCTGTCACGTCCTGCACAGTGGCACAACACAGGGAAACATCCAACTAGCCCTCTGGCTTTTCCATCTGGTGCTAATTCCTGGGATCGAGCAGCATGCTGGGTACAGCTCTGCTGCCTTTAGAACCCTAAATGTGACATACACATAAGGCCAGGCTTCCCCCATGTGTGGCTCCTGTTCCTCGAGCACCTCGGGCAACCCAGGGAAGAGACTTCTCTCTCCTGACATAATTAATGTGCTCGAACCCATTAAATTACAGACAGGGGATTGGAAAGGAGAGCACAGTTATCTGTCAAAATAATGTCTGGATCCCAGAACATCTGGTATTTCCAACATGAGCATTCCTAGGAGCAAAGCCCAGTGCTACAGTGACAGCAACGCCAAGGGATGGCTGTGGAAATCACACCAGGCACTGCTCAAGGCTAAAAACAGCCCACACAAAAGATGATACAAGTTGCCCACAATTTTTAAATAGCTCTGAACATCCAGGTGCACAGTTATTAAGACAAAGGAAGAAATACTTGTCCTGTCATCGCTTTGAGTATGTTTTGCCAGTGCTTTTATTTGGGCCCCCTCGGGTTCGGATCTTGCTTCCTATTGAAGGAGGTTGAAACCTTGCTCCTGAAGGACCCAGTTTCCTGAAATAGTGGCCACCTACTTTGGCTGTGAAGAGAAAAATAGAGATCATTAATGCAAGCACACCTAGTCCCAAGAGTGAATTTAATCCATTGTTTTGATTCCCAAAATCAATTAAGTCTGAATGAAGCAACCAGAAGCTGGCAGGCATTGAGCCTCAGCATGTTCCACACCAGCAGTGGTCAGACTAAATGGTCAGGGTTCCTTTCCTATCCCTAGGAAATAGTTCCGGAATTAGAGCTTATCCAGGCAGGATTTGCTTCTGTTTCCAAATTCTAAGCAGCAACAAACTAACAACTGGCTGGCATCTCATTAGCCAGTACAAACAGCAAAGCTGAGGACAGACAGACAGGACTGTGGATCCAGTTTAACACTGGAAAGTGCTGAGTTTAACCCCTATGATTCACTTAGGTCAGCTGGAATCAGCAATTCCACAGCACTTTCCAGGAACTTGGAATAGTGACATGCAGATATGAGCAAAGCACAGCTCAGAGCAGGTGAACTCTGAACACGCAGTTGACTAAAAAAGAGTCTGAAGGAGGAAAGGTTGGATGTCACTGGCCAAAAGTTCTGGTGCTGCAGGCAGTTTGTTTAACTTCTGTGTTCTGGAAATAAAAGGATTTTCCATGTGCTTCATAAAGGCAACTGTCAAAAAAAACCACCACCTGAAATCAGCATCAGTGTCTCTTTGGTGGTGAAAAAGCTATACAATGATAAATCTGTCAAGTTCCTAGGTCTGGACTGGAAAGGAAAAGCAGTGCACAGCACTCACTGTTCAGTTCACCCTGTAATTAGGATCAGATTAGCATCCTTTGATTGGACACTAAAAGCTAAATCAGGCTCTGGTTCCCTGTGTCAGCGTTCAGGAGCTTTCCAGAACGCTGTTCAGCTGATTGTTCTATTCATGGTCATCCTGTTCTGCAGAAAAAAACCCTGAACTGATCAGTTTATCATATCTGTCAGTTTTCCCCCCCAGCTGAGCTCGTGTCCTCCTTTTAACATGATTGTTATTGCATGATTTGGGGAATTTGCTCCTCAAGCACACTGCTCCAGCACAAGAACTATCACTCACACAAATGCAAACCACGAGTTGCACAGACCCAGCTCTTGGGGATCAAACACTTTCCTTAAGCAAAGGCAACACAGTAAAAAGCATAAATGTTATTATCATTAACTAATGTCTTACCAGGCTGCACCAGAATGGTTTTATTCATGGGGGACGCCCTCCGCTGGTTCATTTTACAGCCGTCTTTGTCCATCAGGTGAGATCTCCAGGCCTGAAGTCAATTACAAAGAAGTGATAGTACAATTTCAGCAAAAATCAGCCAATGTCACATGGACAAAATGGTAATTGTGTACAGACTTTATGGCAACAGCACTTTAATCTGCTTTTTCAAAGTATGAGCTCCTTGCCATGAAACAGAAATTAATATATTCATTATTTTAATATATCTTGAAAGGTCCATCACATTAAAACAACCCGTAACAACATCAGGCCGACGTGAAGGGTAGCCTCACCTCTTCTCCAGGGGGAAAGTTCTCATGGCACAAAGGGCAATGGTTGGCCACATTTTCTGGTTTGGCAGCTGAAATTGTTTGAAAAATAACGTAAGAATTGCAAAGAGAGGCTAATTTCAGACACAAGAAGAGAATTTGCATAGCAAGTAGCAGAAAACTGCCCCATGACTAACTCAGCTCCTGCCCCATTATCATTAACTGCTCCCAAAGAAGTCTCATGTTTAATCATCTTCATCAAAACAAAATCAAAAGGAATCACAGAATCCAGGATCACCTGGATTGGAAGGAACCTTAGAGATCATCCAGTTCCCCCTTGTCCTGTCACTCCAGGCCTTTGTAAATCGTCTGTCTCCACCTTTCTTGTAGCCCCTTCAGGCACTGGAAGGCCACAATTAGGTCACCCCAAAGCCTTTTCTTCTCCATCTGAACAATCCCAGTTCTCTCAGCCTTTCCCCATAGGAGAGGTGACCCATCCCTCTGATCAACCTGGTGCCTCTGAACTCATTCCAACAGGTCCATGTCCTTTCTGTGCTGGGATAGTGGGATAATCCACAGGGATATGGTAGAGACTTCCCAGTCTTTTCACTCACCCTCCCCACACACATTCACGCACACCAAGCACTGGAAAACTCAGGCATTTATCCCAAATCTTTTCCCTCCTGAGGATTTATTCAGATCCTTAAGTCTGAAACACAAGCAGCCTGACTTGCCAAAGATCCCTGGTGTTCGAAAGACTGAACCTCTGGTGTTCCACCTTCCTGCTTGGAGCTACTCACGATTGCAAATCCTGCTCTTTGTGTGTCTGGGCAGCTCGTCCCTGGGCACGGCCTCTCTGCAGCGCGGGCACTTCCCAAAGCTGTCCCTCTTGTCACAGTCGGTCAGCAGGTGCTCCGTCAGGCTGGAGATCTCCAGCACCTGCAACACAGCCAGGAAGGTTTGTGCTGAGCAAATAGCGATGGGATGAAAAAACCCATCAGTTTAGCCTCACCTTCCAAAACAACAAAGGGAAAATTCAATTTTAGTCCATTTATTAATTCATTTTCTAATGCTGCTCTTTTCCAAAAGCACTACCCGAATCACACAGTTGTGTTCAGAATTCACCTGCCCGAGTGTTAGATATCTTACAGCGCCTCTACGCCAGAATAACAACAGTCCACGTCTTTAGTAGCTCTGGGAAGTTCAGTCTGACCTGTTTGCAGTGCTCACATCGGGTTAACATGGGACAGTGCTTCCAGTAATGCAGATCCAACCCTTCCTCTGTGAAGGAGTCGTTCCTTTCACCACAAAAAATACACAAGCTGGGAAAAAAATATGAAAATCATTGGCATCAGAGAGAAATGGATGAGCCCTGTTCCTTCTGTTCCAAGCTGTTCTTAAAAAAAGCCAATATCTTCAAGAGATTCTTTTCCCTGTGTAGTGCTGACCTTAGGACGGGGCAGGTACTGGGATGTAATTTAGGGTAAATACAATCACAGAGCATTTTTTCTTATAGAATGATTAATTCCACGAAAGTTCTGAGAGCAGCTCACCAAAACTGGCTTTCCCGGCTCCAGAATTTCCAAGGGCTTCCTCTATGCCCTTCCACTACAAGACCCAGGAAAGCCACACCATATTTTTCCCTTATTTCACACTGGCAGCTGAACATCAAATGGTGGCTATTTCTTATCCCACAGGCAAATACTCAGAAAAAAAAAAAAAAAAGTACAAAGTCACACTATCCAAGAACTCTTAAAAAAAAAAGCACCTAGGATTGCCTGGTGCTAATTCCAAATCTGTTAGAAGAGATTTTAGCCTTTATTGTTTCACTGCTGAAGGTATTAGCTTTGACCTACTGGAAAAACGTTATTACTGCTATGAGCTCACAGGTGACACCAAGTGCTTAAGGTGATTAGAGGCTCATCTCACTTACTTATCCAGGTAATTTGCAACAGAGGAAAGTTCCTCTCGAATCTTTGCTGCTGTAGCCTGAGGGATTTCGTATACCTGGTAACCTGTAAAGACAGAACAATTAAACCAAGATCACATTTTTACTCATCTACATTTCTTAACTCTTATTTGAAACTACTTACCTCGACTCTCTGCCTTCTGAAAATCAGATTCTTTCCCCTGTTGAACAAAGAAATTTAACTCAGAAATGTGCCTTCCAGGGAGAAAGGGAATACACTATATTCTGATTTCTGTCTGGAATTTTAAATTTAGAAGCAGAACCAATGCACTACAATGTTCATGCTTCTAGTGCTAGGCAAATCTCTTGTATTAAGGTACTATTTCATATTATAAAGGTATTATTATATTGTTATATTATAATAAAGAATCCAGATTTTACACTATGTTAGGAAAAACAACACCCCAGATTTTAAGCTGGACTGCTGAGGAGAAAAGTCACACAGGGATTGTCTGGAGTTTCTCTCTCTTTTTAATGAGACACCACCAATGTCCATTATCTAAGCCCATGATACCCGAGGAGCAAAGGATTAAAAAAACCTTAAACCAAAACATGCTCACCTCCTCAGCTTCAGCCTCTGCTTGTAACTCTAACTTCAGAGCTGCTGGGTGGCCTTTTAGAACTTTCATTTCTTCCTTTTGTTTCTCTGCTTCTGTTGTGGCTTTTCTCTGTGCCTGGGAGGAAATACTCTGTCAGTTCCAAAAGCTTTGGAAGAATCCCTCATACACAAGATTGCAAAACACATCAGCACAGAACTCATGGCTGATGCAGGACAGGAAATCTCCTGCTTGGTTAAATGATGGGTGTGATACAGTGACACCTCCCTCCTCCCTAACTCCTCTGCACTACCTGCAAGGAACACACAGCACAGCCTTTGGGCTTACTGTTCCCAAGGACTGACAGCAGAAAATAGCATGTGTGCATTTTCCAAACTGCTTGTCCATCTCTGTACTCGTTGGCTTTATTCCCAAGAGTGAGTACAGGGAATACACTGAGCTTTCTACACTAACGAACATTAACCACACACCTGAAGACACTCTGCTACGTGTCCAGTGTCCAACCCAGCCATGAAACCAGGATACTACTCAGCCAAATGCAGTGCCTGACGTGGCCCTGCACGTTCTGCCCTCTCATTACATACCCTCATTTCAGCCTCAGAAGATTTCCCGTCGATTTTGGCGAACCCTTCGAAGAGCGTTTTGTAGCGCACGGTCCTGCGGGCGCCGGCGTCGTCCGGAGGGAGATACTCCAGCACGGCTGCCCTGTGCTCCCTGTACACGGCAAAGATGATCCGCAGCACCACCTCACGCACTTCGTGAGCCCTGTGCTCCAGAGCTCCCGTGGCAAACTGAAAATTGTTATAAAAAAATCATGTCTCTCTTTTCTCGCATTTTTAAGGATTTGTTTATTAGTCCAAGACTCCCCTGCAGCAGGAGAAATCTTCCTACAATGCAGGTTTTTGCAAACACTTTTTAACCCGTTGATTCTTTTTTCCCTGTATCTTGGTTCATAGGATCCTAGAGTGGTTTGGGTTGAAAGGGACCTTAAAGCTCATCTCATTCCACCCCATACCATGGGCAGGGACACCTCCTGCTAGACCAGGTTGTTTCAAGCCCTGTCCAACCTGGTCTAAAATTACCAGCACTGTTGATCAGGAGAATACACCTCTTCAGGAACTCTCAAGCACTCCAAAAAAGCCAGGCAAGCCCCCAGAAAACCATCAGAAAATCCTCCATGTGCTGTAACCTCAACCTCTTACCTTCATGACGTTGTTGACAGTAAACCCAGAGTTTTCAGTCCCCATGGCTCCCAAAAGAGATTCCACCAATTCCACGTGACTCATTGCCAGGTGTGTTGGGGAGTTTGGTTTTAATGTTTTAACCAGGTGGACTGGAATAATCTGGAGAGGTTTCACTTCAGGGCACAGTGCCATTTCCTAGAAACACACAGTCAGTGAGCAGGCAGATGCTGGATGAGGACAATTACCACTCTCTGCAAAGCAGATTTTTCTCATCTCTGTAGGTCCCTTGCAGCAAAGAACACAAGAGTCACAACTTCAGCAGCAGCAGGTGCCCCCAGACTGCTCCAGGTGACCCTGATTTGGCAGGGGGTTGGACTGGATGATCTCCAGAGGGCCCTTCCAACCCCAGCTGTTCTGTGATAAGTTGTGATAAGATTCTGTGATAAGCTGTGACACTTCACAGCAGCCAACCCTGGTCTCACAGTGCACTCTGATCAGGTGTTTCCCACCTGTGAGCTCCCTAATTTGAACGGAAACACCCACCTGGATGAAGGTTGAAGCCAGAAGACGAAGACGGGATGAAGAGTCTCCTGTTCTGGAAAGCAAATGTGGCAGGGTTTTTTCCACACAATGAGAAGTTTCTAGCTTCCCTAGCTTGTGTTTTGGTATATATTGGGTAATGATCATTTTTAGAAGTTTCAGGGAAGCCTGAAAAACCTAAGTTAGAAAGAAAAAGGAAACACTGAGCAAAAATAACAGAGAGCCCCCTGTTTTCAGACAATACAATAAGATCCACACTTAATCTGGAATTACAGTAACACCCTTAATGGAAGCTACTTCAGACAACTCTCTTCCAGAAAACCTGTTGCTAGGACTTAGGTGAATGGCTTCAGAAATTGTTTCATAAAGATTAACAACTTGATTTTGTTCTTTTCTTCTTATTTAAGGTTTATTTGATGCCCAAGTGTCCTTCAGCTAAGTGCAGACCCTTGAGCTGGAAACTAGAAGTTATTTCATTGCTATATTTCAGTTTTGACAAAGAAAAAGGATCAACCTCACTGCACATTTACTGTATCAGCAGATGTTTCTCAAACTCATGGCTCAGCCCAGGGCAGTGTTCTCCATCTGCTCAATGCCAGATATTGCCCAGTTGTTTTGGCTTTGGACTTACTCAACAGTAGATTTATAAACAATCTGTTCAAAGTATCTCAACCCCATGGTTCTGCAATTTTGGCTGCCAGTTCTTCCCTGGAGCACCAAACCTATGCCAACTTACTGAAGACACGGTGTCTTTGATGGCCCTCCTCACAAGGAAAACAGCAGCCCTCAGCATGTTCCTTAAATCCTCCTTTGGAGTGTCCACTGACACTTCCATCAGCTTCTTGTACACAGCCAATAAAGCATCTTCTCGACACGACCAACTTCTGGAATACGCTCCTGAAACCTGAGCACAGAACAAGTCTATCTCTTAAAAGGTCCCTACAGATATTTCAATACATATTTAACATTTATATAGAGAACCAGCCTCAAAAGAACATATGAACTGAAGCGTGAAATCCCCAGGTGCTCCCCACAGGAATCTGGCTTTATTAAAAGCACACATTTTGAAATGCGGTGAGTGAAATGGGATTAACAGGTCAGGCTCATGGAGCCCTTCCAGGCACAGAGAGGGTTTCTCTCCCTGCAAAAGACGGTGGCAGGTTACGGGTATTCTGGGTCCATACCCTAAAGCAATCTGCTGGATCCTGTCTGTTTATCAGCACATCAAGTAACCGGTCATCAAAGCTACACATTTGTGTAAATGCTGAAAACAGGTATCCATAAAGCCAACGTCAAATTTTAAGCTCAGATCTCAAAATAGCAGCTCTGAATATGTAAAACTCCTCTCAACTCAACACAGAGCACAATAATCCATGGGTTTGTTTTCCTGGTTTTTACCAAAGTCTCTCCAAAAACTTCCACAACAGGGCTGGCTTCCCTCAGTGCCTTCTCCGTGAGTGGTTCAGGCTCCCCAGTATTGCCAGTCCTTGGAGTATCACCCATGTCCTCTTCAGTCACCTCTGGCTCAAGGTAGGCAACAGCTTCATCCACCTGCTTGCAGACGGTTGGGAGAGGCCTCTCATCATAAGGTAAAAATTCAACCTAGCAGAAAAGGTAAAATTTGTTGTTCTGGAAATGACTCAGATGAGAAGTGGTTTTATCACTAATTGGGTTCACCTCAGTGCAATTTTCTCACACGAAAGCAGCATCACTCCCCAGTTAACCATGAGAATAACCACACTGTTTGGAAGGCTGGACATCACATCGTTTGCTCTGACAGGTTTCTGCAGTAACAGAGGGAACACTACTCACATTTTCCTTGGAAAACGCTTCCTTGGAGGTTGTGGCCCGAGTCCGAGGAGAAAGAGGGGACTGGTAGGGAACAACAGGCTCGGAAGAAGTGAGATCCACCAACTGCTGCTCCAGCACAGGCTCTGCCCTCCGGGGCTCTCCTTGCGGTGGGTCTGTGGGCTCAGGAGGGGAGCTCTGAGGACTCTCAGTGCCACTCACAGACCCCAGAGGCAACTCGGGTGGCTTTTGGATCTGAGAAAGGGAAGGAGATTTTTACAGCAAAGCTAAAAATGTGCTAGAATCAGTCAGTACAGCTACAACTGGCTGTCAACAGGCTTCTGGGGATTTCAGGTAAATATTAAACCTGGCTCACAGAGGTGTCACCATTCCCACTGGATGCAGCTTTATGAAACAGTCAGAAAATAATTCTGTGTGGGTGCATGTGTGGAGAGATTAAAAAACTTCCTGTTCTGAGAACATGACATAATTGTATGTATATAAAACAATCACATGGATTATGGTTAGCCTTGATACCAGCCTAAGCCTTCTCTACCCCTCTAAAATACGAGAAAGTGCCTTATTCATCTGCATCAGGTAGCCCTGAAATTATACAAAACATTCAGGATTCTAATGCCATTTTCTTGAGACCTCAACAGTTTAATGTGATTTATGGAGAACTAAGCATGTTCATGAAACACCACATGAGAGTCTCTGGCTGAGGAAATCCACAATCCAAACCGAAAACTGAAAGTCTTTAGTAAATCTCAAAATTTCCATTGACCTGTGAATGAAGCTTGGTTGCTCTGCCATTTCTGTTTAGAACACCCTCCTGAGTTTGGACTAACGGCACCCACCAGCAGCTGTGCATCCAGGAGGTCGTGCAGCTCCAGCTGCTGGTACACCTTCAGCCTGTACTCATCCATCTGCTCCTTCTTTTTCTTGGCAAGGTCATAATCCTCCTTCTCTACCGCGTAGCGCTTCTCCACCTCGTACCGGCCGAGTCGCTCCCCCACCTAGGATTGGTACAAATCACCTTGGAACCATCTTACTGAGCATTTCTTGGAATCACTTTACTGAGCATTTCTTGGAATCACCTTACTCTACTCGTTTCACTACTTCCAACCAAATTACTCAATCAAGCTATCTGATTTTAAAATTATTCACCTTCTGCAAGTCTGCAATGGCCTGTTTGAGCTTCTTGGCGTGGTCGTAGCACTCGTGATGCACAGCTTCCCGCTTCTTCTCATCCAGCCTCCGGATTATCTGAGCCACTTCTGGGTCCTGGTACATGTCAAAGGCCAAATCGTCCAGAGGTGAAATGGAGTCACGTTTCCTGAAGGCATAAAATGAATAAAATAATCCACAATAAGGCAGGCTTCTCTTTTCAATAGCAGGGAATTAACAAAACACAGAGACCAACAACTACTTCACACTGAGTAGAGGTTTTGCCAGGGTATATGCAAAGAACATCCTTACCCAAGGTAAGTTCCATCTAAGGCAGGGTCATCTGATTTAATTCCCAAGTAGTGATCTATCAGCTTCTCTCTGGAAGGCTTTGGAAAGGGAGAAAAAAAAATCTTAATGCACATTCACCAACATCAGGTGTGCAGAACAGAAGTTCTGATTTGCCACAACCAACATGAGCTCTGCAACACAGAGCACTTTTGTTTGGGGGCACATTGAAGCAAGAGACTTTAGAGAGGGTGAAAATGAAAATATCTCAACTGATAACGTTTTAATTTTTGTATTCCCATATTAGGCTCAACTTTCTTGCTTCAAGAGAACATTAAAAATAAATTAATGCAACTCAGCTCTGCTACAGCACAAAACTGGCAGAAGAAAGGTTCATCCCATCACTCCAGGAACATGTACTTGAAGAGATGGAGCAACAGTAAAAGGACAGGGATGCTTTGCACTTACACTGCTCATGCTGTCATTGCCATAGTCTGCTGGATCCCCAATGATATTCACAGCTACCAGGGCAACCTGCAAGGATTCACACAAAATGGAAATGTGTAAGCTCATCCCATTTTTCTTAGAACAAAAACCAGGGCCTGTGGTCAGCAGGGTGGTACAGAAGCAGAGAGAAGCACTGAGTGCTAAATGTGCCTCCTGCTCCATTGAAAATGTATCACCAAATCTACAGTCCCATTGTGCTGTTCCCTTTCCTGGTCCGGGACGGAACTGAAACGAGTCCCTGCAGAACTGAGGGAGGTGTTTGTGTGTCTGTACCATGGTGGCTGTGCAACACCTTCACTTAATGCCACAACAGGTCTAAAACACTCAAGAGTGGCTTTGTGACCCCAAAGCTGTTCTCAGAGGGAGTTCCTCGTCCTCAGCACAGACCCTGCTGTGTGGGCTAAACCTCAGCACGAACAAGAGTGACAGAATGTGCCCATGACGTGTTTGTTCTGGATGAGGTGCATCCACCTGATCCCAACTCACTTCTAACCTGTTGTGTTTTGTGCTTTAAAACAAACTAAATAAACACAGGAGCTTCCAACCAACATTTTTTGCTTCTACAAATCGAGGGAGCAGATTTCTGTGCCTGCTCTTTACTATGGAAGTGTCACCTAGGTTACTAGGTAAGGACTTTTAACTCACCTGCCCATATAAGTTGTATTTATTGACATAATTTTTATGGAAAATCAGCTTCAGGTACTGGCCAACTGCATCCATGTACACAGATTTCAACTCTCGAGCTCTGAAATCAGTCTTCTCATTGTCTGAGAGAGGGACATAACTGGGAAGGAAAACGTAACACGTGAGCAGAGGATACGTCCAAACACACAGGTGGATTTCTGCCCCTCAGGTTTAAAACTCCCTCATAACTGAAACAACGTGTGCTGTCTCCTGGCAAGGAAATTCACCTGCATCTCCAGCTTTGCCACAGATCTACACAAGTCCAGGATCTCTCCGCCACTCACACAGCATGTTCACATCATACACAATCCACAGTGAGTATTATTTTCCCCTGAAGCTTTTCTGATTAAGACAATAAACCGACCCAGAACTTTCCGACTCACCCGAGTCTCTGAAACCTCTCTGACTGATATGGAGCAAAGTATTCAGGCAGACTTTCACTGATGTAGAACTCAATTTTGCTCGCAATCATGTACTGGTGAGCGAGCAGCTGCAGCTTCCGGATCCGACACCTCTCCACCAACTGCAGGATGATTTCCTGGGGGTACTGACAGAGCCTGGAAGAGACACGGTTTCTGAATTCAATCATCATTTTAAAGAGGACTTCACTTCCAACTTGAGCAACACTTAATTATGGAACTTTCAAGTTATGAATTGTAAGCCAACATTATAAATATTGTAAGAAGAATCCCAAGAGCAGAGTGGAGACACTTTTCCCTTCCCTTTACTGTGCGCACATGTTCAGGTGCCCCACACACGTTTATGGGATGTGCCAAGACAAACAGATTTTTCATACTAAGCCAAAGCAGTTGCAAGCTCCAAGACTGCCAAGAACAAAAAAAGTTCCCGTTTTAATTTTCCAGGACTTCATTTAAACACAATGCAGTGCCTTTAGGTGTTAACCAAGGTGCTTTTTTTCCCCCAGGATGAGGATTCCATGGGATTAAAGTACCTTTTTTTGCCCTATCAGTTTGGTTTGGGATACTGTAAACTGCTCTGACCATACACGGGACATCTGCTGCTCGTTTTAAACTTGGTGCTTCAGAACTCCAGCGCTCCAACAGCCTCCCCTCACAGTACCTGGGCGACCGCCACCCGTTCACTGTCGGCGCGTGAACCATCAGCTCCCGAGCACTGAACCCATCCTCGTGTCCCGATGAACTGACCACGGTGAAACCGATCTTGTGTGGCATCCTGGGGAGCTGCGCTGGTCACAGCCACGGCCTTCAAGCTTAAACTCATCCCTGGAAGGATGACAAAACCTCACTGAGACACTACAGTCAAAGAACTGCATCCTGTGGTCTGTCAAGTGAGTAGATGATGAGTGCAGACATATATTCCCTTTAATTAACACTGGCACCAAAAATGTTCTTATGGTGCGGGTTTGATTAGTGCTGACCAAAACGAGGATTTAGCTCACTTGCAGAGCAGCCTGCCAATAAATGACACCTGCTAATCCAAGACGGAGCTTGAAACTAAGAGTTCCAAATGCACACAGGAGCAACCTGTACTAAACCTGTACCTGTACCATGCTCTGTGTGTTGGAGCCAGAGGAACAAAAAGCAAAGCACGATATCAGTTTAGTCTCTTCATGAAAGCCACGCACCCACCGCGGCTGTTGCTGGGGACGGCCGCTGCCCACCCCGGGCCGTGCCGGTGTTATGGCACCAACACCGGCCCCGTCCCTCCCTCCTCCCGCCGGCCCCGCAGGACGAGCAGGCCCTGAGGGGTCACGGCCGCACCGCTCCGGGGGGACAGCCAGGACGGGCGGCGGACAAAGCACGCGGGGGCCTGGCGGGACCTCGGGGGGTCCCCGGGGCGGAGGGAGAGCGGAGCGCGGGGGGAAGCGCCGGGCAGGGCCCCACCTGGCTCAGCGCGGCCCCATCGCCGCTCTCATGGCAACGCGGCCCCGCCGCGCAGGC
>VZTF01001480.1:70273-159108 GCA_013397755.1 Cnemophilus loriae
GCCGCGCACGGGCCCGCGCTCGCCATCTTGTGGAGCTCGGTTCAGGAACCCCGGGGCGAGCGCCGGCACCGGGCTGCGGGCACCGGGCTCCGGGCACCGGGCAAAGGGCTCCGGGCACCGGGCACAGGGCTGCGGGCAACGAGCAAAGGGCTTCGGGGAAAGGGCTTCGGGCAAAGGGCAGCTTCATCCCCCCCAGTGAGGACGGGGAGCCCACGGCCCTCACACACAACAGTCCCTCACACACAACAGTCCCTAGCTTGGACCACAGACCAGCGTCACCTTAACGGAAGCTTTGGCAAAGCGAGCACAAAGCAGCTCATCACAGGTCACAGAATCACAGAATGGGGTGGGTTGGAAGAGACCTTGAAGATCATCCAGTGCCACCCCCGCTATACGCGGGGACACCTTCCGCTATCCCAGGTTGCTCCAAGCTGCGTCCAACCTGGCCTTGGACACTTCCAGGGATGGAAGCTTCTCTGGGCAACCCGTGCCAGGGCCTCCCCACCCTCACAGCCAACAATTTCTTCCCAATATCCAATCTAAACCTACTCTCTATCAGTTTAAACTCATTCCTCCTTGTCCTGTCACTACATGCTCTTGTAAATAGTCTTGCCTCATCTTTCCTGTAAGTTCCCTTCAGGTATTGGAAGGCTGCAATTACAGTTTCTGAATGGAACTTATTGACCTCGCTCCTGGCTGCTGCTTGGGGAACAACCCAACCCCATCATGCCTGGGAACGATGCAGCTTATAAACATTTGAAATCTTTTGCTTCCCATTGTGTCTCGCTCTGGAGAAGCGCTCGCTCCCATTCAAGACGTGGTCAGAGAGTTATTATTCAGATGTGCCTCTCTCTCTACTTTTCACAGCCCTCAGGGAACAAATTATGTCAGTAACTCAAATCCCTCTTTAACTTCAAGGACTCTGAGGGTAGCAGATGAATTTCTGTGTAGTAAAGCACCCAGATTTAAGTACGTAATTATCCTGTCTGATGTTCCCGGGGAGGTGCTGCGGGGAGCGATGGCAGGTACCAGTGCCCTGACGGCCACGTCTCCATGATGGGGCCCGCGGGCTCCATCCATCACATTAAACACAGCTCCTTCTCTGCTTAATTCAGTGCTTTGGGGATGCTGTTGGGATTTTTATAATTCTGTCCATCTGAGGGCACAGGAGCTTGTTTCTTTATAGCAGCCTTTAATGTTCCTGCTCATTGCAGAGTCGTCCCACGAGTCTCAGTGATACCTGTGCTCCTCCATCCAGCTTGGCTGATTAAATGCTTGTCCATTCATCCTGGCTTTAAAAAACAGAAGCAACAATTTAAATCGCAGAAATAAGTGGCAAGACTGTACCTATGGGGATATTCAAGAAATACAATTTTTCTCAAAAGTGTAAAATCCCCCAGTTAAACTGTGCAGGTTTGGAGACTCACCTGCACATTGTTGTGCGATTTCCCTCGGTGCTCAGGGTCCGTCTGTGCTTTGTTCTCTGGCTGAGATAATTCATATTCTTCTCCAAAACCTCCTCGACTTGCTCCACTCTCTCACAGTGTTGTTGCTTGCAGCCATGGAATACAGATGATTGTTTTTATTAGGCAGTGAAAACTTATACTGTCTTGTAAACAGCCACAGACTAAAACTGGCTGAAAAGCAGCATTTCTGCAGCTGGAAAACGTGGTTCTTGTTTTAATTTCCACAACAAACTGAAAATAGTAAGGAAAATTTAATGTTGACAATTCTAATAAATACTTTTCACAACACTGTATGTTTCTCGGGTTTTATGCTGCTTTGGAAAGCTGATGTGACTGAGCACTGAGAACGGGATGGCAGAGCCCTGAGCAGTCCCGTGGCCTTCGGTGACCTGGCGTGGGGTGAGATACACAACTACAAGCACCCGAGGCTTTGTGGGGTGGCCTTGGACACTTGCAAGGGACACAGCAGTTTAGCTGGAGCTGGGATGGCAGGGCTCCTTCCAGAGCTCTCGTGTCACGCTCTCCCTATTCTCCTCTCTAACCACGTTATTTTGGGGGCAGGTGGTGACGGTTTCACAGCTGCAGATGTTGCTGCGTTTTCTGAAACAGTCCGAGATAAAAACTGTCACATAGCGCAGGAAACACCCGGGAGAGACTGCAGATCCCTCTGAGATCCATCCCCATCTCAGCAGCAGTGACTCCCAAGTGACTTGAAAGGCGACGGGGACCGCCAACAGACAACAGCCCTCAGAGAGAATCAGAGCAGCACAAGCTATTTACATTAAACCCACATTTCCACATAAAAGGGGGCTTATTCTCAATATTAAAAAAAATGGGTTATGTTAGAATCTGTTGTCTAAGCAGGCAGGGAAGAAAAAATAAAAAGAGGGTTTTGTGAGCTCCGTCATTCCTGTGAAAACTGGCGGCTCTGCAGCAGCAGCTGATGAGCTTATGGAGCAGGAAGGGAGAGCCGGGCTGTGAAACTCGATGTGTAAATGAGCTTCTTGCAGCACTTGTCTCTGCGCCTGTCACTTGCACCAGTGTCCCTGTCTGTTATAATCCTCCCAGTTCATTTGGCTAAACATGAGTGACATGCCAAGGACAGCAGCCAAAAAAAATGTTGCCTGTAAACATGCTGGCTGTTAACTGTTGAATGTGAGGTCTGTCAAACTGAACAGCCATCCGGCAGGAGCGCTGGCTGGCCTTTTCCTGCCACAGGAGAGGTGGGTTGGGTTCAAGTGGCTGAATTCTGGGGAGAAAGCAGGAGGAGGATCCACTTCCCAATAAACAGAACTGGGAGCCTCGCTCCCTGCTGCATCCTTCTGGCTGCCTCCTCTGCCTCCTCAGCAGACAGAGTTGGTCTCGTGCTGAAGATTTGAAGGAAAAAATGTTTAGCTGCTGTTCCCTTCCATCACACGGTGTTGTTGTGCCAGTTCAGATGATGCTGGTGAGCATTGAGGCTGGATGGGGCTCTGAGTAACTCGGTTTAAGGAAGGTGCCCCTGCCCATGGCAGGGGATTGGAACTGGATGATCTTTAAGGTCCCTTCTAAGCCAAACCATTCTGTGATTTCATGATTCTATGAACTGCCAGTTTTGGGCTCCAAGAGGCTCTGTCTCCTGGGAGATTCTCTGGGAGTTGATACCCCATCTAGAACTGAATATTCACAAGGATCTGCAGCCCTCAGATGCAGCTGACCTGAGTACTTTTGCACCACTCACGTGGAATAAACCCCTCATTTCCATCACAGAGGAATACTCACATCAGGAGCTGGAGAGCCCTGACACAGAAATCACAGGGAATTTATGGTACATAATGAAACTTTATGCTTTTCTCTCAAAGAGAGAAATCTCTTTGAGTCTTATTTTGGATTTCTTGCAAGTATTTTATCAAGGACCAAATGTGGAAAGGCAATATCTGAAGAAATTAATTAACACAACAGAGCTGTATGTGGGCTTTGTGAGAAAGAGCAACAAAGAGGAAACCTGTGACATTCGTTAATGACAAACCATAAGGAACATTAGAGAACAGCGAGTGCAGAGAACCCAGCCCAGGCTAGGGGGTTGCAGTACCTGTCTGAGGAGCTGTTTGGCACTGGGCTTCCTGTGATGGAGGCTGGAGAGCCCCGAGCTCTGCATGGACCCTTTCCCAAACCCTTGCCTGGAGCCTTGCTGCTGATGGTTTTGTCCCCCTGCTATTGATGCATGTACCCACTTCTCATAACAATCTCTAGTGTTTACCTGGCATACCCTTCCCAAGGCGCCTCCAGACACTGCCCAGTGAATTCCACCTGCACCAGGTCTCCTGCCCTCCCTGAGCCGCTCATTGCTCCTGGCGTATTGGTTTTTAAAGTGTTTCACAAACCACGAGTAAATCTCTCCCAGCACAAAGTGTCTCACTGGGTCCAAATCCTTACCTTTGCTCCAGGAGACTCATTACATGGATTTAATGATTTACTGGCAAGTTGGCCTCGCTGTTAAAAAGCATCAGCTACAGAAACCTTTTCCTGGCTCAGTTTAACGGCTGCAGTAACTGTAGCCGTGGGAACAGACGCTCCCGCCCCTCTGCTTCCCGCTTTGTCACGTCGCTTTGCTACAGGCTTTAATTAGGGTTTAATTAGGGTTTAATTCCCATCGAACTCCCCGGCCGGGGCAGCAGCTCGGGCTCAGCCGCCGCCCGACGCTGGGGGTCAGTGTGAGACCGGCGGTGTGGCCGCGCCGCTCGTGGACTCGGGGGGACGGGGGACAAGGGGGACACGAGGGGACACGCAGGATGGGCGACACGAGGAGATACGGGAGGACATGGCGAGATAAAGGACACGGGCCGGCACGGAGGGACAACGAGTTCTCTCCGGTTCTCGTGGGAGAGGCTCAGCCCCCACCAAGCCTTTCTGTCCTCCTGCCAGGAGCCCAAATCAGGGAGACACAGGATGGTTTGGGTTGGAGGGACGTTAAAGCTTATCTCGTTCCGACCCCCTGCCATGGGCAGGGACATTTTCCACCGGATCAGGTTGCTCCAAGCCCCATCCAATCTGGCCTTGGACACTTCCAGGGCTGGGGCAGCCACAGCTTCTTTGAGAAACCTGTGCAAGCACCTCACCACCCTCACAGAGAAGAATTCCTCCCTAAAATCTAATCTATATTTCCCCTCTTTTAGTTTAAAGGCATCAACCCCTTGTCCTGTCACTCCATGCCCTTGTCCATTGTCCTCTCCAGCTCATCTGGAGCCCCTTTAAGCACTGGAAGGGGTTCTAAGGTCTCCCCAGAACCTCCTGTTCTCCAGGCTGGATACCCCCAGTTCTCCCAGCTTGTCTCCATGGGAGAGATGCCCAGATTTTGCCTGGTTGCTTTGCTGGGCACCCCAGGGAGCTGGGGCAGTTGTGTTCAGCAGCTCTGAGTGTGCTGCTCCCAGCTGGTTCAGGGGATCTCAGGAACAAACAGCTTCTCTCTGTTTCCTCCAGCCCCGCCTGCTTGCAGGTAGCTGAGCCTGGTCCTGGCATTGCCACCCTGCCCAGCTGTCAGAGGGACAGGCTGGGAACACCACACTCAGCAAGGCTGAACTTCATCCAAAAGCTGAGCCCAGGCTGCTCTCAGCATAATTTGCTTAGTTAGATTTTAAATAATAATAATTTTAAAAATGCCCTTCCTCTGTCCTACATGCCAGTGAACATCAGGCTCACCCAGCCCCAGCTTGATTTTCCACCAGTGACAGGTAACATTTTGGTGAGTGTTGTACATTATTTAACACCGTATCTTTGGGGAGATAAAAATTCTTTGAGTGAGTGCAAGTGTCTTCTCTACACACCTGACAAGGATGGAAGTGGCTGTTTTACACAAGGCTCATTAAATATAAACCCACCATGTTGATTTCAGCATCTTAAATTACTTAAGCCAATGTAATGGGATAAATATTTGATGGTGAATTTTATTAAATTTCCACCACTATTATGTTACTGCTAAAAATATAAAGATTTCTTCAAAACCTGCTTGGTGGTCTCCAAAGGCAGATGATTGGAAATCTGACTCAAAACCTGCCTGCAGGGATTGCTTTGGGGATGGGAATGAATGATCTCCTTCCCTCTGTCCTCTGCAGGTAACAGCAGATTCTTCCCACTCCCATCAGCATTAGTCAGTCCCTGAAAATAGTGACAATAGCCCAGGCCAGGCCCAGAGCTGTGGGAGGGCACACAGCCGAGGTTGTGCCCACCGAGGGTGGCTCTGCACAGGATACCCTTGGGAGCGGCGTGGGAGGGCAGGGAGAGTCCCACAGGAGGGTGACTGCAGGGTGGCTGCTCGCGGATGCTGATCAGGTTTGATCTCAGGATCGTGTTTGTCTCCTCTCCCAGCTTCTGCACTTTGCAGCTCCACTTGGAAGGCAGAATGGAGCAGAAGCATTGTAGGGTGGTGGGGAATCACCCGAGAAATGAGCACCTGCACAAGCTGTGCATGTGCCCCAAATCTGGAGGGGCCAGGGCACTGTCCCCGCAGAGCTGATGGTGTGGTATGGGCTGGGGTCACCTCAGTGAGCACTCACAGTCACTCTGCCAGCCATGCTGAAAGGAAAATCCACCAAGGGACTGAAAAGAGGACATCACCAGGATGTTTTTAAACTCTGATTTGACAAAATCCTGCCAGATTTTCTCTCATTAGCACTTGCCTCTGAACGCAGCTTGAGGTGAGACCTACCTTTCAGCAGCGCTGTGGCCCACACTGGAGCCCCATCCGAAAGTGCTGCCCCGTGAATCAGTAGCACATCTCGAGTCAGAGCGTGGCAAGTTGTGCAGTCCTGAGTCTATAAATATTTCTGTTTGCCTTTGAAAGGATTGCTGCACAGTGGCACTTTCTCTCTCTGTCACACAATTAACTCTTGCTCACTTTCTGTCACTTATCTAGCGATAATTCAATACATAAAGTTTAAAAACCCTCAGCAATTTAATTCTTGGCATTTAAGAGTCACCAGTCTCTGGGCAGATGAAATCTCCCAGGACAGAGATGGTCCAAGCAAAGGCACATGCCCATAGATGAGCACCTGAGATGGAGAAGGCAGCTGGGCCAGGTGGCACTTTCTTAGCAGAGCAAGAAGCCATCAGCATTTTCCTGAAGAGGTGTCTCTTTCCCTGGTATTCTACAGGAAATGGAGTTTAAGCCGCCCCAGGAATCTCATCACAGTTCAGTAGCTCCCTGAATTAAAAAAGGATAATTACAGTTGAAACACCCTGGAGCAGGGCCATGGAACAGGCTATTGAGGTCAGTCTCTTGTCCACTCTCACGACTTCTTCCAGAACCAGAGCGAACTCTGCACCAAAAGATCCCCACTTGGATTTATTTCTTTTTACTACCGGTTCCCAGTGCCAGAGGTTACATGTAAAGAGCTGTAACTGCACCTCGGAGAGGACCTTCTACCAGTGGGGATCCTCAGACATCATCTGTCTTCAAAAGAGCAGGAAAAAACAATCAGAGGAGACATGTTCTGTTCATGCAACAGCAAGCAATATTGTTCCATTGGTAGGAATCACACTAGGACAGCGGCTCCGGTGGCCCAAAGCGCTGCGCTCTTACGCATTCCTTCCGACTGGGGACTGCAGTGCAACAGGAGCGATTCCGTTATCAGCCCTGAGAGGTTCTGGTAATGAACCCACATCCTCATTACAATCTGCTTAAGTACTTCCTACATCAGGTATTGCCTCCATCGAGCATCGCTGCTGATCTCCTGTGTCCCGACTCTTTTGAAGCAGGTTTTCCAGGAGCAGCTCCATTACACGATGCCACAGCTCTGAGTCATCTCCCATCTCTCCACAGGGCCGGCTGCATGCCTTTGTCATCCGCACTGCTCGCATCCTGTACAGAAGATGTCACACAACTGTCCAGACACCATCCCAGTGTGTAATAGCTGCTCTTCAGAGACAGATTAATCATGTAAGCGGAGAAAGACTTCAGCCGGGCACTCCTGCTCAAGCAGCACATTTCTAGGGCTCTTTTCTGCATGCACTGATAGTGCTTAATGCTTAACACAGAGTCAGAATTAAAAACCACACAGGAGGAGGGTTTAGGGCTCGGAGCGTTCTAATAACGCTGTCACAGAGCCAGAAACTTGACTGCCACATCTTCGTGTCCCTCTCTGTACCTCTACCCAGGGCAGAGGGTGACTGGTGTAATCTCAATCCTCCCAGGTTCCCGTAGAAGTGCCTTGGTTTCTTCTTTCCATTGTCTTGGGTCGTTTTCTTCACTACATGACCCTTGCTGGTTATCCTTTTCAGCTAAAAATACCTGCTCCTCACATGTCCGTCTGGTGGGCAGGAGCCGCCGCTGGTGTACCGGGGATGTTGTTTTGACACTTTGATTTGATGCTAGGACACACGAATAGAAAGCCACCAGTGAATAGAAGAATAAATCTATACGTTCCTTGCTGTCACTTCAACTAGAAAGCAAAGCTGGCGGCTCTCGCTCTTCAGGGAATCTGAGATTATTTGGACAAAGGTTTCCCCGTGGGTGGCACACTCACAGGAACAAAGGAGCAGCGTTCACAGGAGGAACAAGTGTCCTGCAGCCAGCGCGATCAAAAGCAAGCCCCGGAACCGTGTGTACACCAGGTTGGGCAGGAGAGATTGAACAACAATCAAGTGTGCAAGAGACTCATTCAGAGAGAGGGTTCTGAGGGAATTGAAACAAGCGTTGGCCCCGCTTCGTCTGCAGGCAATAGCACTGTTTAAGGAGAAGCTGCTACACTGTGTGGCTGTGCTTTTGTTATCCTATTTAATAGGAAAAGAAGTAAACCAAGTTCCTAGGCAGTGCCCAGGGAGGTGGTGGGTAACTTACCTGTGCACAACTGGCACGGTTTCCATGCCCATCTGTATGCCAAGGTTTGTCATTGCTTCTCTATGTCCTGCCCAAACCCAGCCACCTCACCAGAAAATTCTGCTCTTGTGCTTAACTTGGTGCATTTTGGTATCAGAAGTGTTTCAGGCTAGATTTTAGGGGAGAGAGAGAGAGAAAGCACTAACCCCTGCTCTGGCCAGCTTGGAGCATCGTGTGCTGCTCCAGGGGCCAGAGGCAGCAGCACTGTCATCTGTGGACCTCCTGTCCCAACTCCCAGACCTCCTGTTCCACCTGCAGATCACCTGTCCCACCTGCAGACTGCCTGTCCCACCTCCCAGACCTCCTGTCCCACCTCCCAGACTTCCTGTCCCTCCTCCCAGACCTCCTGTCCCACCTCCCAGACGCTGTCAGGCTCTTCTCCACCACTATCAGAGCCAGCAGAGCTGCTCTGGCCCTGGAAGTGAGCCTGGCCCTGTGCCAGCCAGCATCCATGGCAGGGTGATCCTCTCTGTAATGGATTTCTTCCAGCGAGGGAAAGCAGAGCAGTGCCCCTTGTTGCTCACACACAGCTGAACACCGTCTTCTCCTCCCCTCTAAGCTCTCCAGAGACAAACTGCTCCGGCCAAGAAGTCAGCAGGCTGGAGCAGCCCCTGGATCACGCTATTCCCTGGGGACCGCACTGTTTTTACCACTGCTGACGTTCCTGCTGTGTTGCCAAGGTCGAGCTTCCCTCTGTCCGTGTGCAGCTTCCCCGCACTTGACCCGCGGCGATGCTCTGCGTTTGCAGCTCTGCGTTTGCAGCTCCGTGGTTCTCAGCGCTTTGTGCTTTCGGTCACACTCCTGCGCGGGAAACAGGCACGTCCCTCGGTTTTGTCTCCACACTCAGTAACCACGGAAGGAAAAACCCCTTAAGGAGTGCCTAGGTTGCATTTTTGGGCAGCAGAACTGTACAGGTGTGCGCTTCCATAAGTACTGCAGACAGGAGTTTATTAGATTCCACTAGCATGGCAACTACTGCATTACAGATGCCGGAGACTTTGGAAGGAAGCCAACCACCAGTTTCTCAAGGAATATTTTATCACCATTGGGCTGTGCTGAGTGAGGATTCTTCTCAAAGCAGGGAGAGCTGGGCAGGAGGAGGAGAGGGGCCACCACAGTCAAGTTGAAGCAATTCTTTCTTCTGTAGTTTAATCCTCTTTCCTCCCCTTGATATGCAGTTTATTTAATTGCGGAGACAAGATGCATTGCTTTCTTGAGGGAGTGTGGGAGAATATTTGTAATCCAAGGGCTGTAATTGAACTTGGTAATAATAATTATACTTCTCTTCATTAATATGTCTTAAAGCTCATTACAAACTATTTTCGTGCCAGCATCTTTGCCAAATCCCTACAGGGTTAGAGATAACTTCTTATTCCAGTAGAGCAGTGACTTTAGGGACTCTCACAGGGCAGCAGCAACAGCCAAACCCCTGGCTCACTGTTGAGGCCAGGGAAGTGTGATCCCAAGGGATATGAGGGACTGGCTAACACAGTACAGCTCATCAGGGCTGACTTAGGATGGGGAATCCCCAGGCCTGGTGCCGCTCAGCCTGCAGCAGCTTTACTGCTCCCCACTGGGGATGGAGCCCCTCTCCTCTGAGGAAAGACTGGGAGAATTGGGATTGTTCAGCCTGGAAAAGAAAAGGCTTCAGGATGACCTAATTGTGGCCTTCCAGTACCTGAAGGGAGCTGACAAGAAAGATGGAGAGAGACTATTTACAGGGGCCTGGAGTGACAGCACAAGGGGGAATGGCTTCACATTGATAGAGAGCAGAGTTAGATGGCATCTTAGGAAAAAATTCTTCGCTGTGAGGGTGGTGAGGCCCTGGCACAGGTTGCCCAGAGAAGCTGTGGATACCCCATCCCTGAAAATGCTCAAGGCCAGGTTGGATGGGGCTTGGAGCAACCTGGTCTAGTGGATGGTGTCCCTGCCCACATCAAGGTGTTGGACCAAGGTGAGCTTCCAACCCAAACCACCCTGGGATTCTGTAATTCGTCTGAACTGGGGTCGGCTGGGCTCTGAGAATGCTGTTCCAAGCTCAGTAGTCAGTCGTGGTGCAAAAAATCCTGCTTGAATCTGCCTGTCCAGAGAAGGGGAGCCATTCCTGAGCCACGAGGCTTTTCTGACCTGTTCTGCCTGACTGGAGTGCCTGCGGAGCTGCGCCCACCGCTGGGATCCAGCTGTGCTCTGACAGGCAGCGCCTGACACAGGGTGCCTGTGTCGTTGTATGCCCTGAGGAGTGGATCTAAAAGTGGATGCTTTTCAGTACAAAAATGTCTATTCCAGATCACAAGTCTGCAATTAAAATGAAAAATTCAAACTCATTTTACTTAGACAAGAGATATGAGTGACGCAGTGCATTAAGATGTGTTCCAAACTCTCAAATCCCATTATCACTGCAGTAAGATCCCAGTGCAAATCCCAGTGTGCAGAGGGCAAACTGTTCCCTAGGTTTAAGATAATGTTCTGCCCCTCTCCAAGGAGGTGATGTGGCTCTTTCAGGAATGCTGCTCGTTCAATATTTAAGCTCAGTCTGTGCGACACACGAGGTACCTTAGCATTCATTATCCTGTTTGTGCCAGCATCTCTGCCGAGTCGCCGGTGCACTGGGGAGAACCATTTTCCTGCTACAGCAGCAGCACTAAGGTGTGCTGTGGCAATTACAGGGGAATATAAATTTCCAGCTCTCCTGAAATCGCAGCACTCCTATTAAAGCAGCCCACTGGCTATGTGCTAAATTTGCCCAGACAGCGGCAGGGCCAGACAATGACGGCCTGTGGAGATCCTCCGGAATAGGCCATGTGCTGCTGGGTTGGCTGTGGATGAAATGCACTCCTCTGTCACCGGCTCTCCGGCTCAGAGCAGTTCCAAGAGGAAAAAAAAAAAAGAAAAAGGAGCAGAACAAGCAGCAGCAGCACAATAGGCTTTCTTTGAAGCAATTCTTCCAGGTATGTGTGCACTCGCTCCCTGGATCTGCAAGTATGTGTCAAATAAATTCAACTAAATTTCTCAAACAACCGTTAACTGCTTTTTATTGGAATCTCTCCCATCGAGCTCACCCATGACATTTTAAGTTCCGGTTCCCCATAGCTACAATAGCCAGGAGAAGCGGAGCTGCGGTGTCCCAGGGGACTGCTGGTCACCCAGCTGGGCACAGTAGGGAACAGTTCTGCCACTTTTGCTCTGCAGAGCCCTCACTCCATGAGCAAGGAAAGCTCTGAGCTAGATCATCGGCTCCAGGTGGAATTTGCAGAGACAGAAGAAAAGCAGATGACAACAGAGGAAGTTTGGAGGTTTGAATGGCAGGCACAGACACCTGGAGAATCCTTGCCGTGTCCTGCCTTGGAGCAGAACGGCATAGAGGTCATGTCCAGAGCTGTCCTGGCTGGGGGAAGACCGTCCCCTCCTCCCCATCACCCTGTGGCTGCACATCCCTGAGCTCAGATGAAATCCTCGTCTCACAGGGAATGTCAGAGAGCCCCGGCAACAGCCGGCATGGCTGAGGGCAGCAGAGCACAGAGCAGCAACTTGGAAATCATCTCTGCCTGTCTCAAAGCCGCCTCTGTGCTGTGAGCACAGCTCCATGCGGGAGCCAGACAGCTGGGATCAGACAGGCACCGCACCGCCAGGCTGGTGCTTGTCAGCTCCCGCCGAGGGATGCGGAGGAGCACACGCCGCACGCCTCCGCTCCCGCTGGAGAATCCTCCTCTGCGGCTGGAACAGTGCAAGGGCTCGTCTGAGGGACGCTCACGCTCCTCCACCTCCCCTGTCCCTGTCCTGACAGGAGGGAGGGTGGAAGCCCTCACGGAATGGCTGCGCTCACAACGTGCCTGTTCCCACATCTTCCTCCTGAGCCCTTTGCTTCTGAGAAGGTTTTTGCCTCTGAGTTTCTCATCTCCTTCCAAAACATGACACATCCCTTAAACTGACTTGAATGTAAACGATGCAAATGCAGGGAGAAGGTAATTAGTCTCTGGAGGCTACAACTGGGTTTTAAGCAACGAAATCATTGGTTCTATTTCACCTCACTGAGAAAGGAAGAAATCCCTCAAGAGTTGGTTTGGGGAGGGGTGGGCTTGCAGCCCGTCGCTGCTGAAAGCTGCCACCCTTCCCTTTCAAGAACTGCCTTGGATTTAAGCTGCCTTTAAGGCTTTGTTCCCCAAAGCGGGACAGGAGGAGACTCAGGCAGCAGCCCCCAGTGACACACGCTGTTCTCATCTCCATCTGCTCAGCCCATGCAAACACACCACCCCTAAAAACCCCAAAATGCTCATCCCCTGCGCCCTGACGTTCACCCCGTGGGTTCTGCCTCCCTGCAGCACCAGCTTGCCAAAACCCACTCCTACTCTTGGCCATGGAGGCCTGAAAGTCATTCCTACCCTGGCCCAGGAGCTGCAGCTGCGATCGACTGGCTGGGCTCATATGTTCCAAATCACCCTAATGGCACTTCAGAAATGCAAATAAAAGTGAGATTATGATATTTTACGTAAATAAGCAATGTGGCAATCCCAGCCTGGCTTGGCCTGCCAGGCAAATTCACTGGAGAGATATTAACATTGAAATATGTGAGCATGTTTGCATGGAACATTTATTGTATAACTCTGGGCTCCAATAAAGCCTTGTATAAATTATTCATTTTGGAATCGAGATGAAATGCCAAAACCCACCCACCAAGGGACTGCTTTTATTACTACCAGAGATCTAGTCTTAGTTAGCAGCTAAGCTGTTAACACAGCTCACAAGGTAATTCCAAATGGGGAATAACCCGTTGCCTCCGTGTCACCACGTGCCCTGTGCCGGGGGCAGCGGCTGGGGACCCCCACACCCACACACGCTGCTTTAGGGGGCAAGATCGTGTCCCAAAGAGTGTAAACTCCTGCCCGCTGCACTCATCTGGGGAGCCGGGAGGGCAAGGAAGTGTTTGTAGAGGAAACCAGAGCTCGGACAAGAGCCCGGCATGCTCGGAGCTGGGCTGCAGGATCCTCTGGAGCACGGACCCCGCGAGCAGCCCCCGTGGGTGTTCCCATGGAGCAGAGCGGGCACCGCGGGCTGTCTCAGGGCACAAAAGTGTGACTGTCGGGCACACGCAGCGCCAGCACCTCCTGTACCAGGACACAAAATCCCGGGTAGCAGTTGCCATGGCAACTCCACTTCTTAAACACTGCTTTTAAACAGTTGCATTGAGGCCTCCGCGAGCATCGTGAGCCCCCTGCGAGCGTTGTCACAGGGGCCACAGTCATGACAGGACCCTGTCCTTGTCCTGATCCTGGTTCTGATCCTGGTCCTGGTCCTGGTCCTGGTCCTGGTCCTGGTCCTGCCCTGATGCATGGGCCTGTGCTGCTCCCTGCCTGGCACACCGTGCCGGGGCGTCACCACAGGTCGCTGTTCTTTCTGGAGCTGAAGGCTGACATTAAGGAGCCAGTTACCAATTTGCTGTTGAAAATTACTTTTTTCCATCTGAAATACCTGCAGCGCCCAAGGTCCCCAGGTGTAGCTGCAATTAGTCTTCCACTCGCCCCTTCCTCCCACCTTGCGCCTCCCCCTCTGCAGTTGCCAGGAGGCAAAACAAAGTGATGGATCATGGATGTGAGTTTGGGGACTGCTGAGTTCCCCGATTTGAATGGGGAGGGCTGCAGTGACTTTTTTGGAGCTGCACGTAGCCTGCCCAGTCTCACCTCCAGCCCACTCAGGTGGGCGGCAAGATTCTCCTTCAGCCTCCACACAGCCACTACTTCCCTCTTCTCTTACAGCTGGGGCAAAGACTCGATGGTCTTGGAGGTTTTTTCCAACATAAAAGATTCTGCGACTCTGTGATTCCGCACTGACGGTGCTGACAGCACTGGACATCCCAGCCAGGGAGTCAGAAACCCATGAGTGCCATTGCAGTCCCGAGACACCCAGCCCTGCTGGCACATGACATTCTGGGAGCACATCTGGGAATGGCAGCAGCAGCAGCAGCAGTGTTCTATTCCAGCAGTAGCAGCCCGGCATTTGCACAATCCCAGACATCCACAGTCCCAGGCGTCCCGTGCAGCCACAAGTTCTCCTTCCCTAATGGAACTTTTTTATATCGGCAGCTGTCTCAGCCTCCAGCAGGGTTTTATGGATCATAAGAAAGGCTAAGTGGAAGTTTTCCTTTTTTTTATACTTTTTTGGAAGCAGATCAAACACTCCAAGTCGAATGGTTTGGTGTGGTCTGGAGCAGGAAGCAGTGACAGGTGGAGGGGAGCTGCTGGTTCCTTGAGAAGGGCCTGTCCCACAGCTGCACCACCCTCCAGTGACACCACTTTTGGCCCCAGAGCAGGGATGGGAGATGGGAACCGCAGAAGGGCAACAGTGACACAGTGATCTTGTGCACCAGCCTGCTGCTGACTTGTTTTGGCTGCAGGGTGGGGAATACTCTCACTGCAGGGAATGCTAATAAGGAGTTTTTTGTGTGAGAGAGAAATAGAGGTGAAACCACCTATCACAACTGTGAATAATGGAATTAGGAGAGTAATAATTACCCATGCATGATAATCCAGGCAGAAAAATCATCACAAGTGCCGTATCACTGACTGTCTGGGTCTCCACAGACATCTCCCACCCCTTGGTTTGTATCACACTGCACAGCTCTGGGCAGCTCCAGTGCTCCACCACAGCTGCCAGCCCTGGGACCAGAGCTGTCCAGACCAGGGTGGGGGGCCTGGGAGAGAATTTTCTTGCTTGGGGAAGCAGCCAGGTGATTTCTTTCCCTCGTAACCCCATGTTCAGAAGGTGAAGACAAACACACCCTTGTCTACAGTTGGACCTCAGTGGTGGAAGACCGCATGGATGGGTTAGGAAATATGTCCTGGGGGCGCAGCCCAGGCACTGGGACTTTAAACAAAACTACATTCCGGATAAGTCTGGAAAATGCATCTTGGACTTCAGAGGCCAAGTTGTGACATCTCATCGTGCAGGAGAGATGAGACAGTTCCAGATTGTGACATCTTTAGCGGGGATTTTATCTCCTCGCCCACAGCAGTGTGATTTGGGAGGCTCCATGTTTTGGCAAGGAGATGATCAAGTGGCTCTGAGGACCTGGAGCCAGCGGTGTCACAGCCTCTTCACTAAGTTGGTGTTTGAAGCCTGTGCTGGAACACTCATTGCACAAGTTCCTGAGGCTGCCTCTCCTCAGCATCAGCTGGTGCTTGCAGGGAGGGGCTGGCCAGATTTTGGCTCTCAGCAGGGCTGGGGCTGCTGCCCACCTCCGTGGATGTGCAGGGAAGAGGGAAATGAGATCAGGGCCTGCCCTTCCTGTGGGAGAAGAGCAAGCATCTCTCATGTGCAGGTGCAGGGGGCTGAGCTGTACCCCCAAGTCTGTGGAGTGCATTCATCTGATCTTACTCAGGGGCCCATTGCACCACTCGGTGCTACGTGGGGGAGTTTGCCGTGGCTTCCCAGCTGGATCATGCCTGGCAAGTGCAGCTCAGAGGGGCCACGTGCCAGGCCCCTTCCCACCTGCCCCAGCCACCGGAGGAGAGTCTCATCCTGTGCCGGCATCTTCCCACGCAGCATCGTGTGGCACACCGAGGAGATTCACCCTGCAGAAATCCAAACAACAAGGAAAAGTGTCAATAAACATATATTTTTTACAGTCCATTATCTTACCCTTGCCAGCTTTTAGCCTGTTATTGCACCAAGCCATTAAATCCCCTCCATGAGGGCAACATGCCATTTGCGTAATACAGCGTAATGGGACCATTAATGCCTCACCTCCCCACCACAGCACTGCTCCAGGAGAGGCATTAATAGCCACATTCATGAAACCAATCCCTTAGTTCCAGGTTATTTGCCCTTAATGCAATGATATTGCCGAAATCCCCCCTAAAATTAGCCCAAGTGATTTTAACAAAACCAATAAAGCATATTAATTAATAATCCCCGTGTTGAATACATGAATACAAACAGGTCATTCTGGCTGTCTATGAGCTCTTTCAGGAGCAGAAGGGCTTGTGATTTCTTGACGATGGTCACCAGAGGACAGGAATAATTTGCAGCCGAGTGGCTCGATGGAGTCACAGCTGACTTGCCCTGAGAGCAGGGCCCCGTTTGTTGCTGTGAGACTGGCACCGCGCTCCATGTTCACTGGTATTTCCATTTACTGCCCTTCCGTGGTCTATTTTTGAAAAATAATTAAACAGCTTTTCCAGTTCAATACTGTTTGGCTCTATTAGTGATACAATCTAAGGTGCAGAATCAAAATAACAAAGGGAAGCAGTACTGTCTCCTGAAGCCTGCAGCCCCTCTCCAGGGTGCAGCCCCATCCCGGGGCTCCCTGCTGTCCCTGCCGAGGCCAGCTCGCAGTGACAGGGACGGGGATGGGGATGGGCTGCCAGTGGAGCAGAGCCTGGCTCTGCCAGCTCAGCCCCCGGCTCCCCTCCGCGCTCTCCGGAGTGTCCTTGTTCCCCAGCCCACGGCTCCACTCGGAGCACACAGCTGAGCCATCTCTGCTCTTTTCCTGCTTCTGACGTAGCGGCTGAGGCTGATGCCAGAGTTTGCCAGCCGAGGAGAACGTGAGAAACAGCGTGCTGCGATTATTATCTACCCGCTTCTGAAAGCCTTGTCATTAGCAGGGTGACAGGGGGACAGCCACCGAGGTGCTGTTGGCTGTGGGCATGCAGCGAACAGGGAGGACCGTCCAGGGCCAAAAACAGCTTGGGGAAACCCTGCTTTGAGCATGTCTGGCTCTGGAAGTAGCCCAGAGCACAGTGCAGCATGGGGCTGGAAGCAGAGTGGAGTGACCCAGACGATGTCCCTGAGAGCAGTGGGAGAAGCCGCCTGTGCCAGGCCTGGGCATGCCAGCTCCAGCAGTGTGACCACAGCACTAACTCACAGTTATAAATGTTTGGATGCTGCTGAGATGTGTATCGACAGCAGCAATTAATCCCCTGCTTTGTTTGCTGACCTGCTGCATAGCAAGGGTCACGCTCAATTCAGCTACTGAAATATGCCGTTATTGTTGGAGGCAGCGACTTCCCTTCATGTCTCTTGCCAGCTTTTAGATTTCATTCTTCTAAATCCTGGCACTGAAAAGCACCACCCCAGGCAGCACTGGAGGCTCACGCTGGTGGAGACGGGAGCGCCGGCGAGGAGTTCCCAGGGGATGTGTTCAGGACAGCCGGGAGAGCCGGCGCTGCTTCCCTGCCAGCCCTGCGCCGCAGCGCC
Organism: Cnemophilus loriae; assembly: GCA_013397755.1. Taxonomy (NCBI): domain Eukaryota; kingdom Metazoa; phylum Chordata; class Aves; order Passeriformes; family Corvidae; genus Cnemophilus; species Cnemophilus loriae. The sequence goes on from VZTF01001480.1 coordinate 87,782, forward strand.
TATGTGCCAGCGAGAATCAACATTTCATGGGCTTTACCCTCCTCCACCTTCTCCTCCTCTTTTTCCTCCTCCTCCTGTTCCTTCTCCTCCTCCTCCACACAGCCCCAGCTCCTGCTGAAGCAGCTTTGGGAAGGCTATGGCATGGATATGCCTGCTAGCGGGTAGGGCCCTCACCCCAGCAGGTGGACTTGGCCTCATCCTCACAGCTTTCCCTGCCTGCACATGCAATCCAAGGAGAAATGAGTGCTGAACTCACTGCCTGGTCACGCCACCTGCTTGGCTGCTGCCCTCAAGGTGCCAAACGTGTCCTGGGAGCACAAACTCCCCACGTGTGACTGGTCCCAGCTCTGTTCTGGCTTTTCCTTCCAGCACTGTCCTCATGCATTTTCTGTTAGGAATTGATTCCTACTCTCCTTTCAGAAAAAGATCAAACAAGCCCTTATGTCTCCCTTGGCTGCTTCCTTTGTGGATTTTTAAGTCGTTACCCTGGGTTTGAAGTTTGATTAAAAGGGAAGTGAGGAGCCCTGGTGTGGGGAGCCCAGGCTGGAGCCGTTGTGAGTTGGAAGCACAAGACTCCAGAGACCCTGACTCGCCTGGCACCAGCACCTCCTGCTGCACACAGGATCCTCCAGCCTGCTCAGCCCATTCTGCAGCTGCAGGGGAAATCGCAGCCTGTGGCCACCACTCTCTGCCCTCATATGTTTTTTTTCTGAACAGGACGCAGTCATTGGCGCCTTTCATCTCCCAACACCCCAGTGCAGCCATCCTCAAAAAGAGCCATCCAGGAGCACAGCCGAGTCCACGGCCATCTGCAGCTTGGGAACCATCTGCCTCCTGAGTGCACGGCAGCAAGAGCTTTACATTAGATAACACCCGTGTGTTAAACCTTCATCCCTCACCGGCTGCTGATGCTTAAACAGCAAAGCTGAAGCACGCTGGAATTTACAGGATTATTATATATGTGTCATCATCTCGAACAATGGACATGCATTTGTGACAGACGATGTGGGGACGAGCCCAGAGCAGGAATTGTCTCCCCGAAGACAATGCCCTTGATGGATAACAGCAGAGCCACCTCCAAACAATCGGGGGCTGATTTTTATTTTGGCTCGAACTCCGCTTTCTCAGCGCAGGTGTCCAATTTGTCCCTGCCTGTATAAATCCCACCAGTTAAATGACTCAGCTGTTGGCACAAATCAACCCGGGAGATATTTCCCTGGCTGGGTTTGTACCTCAGAAAGGCAGAAATACCATGCCTGTAAAAAACCAGTCAGCTCTGGTATCCTCATGCCCTAAAGGAGATTTATTGGGATGAGTGATGTTAAAGCAGTAGAGGGTTTCTGACCCACTGGCTCAGGCTTCCCAATGCTCCAAAGATCCATCTGATGCCCAAACCCTGCCCCAGGTACTGGCGCGGGCAGTGGCTGGGATTTATGGCTGGGGCTGGCAGTGGGTTAAGCACCATAATCTGAGCGAGCGTTTCTGTAACCTTGTGACAAGGGTAATAAACCGGAATGAGATGCGCATCGTTCCCAGGAATTTATCAAGATGAGATTGCCTTTCCCCTTTGGGAAAGGTCGCAGTGTGCCTCATTTTATGGAGAACAAAAGACCAAGGGCAGCTGCCCTGGGGTGCAAGTGAGTGTTTGTTTGGAAAACCTTTAGGTGAAAGGAAGTTCATGGTAAAATGATGGAGAGTGAGGCCGGGCCTCAGCCTCACAGTGAGCCTGCTCCCCTCCCATTTTACCTTGGCAGCCTTATGGCCATGGAAAAATCATCCCATGGTTTTCCACATACAGCAGGCATGGATTGCCCTCACTGGGGCAGGGCTGTTCTGGGCAGGTTGGTGTGGGCAAAGCGAGGTGGGGCCAGCCTGTGCAAGCCCACCCTTTGCAGAGAAAATCTCTGTACTGGGGAGTCTGTGTGTTGTGCTGCTGTCACAGAAGCTGCAATCAGCACCTGCTGCCCGGCCATGTGCCAGTCAGCGCCCAAAGGTGGGAAAACTGAGAAAACTTGAACAAACTTCAGAGCACCCAAAGGGAATCATCCTCTCTTTTTTTTTTTTTTGCTGGAGTGAGTTAACACATGGGTGTTCCCACCTCATTGCTCCCCCTGACCAGGGTGAGGTTCCCACGTCCCCTCAGACTCCCAAATTCCCAAGCTGCCTTTCCCCTTCTCCCACCCTCCCCAAGCTGCTGAAGACCCAAGTGCCTCAGCAGCTCAATCAGGAACCACAGCAGCCTTGATCTGTGGGTCCTTGCAGAGATTCTGATCATTTCTCATTGTCTGAGGCTGAGAAGTAGAGCCTGGATTGTATAAAGTAATTAAATAAAGCTGTCGGTCCTCCCTCTGAAGTAGCTGTGCCAGCAGTTTCATTATGGTTTGTTCTCTTTGGAATGTGACCTGGACAGCTCTTACACCACCCTAAGGTTTCATTTCAAGGATCTTAAAAGGAAATCAATTATTTTTAGAAATATAAATATTTTATGAAGCTGCTTCTTTTCGTAATGATGGAATAAAGAAAAATACGGCCACTTGGCTCCTCAGTGACAGGCGGGAAATGCAGCAATCCCACCTCGGAGCTTGCAGTACCTGAGTCACCTGCTCCAGGCATCTTAGCAAGGAGTCTGCAATGGAATATCCTCTGTTAAATTATACATCTCAGCGCTGCCCGAGTGATCAGATTCTGGTCGAAGTCTTTCATGCCCTGGCTCTGCCAGGGGAGAGTCAGCAGCTCCCTCCTGCCTCAGTGGTCCTGGTGCACAGGTGGGTGATGGCATTGGCACAAGTGGCCAAAGCAGCATTGGGACCTCCTTGCTGGTGGGTGATGGTGTGCTCCAGGGAGGGGAGGTGTGTCCTCTCAGCTCCAGACAGACTTTCTGTACTCCAGGTGGTGTAAAGGGCTGTGGGGATGCAAGTGGCAGTGGTGCCTCCAGTGTCTGGTGGGAGCCTACAGGAAAGACGGAGAGACATTATCTACAGGAGGCTGGAGTCACAGGACAAGGGAGAATGACTTCAAACTGAAGGAGGGGAAGAAAGGGAAGAAATCCTTCCCTGTGAGGGTGGGGAGGCCCTGGCACAGGGTGCCCAGAGAAGTTGTGGCTCCCCATCCCTGGAAGTGTCCAAAGCCAGGTTGAACGGGGCTTGGGGCAACCTGGGACAGTGGAAGGTGTCCCTGCCCATGGTAGGGGGTGGATGATCTTTAAGGTCCATTCTAACCCAAACCATCCTGGGACTCCATTATTCTATCAAAGAGCAGATCCAGGGATGCTTCAAGGATGCCATCAGAGCCACATGTGTGCTTGAACTTCCAGCCCCGGGGCACCCAGCCCTTGGGCAGGCTCCATGTGGGAGAGAGCACCCAGCCCTGCTCCCTCCCTCAGCCCGGGACCCCAGTGCGGCTGGAAAACGCAGGCATTTAAATCTTGAAATTGTTATTGTTTCTATCAAAGGAGTGAATTCCCAGCCGCTTCGGGTGCTCTTACATAATTTAGGCCAATCAGCGCTTCCTCACGCAACATGCGCTTAACTTCGACGAGCCCTAAGGCAGTGCATTTATATTCTGTTCTGCTGCTGTGAAATGAATGGTGTGACGGTGACAAGAGGAAGAGGGAGCTTTAAAGAGAGAGAAGAAGCCAAAGAGAAAGAAAGATAGTTGAAAGAAACAGAAAGACAGGGAGAGGAGAAGATACAGAACAGCAAAGTGGTTTATAATGGAAGGACTGTAATTTATTTTGACACTAATCATGTATTATTCATTCAGAACAAAAATAAACCTTATTAACCAGGAAAAACAGATCTCCCATCTCCAGCCCACGTTGTGACGAGCGAGTCGCGGCGGTGAGGATCCTGACAGCCGCCTGGCTCCGTGCCGCGTCCTGCGCCGCGCGTGCCGGTCCTCGCTGGCACCGCCGCGCCCGCGGGAGCAGCACGAGGAGCTGCTGCCCTCAGTCCCCCGGAGGAGAGACGGCTTTGGCTGCCAGGGAGACCACATAATGCACTCGTATTGTTTCCATCCCCAGACGTTGTCCCTTGTCTCCGAGGCGCTTGACATCCTTTCCAGGCTATAAATAGCCGGGTCGCCGCGCGGCACCGCGGTGATGGGCCCGGCGGTGGCAGCGCTCCGAAGCCCAGAGGAAAATGAGTTTGTCCCCGTGAGTCCATGGCTCAGCACAAGGGCACGGTCACAGCCAGAGCTGGACATGCTTCTGCCGGAGGGTGAGGAGCTGGGACACATCACCACCGCGCATCGGCATCTGCTGCCAGCGCCAACACGGCCCGTCCCACACAGACAAGGAGCTGTCCACAGCATCTCAGATTTCTCTCTCTTCCCCACCCTGGTGCTACCAGTCACTGACCATGCTCTCTGCTGCCTTCCATCCCTGTTCACAGCACAACAAACGCAGCTCATCCTCTCCCAGCCTCAAACCAACCTGCCCCGGCTGCTGGCAAGATTTAGGAAGGATTTTAAAGCGTTATTACTGACTTATGAGGCTTTAAATAATATTGGACTCTGCATATCTTTCAAATCTACTGTCTTTTAACACCCCCGATCGGGTTTTAGGGGCTGAGCCTGGAGATGGATGGGGCTGTCCTCGCCGTCGCTCAGCCATGGGTGCTTTGCCACCTCAGCATTTGTGTTCCCTGGGTTTTAAGCCAGTCTTAATTCACACTTCAGAGCTTCTCTTTTAACATGAAAAGCAAACACGTTTGAGCACCACTTCCCTTTGCTGGTGTAAGAAGTGTCCTGGGCAGGGGAAGGGAGTGCCACACTGTGCTCAAGCGTCCTGAGGTGCTGTTAGCACCCAGGGAATGTCAAGCCACTCTGGGCTGGGTGGGCTTTATGCACCTGGTTCCCCCCTCTGCAAGAGTGGTGGGTCTGGGAATGACTCTCAAAGTGAGATTTTTAAGGAATGGAACAGGACTGTTGCCTGTTGGTAACACGCTGAGGTCAGTCCTTCCCTGGTGTCACCAGTGTCCTGCCCTTGCAGTGCCCATCCCAGCTCCTCCCCTGGTGCTGTGGCAGGGGTCTGTGCTCACTCCTCATCTCCACATGCTCTGGATCACCACCTGAGTTTATTTACTCATTATAACACAGAAAAAATTAGAAGGGGCTCCCTGTGACCCCTTAACAGCAGTGAGGGTGGCAGGAGCTGATGGAGCCGAGGTTGGAGCAAGCAGGAAGCCAGAGGACAATGTGCTTTGGGAAGCAGCAAATTATAAACTGGGGTATTCAGTCTCTAGAAAGCTCAAGGCTTTAATTCTCTAGCCAGGCCTTCAGGGAAAAGAATTAGAACAATAATTATCAATTTGTTCTTTGTGTCCAAGGGCAAATTCAGCACTTAGAGGACAGAGTTGTTGCTGGCTTCTTTTTCCCTGCTCTTTGTAATCCTGATTAGCAGCATGTACTTAGTCTTTGAAATGAATGATTCCACCCCTCTGGCCAGCGGGCCTACTCCCTTGGAAAACATCCTACATCTGGGAAGCCTTGGGCCATGCTCCGGCTTTGTCTGGGTGAGCTGGCAAAGGTGCCCAGGGGCTCCCCCCAAATTCCCCCTCCTGCATCTGGAAAAGCAGCTTTGCCCAGAGCCTGCTGTCACCTCACACTTGCCAGCAATGGGTGGTGCTGTGGGGTTTTAGTGACTGGAGGGTGTAGGGTGGCAGAGCAGGGAAGCCCCCAGGCACCCACGCATCCACACACCCACCCCTGCCTGCCCCTAAAACCCGCCTTTCTCCATGGGGTTCCCATCACAGCCTGTTCCCTGCACTCCCTCTCATTATTGATTCCATTCCCTGTTAATAGCCCCTGTCATAAGCCACATCGACAATAATGAGGCATTTTATGGTGATCTATGGGAATTTCCAGAAACCACATTCTTTATTTATTCAGCGGTGTAATGGTAATTCAATATTGTACCGAGGCAAATTAAGGCGTTTTTTTACTCCTGGGCTGGAAGATATGACTTTCCAGAACAGAATTGCTCCTGAGCAGAGGGGTGAGAGGAGCTGTGGCCATCCTGGCTTTAATTTACAGATAATGGACATTTTTTACAGTCGTTATTTGAATATATCAGTTCCTGCTTGACCTGTCTGAACAATTCTTGATGGGTCTTGAACCTCCTTCATAAAGGGAGCTTATCCTTCAGCTGAAGGAGACGATGAAGCATTAACAAGAAATATAAAATGTAATTTGGCCTCTTCATGACCAGAATAATTCCTGGTCAAAGCTGAGTGTGCAGGCAGGAGCACGACAGGGCTGCCCAGCATGGTGACATTGCTGGTGTCATCCAACCTGGCCCCTCCTGCCTTGGGCTGGTGGTAGGAGCAGAGCTGTGTGCAGGCAAACACGGGCTCTGCTTGTTTCTTCCTTTTGGGTTGTTTTGTGAAGTACAGGAAGGATGATGATGCCAAAGCCAGCATGGAAAGGCTCCTGGAATGAGCTACATGATTAAAAATGCCTGATGTAATTCAGATTGATAACTGCATTAAAGTCGCGGGGTTTCCCTTCCGCAATCGAGTCACACCTACAGCATTGAAGGCAGAATTATGTTAATCACCAGCAGCGCTGGGTGATGGATGCAAACTCCTGGTGTCAATGCCAGTGCCTGGGGACATTAATTAGGGATCCTGATTTCTGCTCCTGCTCTCCTCCCCATCCAGTTCTGAGTGCCAGGGGAGAGCTTGGGCTCTGGCTCTGCCCTCAGTGAGCTCCTGACTGCTCCTTGCTGCCCTTGTCCCTGCAAGCATCCCCAGCACTGCCAGCCCGTTCTCCCTGTCCTTTCCTGAGGTATTCCTTTCCTTGCTGGATCTGCAGGCACCTTCCACACTGGCAGGTCCGTGGCACCGTGCAGGGGTCCAGCTTTGATGCACAAATAACACCAGGACTGGAGCCTGCAGCCAGAGGGGACATGGTTCAGCCCCTCCACTGGGAACTGGGTGAGAAGCTGGAGCCAGAGCACATTCCTGAAGGATTCTCCCAAGAAGCTGCAGCAGCATGACCTCAGTTTTCCCTCTCTCCCATGTGATGCCTGGATATACAATGTGGACACGCACAAACACACAGTGTCTCCCAGCCAGGTAACACAGCCCTGGCGCTCTTTTATTTTGACAGCAGATAACCTTGATAAATTCTCTTATTAAATTTAATATCTTTGATCAATCACAGTAAAACTTGAGGAGATGAATTATTAAAATGAAGAATTGCTTTCTATGGGTTATGGTTCTAAGGGTTTATTGTGATTGATCCCACTAAATTAAACATGTAGGTGCTGTTATTTAAAAGAAAAATACTCCCCTGTCCCTAAAGCCACGTGTATCACCTCAGCTTGGCCAGAGATCTGCGATAAGCAGAAACCACATCGCCCTCCTTGCGCACAGTGCCCTGTTTTCCTGAGCCATAGACAGCAGCCAGTGTCACCTGTGCAATGGTGACACCAGCTCAAGGTGTTCTGAACCTTCCCCCATTGAACCCCCAGAGCTGAGGGCATCACCCCTTCTGCTGCTGCAGCTGCTCAGACCCAAGACCTGCGTGATCCCAAAGCCCGCTGGGTGTTCCTGCTGCAGGGATGAGCACGCAGCCACCATCTCTGTTCTCACCCCTCTCAGGGCTCCCGAGACACATCCTGCAGGAATGTACCTGGTTCTGGAGGTGGTTCATGCTCACCAGGCTGCTCCGTGGATGGTAAAACATTGAGTGACCTTGCTTTCTGGGGGTGCTGAGCACTGGCAAGGTCTGTGCATGCCAGAGGAAGGACAAGGAAAGCTGCTCGCAGTCCAAGATCCTCAACTCCCTTGCCCGCATTCCCCAGGTGATCCCTCCTCCCGCCCATAACCAAGGGCCATTTTTCAGAGCTGGTCTCTGTTCGCTGGCTGCTCCACTCTCCAGCTCCTGCTCTCCCTGCGTGGCTGGACAAGGTGTCATCACAGTGATTGAAACTCAGCTCGATTTCCTGCAGGGCCTGTCTGTGCTCCGCGCCACCGTAACGCTCACGCTTCCATTTCCCAGCTAAGTGCCTCCGTCTTTTCTTGGCTGTTATTCTAATTTGATAACATTCTATATTTTTTAAGCTTAATTGTACAGGATGTAATGAAAGCGGTGAACGCGTCAGCGCCAAAGGGGCAGGGACGGGGGATGGGATTTGGAGGTGAAGGTGCCATGTGGCACCATCAGGATGTGACAGCACATGCAGGGCTCTCCTGCATGGCCAAGGGAAGCACTGGACTCACAGGATCACAACTTAAAACTTAGCAGCTGAGCACCTGCAGAAAGGTTCAGGGCAGAGAAAGCAACTTCTCCACCCAGGAGACCTCGAAATGAGGTTTAATCTTTTCCAGACTTATTTCAGTGCCTGGAAATCCAGGGTTGGGAAAATTGGGGTTTTTGTGTGTGTGTGTGTGAAGAGACACAGAGTGACCTACATTTTGGGGTCAACAAGAAAAAAGAAGTTGGGGATCTGATGGGAGGGGTGTGCAGCTGGCTCTGGTGGGTGAATGCCTGCCCCGGTCTCCTGCTTTACCTGCAGCTGCGGTGAGCAAGTGACTTTGGCCATCAGCAGTGACCTCCCAGATGTGTCTTTGCTGCACCTCACCAGCAGTGCTGGGGCTCCTGGGGCACCCAGCCAGGCTTGGAGCCCATGGAAACATCAGGAGATGGGGCAAGGCCAGCATGCCCCACAGCTCAGCTCTGTCCATGTCCATCCATCTGTCCACCCACCCATCCCACAACTGCACAACCTCCCTCCTGAACTCACGGAGCTCGAAGATTCAGCTTCTTAGGCTTGAAAGCTGGCAGCTTTACACGTTTTTTTTTCCCCTCAAGATTGCAGGGAAAAACAATTAGAAGGGATAAAATCAAATGTTTTTTAAAAGAATGGGTTATTAGGCACATGCAGCGCTGCCTTGTCGGGATGAGCTGCAAGGGACCAGCGGGGTTCGGGGTGGATTATGCATTTAGAGGGATAAAGAGCAAATGCAAAGCTACAATTCCGCCTGAGGGGAAACCTACAAGGGTATCGGTATGTGAGGCAAGAAGCCGAGGCCCAGGCAGGAATTCATAATTACCTGCTGCCTCCTTCCCTGAAACTTTGCTGCGCCATCAGTTACGGGTTATTTTGGGAGAAAAGACACTGAGATGACGGGCACGCTCCTGCCTTGGCCATGCAGCAGAGAGGCCAGGCAGGCAGATCTCAAGGTGGGAGAGCTGATCCCAGCACCTTTTCAGCTCAGGGAACGTGGGCAGTGTCATGAGGAGTAATGACCAGCCCAGCTGCCAGAGCAGGAGTGCAGCAAGCCACCGTGTTTCAGGTGACTTAATCAAGGTGAACTTCTACATTTCTCACCCGCCACGAATTTTCTCTGTATCCTTAAAACCAGCTTTAACCACCAGGATGCAGGTATTTTCCTCCCACTGCTTCCTCTGCGTTGGTTCTTTCCATGACAGCGTGTCAGTGCCCCTGCTCGCAGCTCCTCAGCGGTGATGGACGAGTGAGCCTCCGGCTGCCGGCAGAGCTGCCGAGACAGACGGGCTCAGCACGGGCTTCCCTGTGGCACCAGCCTTGCTGGAGCTCTGCTGGGCACGGGAGCTGGACTTTCACAGGCATATTTTGGTTAGGGCCGGCAGGGCATCCAGCTGTGCGGCACAGCTGACAAGGGCAGGACTGCAGATGAGAGCAGCCACCAGGAGCAGCAGCTCCTCCCCTGGGCTGTGACCGTCCAGGAGAAGCTCTTGTCCTCCTGGTGTGAGACCTCCCGGATGTGACACTCGGGCCACGGCATGGAGGCAGCCACAGCATCCCCCTCCAGAGTGCCCAGGTGGGGTGTGGGATGCTGGGAGGAGGCAGGGCAGGGCAGGGAGGGAGGGTCCCAGTCCTTGCAAAGGTCTGCCACATGCTCCCTGGGTGGCTTTGGACAGACACTCAGGCCCCCTAACCTCAGGTCACCTCCCAGCAGGTGGGATGAGACCAGCCAGGCCCCAGGAAATATTACTCTTATATGGACTCCTCCATTCCTTTGGCACCTGGAATTAATTTTGTATTTGTTTGGACCATGGTGGTTTTAGCCTACAGGAAGAGCCAGCCCTTGCCAACCCCCAGCAGTTTAATAGCTAAAGCGTTTGATTAAAAAATTTAATAGCCCTGGAATGATGGAACAGCTTCTGTCCACAATGTATTAAGCTTCTGGCATTCAGATTTATATGCAGTGTAAACTCCCTTTATATGAAAACATTTGTTTCCTTTCCCACATCCACAGCAGAGCTGCCCCTTCTCCTGCTTCAATTCCAGCCACTTGTTTAATTACACAATTTTGGGAAGCTGCCACATATGGGGAGGCGGATTCCAGCGGCCGTGATTCGGAGGAGCAGAAGGAAACGCCAGTGCTGGCAGCTGCAGCCAGCCCAGTTGGTGCCTGTGTGCTGTGTGTGCTCCGAAGAACCCCAAAACGAGCAGCTTTCCAGTGGAGAAGCCACCGTGGGGGTCTTGTACCTTCATTAATTTCTTGTGGCCAGTTTAGCGCTCGTGCCCAGGCTGGACTGAGCGACACTACTGGTGGCCTCTGCCATCCTGCTGAGTTACACATCCATGCCCCTCTCTCAGGAGCACTTTGTAGGAGCCCACTGGAACTCTTGCCACCATCAGACCCCATAAATCCTCATTACCATTTGCTCCAACTGGTCTGCCCAATGTTTCTCCTCTCCCTGAGAGCTCCCAAAGCCACTATAACTCTTCTCCAGGTCAAGTAGTTCATGGCAGATGGATACATCCAATTTACATTTGCTGCCTCAGCCTCATGTTTTTAGGCAAACCTTGTCCCTTCATCCTGGAGCAGCTGCTTGGGCCGGGCAGGCAAAGCCAAGTGCCAGGGCTACATCTCTGGGAGAGGCAAAACCCAGCCAGGCTCAGCTGGGACAGACCCAGGGGCAAGAGGGAGGCGACAGTTCAGGGAGTCAATGCTGGCTCCTTCTCCCAGGAAGGACCTTTTTGTTAACCAGCATCTCTCAGCACCGAGCCCACGGCCAGGAGGGCACCAGCAGAGCCTCCTCCGCTCATCTTCTGGAGAAACTGGCATTTAATTTCCCATCACTCCTAATCCTCTTACTCCCGTGGACTTTGCGAGGGTGGATTTTGAGCTGTTCCGAGCTATATCATAATGTCAGGCAGATCCACAGGCTTTAGGCTCTGCTGAAGGGCTTAATAGAGATTTTTGTCACCCTGCAGAAGCCTGGGAGAAAGGAAAATTTCCCCCCACAAGTGCAGTCAGTGGGGCTGGGGGGCTGGTGGTGGCTGGAACTGGGGCAACACGGAGAGGCCCAGCTTGAGACAAGGAACTATAAATATCCAGCCCATGTACAGGCTTTACAGTGAAAGGAAATTGCCAAATATCTTTGGCGACACTTTATTAGTGAAGAACAGTTTGTTCTTACACTCCTCTGCCTGTCTGCCTTTTTTAGATGAGAAACTACATGAAATATGCTGTAAAATACCTAATGTGCCTTTTTGGGGTAATAATTCAAAGTCCGTGTTCATAAATCCACATTTTGCCAAAAAAGGGGGGAAAAAATAGAAGCAGGAGATCCTGGGTAATTTATAACCCTTGCTCTGTGCTATCCCTCCCCAGCCACCAGGATGCTGCTGCTCGGGGATTTGGATCCTGCACGGAGCCAGCACTCTGTTTGCAGCCCTTCATTTCGTCTGTTCAGGCTACATTAGGTTTTTCAAAGCTGAAGAACAATTTGGAAAACACATAAAGCCACATCTGAGAGCTGGAGGGAAGTATCATATCCCTGGGATGGAACAGCACCGAAACCTGTTTTGATAGACTGGCCAATTAAGAATTGCCAACAGAGCTGGGAAATTTGCATTGGAATGTCGTTTCCCTCGTGATGAATAGGAGCTCCCTACCTACGCTCTACCTGGTGGATGATCTCTTTTCATTTCTAGTGAGGCTCTGTCACCGTGCCTACACTCATGGCATTACTCACTCCACCACAGAGAACACACTCATTTCTCCCCAGAGGATCAGCCAAGGGGGGCTGCAGCCAGGGACCCCCAAAGAGGCTGTTTCAGGTCTCCAGTTCTGCGTTCAGGAGATGCCCAGGGCAAAGGCAGATGCAGCTCTGGGCTCTTCCTTCCCAAGGCAAACAGCGGGACAGCGTTCTGTTTGCTCTCCCTCCTGCTCGCAGGATTGAGTTATTATCCCTGCAATCATATTCTTAAGGTTAAGAACAAATATATGTAAGAACCTCGTGGAAAATTGGTCCACTTCAGAGCTGACAGAGGAGCACAATACTTCAAGCTGTCCTAACAGTTTTTCTGCTTAACAGAAACATTTTTCATTTCATTAGTGCCGAGTGCCCTCGTCATGCTGAGATTTTAAGGCGAGTTTCTGTGTGAAATATGAGGAGTCTCCACTTAAGGCCACGTGGAGAGGGCTTGATGCTCGCTCTGAAGGGCCGGGGAATTCTCCCACTCCCAGGGAGCCCTGAGCAGGCACATGGGCAGCAGCAAAGCCACAGCACCCCAGCCAAGAGGGTCTTCTCCTAATAACGTCCTAACAAACCCAGATTAGGATTTATGGTGCCTCACAGACAGTTCTTCAATACCTCAAGCCATGACCTCAGTGCTGGTTTTGAACTATGGTTCAATTTTTGCTTGTTGTGATTTGAGGCTCAGCACATGATTTAATCACTGGTCTGGAACATCCAGGGCTGCACAAGCAGGGATGTGGAGGGGAGTTAGGAAAGGGTGTTTGGGTGCATGGCTCAGCATCTTGAGCACCTGGAGCTGCTGCATCCCAAATCCCCCAGCACATCCCAGACCTGCAGGAGAAGTGCTTCATTCCCTCTGGGGAAGAACAGGATTTGGCTCCAAACAGGATGTGAGGACCTTCAGGTCTGATAACAGCTTTGGGGAACCGCTGCACCTTGTGAGAGACCCAGGGTCACCATCACTGGCACCGTGACCAGTCCCAGAGAGAGATGCAGGAGATGTCAGTGGAGTCACTTTGGAGACATCAGGAGCTGGGGACAAGGATGTCAAGGGGTACGAGCACTGGGGCTCTGGGGAATGAGCAGTAGCTCCCACTTAGCTTTTATTGGCCAGATACATCATGTGCCAAGCGGGCACGAGGAAAATCAATGGCAAGGACTGAAGTTATGGACAGTGATCCGGCGGCTGGAGCTGCTTCCCAACGCCTTCTGTAGCCAGTTCTCAGGGGCCTTCTGCAGACAGGCTGTGGATCTTCCCAGCAGAAGCCCTGATTGATGAAAAGCATAAATTTACAGGGATTTGTGGACACCTTAGGGCAGAGGGCAAAGCCTTTCTTCACAGAGAAACATTCCTGGACAGACCCAGCTGCATTCCCACCCCCAGTATGGAGTTCACTCGTGCTGCTGCACCTCCCTTTTGGGATACCAGTAAATACATGAGAGCTCGATTTCTTCCTCCCAGCTCAGTCCAGATCTGACATCTTTTATAAAAATTTAAAGGCCAACCAAAGGTAACACACAGACAAGGACAGAGCCCAGACATGGCTCAGTCTTGATGACTTTATTAAAGTTTTAATATTCCTTTCACCTCCAGCTAATCTGGCAGTCATGATTGGGACAAGGAGAAAATCAGGCTGAGGAAATGATGAGCGCCGTGCCTGGAGCTGTGTTCCAGTGAGGGCTTCACTCCCTGGCGTGGCTGCTCCCGTGCCCCCACTTTCTGCCACATTTGGCATCTTGTGGGAGAGCGGGCTGGCATCCTGTCGAGCCCACCTCTGGCTGCCAGCGTTAATAACACCCTTACAAAAACGGTTCAACCAGGATGGATGGATTTGCTGGAAACGCCCGCACCTCCCGCAGCTCCCGCAAGGACATATTTTAAAATGGAAATGAAACGCTGAGCGAAACCTGATTTGCTTAAAATAACTGTGGAGGTTGAATTGTTTTGTGCTGGAAGAACAAATAAACAAACAGAAGGCGCAGGTTTGAGGAACGAGAGCACGCCGCGTGTGACACTTTTAATACAGAGTTATGGATGGCACCATCGCGGGAGAACATCCTATTGGGATTGTGGAACATGGCTGCTTGTGCAAACAGCTGCATCGCCAACCTGCGGGCCGGGGGATTATTAATGAGCGCTTCATCAGGACCTTCTTCTGCAGAATTTCTAATGACTGCTTATAAAAATATGTAAATATTGCATCCGTGCTTTGGCAGCCTGTGCCGGTAACACCGAGTGCTCTGCCCGTGGGAGCGTTGCAGGGGTGGCTCTGCCAGGACCAACGGCGTTGTTTAAGTCCCAGCCAAAGTCTGCAGCTCCCTCCCCAGTTTGTCCCTCCCGCAATTCTGGAACATCCTGTGCAAGGAGAACGCGGTGTCAGGTGTCACTCGCAGGGAGCTCCAGCACCACGGGAGGCAGGACAGCGGAGATGCTCCTCATCCCCGACTCAGCTGGGCTATCAAGAACGAGAGATGACATTAAGGGAGAGGCTCCCTGGTCCTGTTACTGCTCCAGAGGGACGAGCATTAGGATGAGCATCTTTTGCCAGGGAGGCTGGAGGGAGCAGCAGGAGCATTCCCAGGCAGCACCGGGCAGGTCGATGGGAGACAATTGCCGTGTCACTGAATTGTTCTGTCCTGGATGCTGCCCCGGGCAGTGAGAGGCTGGCAATAAACAGAACTTGCTGGGGGACTGTTGGTGAAACCCTGCTTATCGCCAGCTGTAAATTCGCTGCGGACACTTCCACCTTTATTTCCCACCCAGGGAACAATATCCCCTCACTGAACAGGGATATACTGCTGTCGTTCTGCTCCACCAGCCTCGTCGAGGAGCTCGTAAAAATTAAGGCATGGCCTTAGCTCCATGAGATAAGGGCTCTGTGGTGCCAAAAACCAAGCACAAAGTCACTCCAGCCCAAGGAGGCTGTGGCAGCAGTGCCAGATTCCCTCTTCCATGTTCAATTTGCTAATAATTTCCAAATTCTTGGAAACTACAATTAAAGAAGTGGCAGCAGTTCCAGAAGTCTCATCCAGCTTTTCTTTAACCCTTAATTTTTTGCAAGGAAGGATAATTTGAGCTGAGCACACGCTGGTGGCACTCAGGTCCCGCACAGGCCTCAGCAGCAGCTCCCACCTTCCCATCTGCCACCAGAGGAGCAGAAATGGGGAGAAAATGGGTCCCCCAGATAGCCCACACTGCTCTGGGCCTCTGGCCCAGCTGAGCCTTCACCCCATGCTTTGCAGTGCTTTCAAATGACTAATCAATTATTCTTTATAAGGGTTATTTCTCTCATTAGTCGTTTCTTCAATGCTTTCAATGTTTCATTAGTCTCCTCTCAAGTTACAGTGGATTTCGAGCACTGTGGAAGAGGATAATTCATTTTATTAGGTCATTTATTTTCTGGGCACATTTTTAAAGGTCAATTAATCCATCTAAATGGAGGAGGAAGTATGGAATAGCATATAGAGCCTCCCTCCCCCTCTGCCAGAGAGCCCGATGTGAGTTCACTTGCCCAGGTAGGGAGGAATGCACCGATATGTGTGAATGCCATGTCCTGGTGTGACATTCCGACTGGAATTGTGCTTCCAGAAGCTGCTGGAAGCTATTATCCAGGGCCTTCCTGAGGATGGAAGAGCTACTCAGCCCTGCCAGCCCTGGAGCGGTTACTGTACCCATCCCTGTCCCCTCAGTTCAGAGCATCTCCTGCCACCAGGATGGGTCCTGTCACACCTCGCAGGCCCCAGCAGGGACAGGGGAACTCCAGGATCAGTACAGGGTGGGCTTTGGTGGTGAAGATCAGCAGAGAGCTCGTCAATCCCATCTGACACTCCTCTATCACTCCTTAGAGGACCTGAGACCAGCTCAGCCCAGGGAGCCAAACCCAGGACATGCATTGCTGCCGCTGTTCCGGCTTGTGTTTACATTTGTATTGATGCCCATGGTGTAAAACACCAATTATTTTAACTGAAAAATCCATAGACCAACCTAATAAAGCTCCCCTTAAAACAGGGATAGAAAAGCATGAACGGCTTGATGCGTCCATAAAACGTTAAAGGTGAGTTGTATTCCAGCTGGGAAATACTTGGAGACCTTTGAAAAGTCAAACCCTTCACGTGCAGGAGCTGGAGAGGAGCCTGTGTCCTGCCTGGTGACAGGCAGGCACGGACACCCCCCACCTTTCTGGGGACAGCAGTGACGCTCCAGGTGATTCCTCTCACCATCCCTGGTCTGATCCGGCAGGAAGATGCCACTTTGCCAAAAACACCCTGTTTTGGGGTCAACTCGGCAGCTTTGTGAACCGCTGCACTCTCCGCGTGGGGTTTTGGCACTGATGAGCTGCAGTCAGTAAAAAGCCAGGCATTTATTCCCGGGAAGAGCCACCAGCCAGGGAAAATGCAGATCAAACACCCCAGCATGAGGATTCAGAGAGCAGTTTTGGGTGATGTTGTAACAGCTTGGCAAGAGAATATTAACGAGGATGTGTGATTAGTCCCAGTGCATGGGAAGGGGAAGCACAGAGCAAGGGCTGCTCCTGTTTGCTGGGCACCAGAAAGGACAGGACACTCATTTTTGGGCCATTCCAAACCTCTCCAGGTGTGTGCACCAGCCAAGGGCACAGGCTCAAGGTGCCCTGGTTCAGATTATTTCCTGCATCTTCCACCTCTGCTCGATCTCATTAAAGGAGCAGAAAAGCTTTGCCAGGGGCTCTTTATAAACCCCGGGCTGCTGAGCCGATCGATGCCGCCTCCGCAGCCGAGGGGATGCTCCTCTAATTGCAAAACAAAATATTTTTTTTTCTCTTTCCAGCGCAGGAACGAGTTCCAACCTCTCGTGATGCCAGGCAGGTTTCAAACCACTTATTAAATAATGCAGAGCAAGAGTTAAAAATTGATGTTAAACTTGATTTCCTGTAGCCTCCTGAGAGGCCGCTCAGCTCGTTATAGCCGACGTCTGCGCCGCTCACCTCGAGCCTGCAGCGTGTTAGTGCTTATCAAACTCATGGAAAAGCTCCTTTATTAATCTCCTTTCCCATCCCTGACTTTTCCAGGGCACTGGCAGGCTCTTTCTAAAGGAGCCTGATGCTGTGGGTGGACAGGGCTCGCTCTGCTCTGGGTCGGGGTCTCATCACCCTGCTGCATGCTGCTCCTTCTGTGTCCCGGCACAAGCCCCCTGCTGTCCCTGAGGTTCTACCCAGAACAGATGCCTAAAAATGGAAGGGCATGGATGGTGGGAAGCAGACCTGCACGGAGAAGATCCTGGAGACAGGTGGGGTGTGTGACCCAGGTGCAGGAGCAGATCCCATGGACCTGGGTTTCAGCACCAGCCACCACCTCTGAGGGGAATCCCTTTGCCACACCTCGTTTGTCCTCTGATGGTGCAGCAGCACCTGAGCTGGGAGATAAAATCTTTGTAGGTGTATCCCAAGTCTCCTGCAACAGGCTTAGGTTTCAAAGACTAAATAAATATTAATAAACCGTAAAGAACCCGGGCTCTGTTAGCAAAGGAGAGGGATAACAGATAGGCTGGAGTTAACCGGAGCATTATTTCCAGCTGAGGAGCTGGGCTGGTCCACGAGCCAGGATGAGCAGCCCTGGAGCTCCTCTGGGTGCCACAAGGGCTCCAAGATGGGAACGCTGTGATGGACTCCAGCCACAGCTCCATGTGCCCCTTCACTGGGCAAACCCAGCGCTGCCACCAAGCACTGCCATCATCACTGCCACTGTCACTCAGGGCATGTAGGACACCCTGTACCCTCTGTCACCACCACCCAGGGCCCCCGGGGCACCCACCGCCCTCTGGAAACGTCACCCAGGGAAATGGCACCCAGCACGTGCCACCACTGCTACCCCGGGTGTGCAGGGCACCCAGCACTCGCTGTCACAGGCACCCAGGGCACCCAGCACCCACTGTCACTGTCACTGCCACCCAGGGCACCCAGGGCAGCCAGCACCTGCCATCAGCATAGCCTGTAAAAAGCTGATATTCCAAAAGCAGGGCGGGAGATTTTGTACTCGGGCGCTGTCCAGCCACAAGTGCAAACAGCAATTACCAGTGAGGGGAAACTTCCAGGAACCAGCAAGAAGCAGAACGATCTTCAGACGAGCTGTCGAAGTGAATGGGAGAAGAAAAAGCCATTCAGCTTTTTAATATTTTGTGCCAGGCTTGGAAGAACAAACAACCATGTGAAAAGGAGCATCCTCTATATTAACAGGGAACCAGGGGGCTCCCAGGGTGGTGAGGACTTTCCTGCATCCCAGAAAGCACTTTGAGAGGTCTGCTGCTGGGAAAATGATGAAAAGGGAGGGAATGCATTGAGGGTTTTCTGAATTTGTTTTGTGTTTTCTTTTAGTAGGGCAAAAAATGTACAAAAAATGGCCTGGCCACCTCGGATCCTCATCGGAGGGAGATCAGAAGGCTCCTGGCTTTGCTGACGGTGTGTGGGGGATGAGGAAACAAGAGGGAAGGCTGGCGTTTATAAATTGTAGCTATTAAATCTAAATGGGGGGAACGAAATGGGCCGTAATTGAGCTAACCAGTCGTTTCAAGAGTAAAATCCCAATTTCGGCAGTCAGCAAGAAAGTTTTCACAAATAGAAATACCAACTGTTCAGGTGGAGAACTTAAAGATCTCCGCAGAAGTGAATGATAAAAGAGTTACTTGAATACATTCAGAGCCCATTGTTCGAGAGAAGAAAGCAGTAAAGAAGAGGAAAATAGGGCTCCTCAAAGTAATGAGTGGAGCAGATGAGGGAGAACAAAGGGCCGGCAGCTCTGCACCCACTTCATTTGTTCCCAGCTCATTGAGGGGAATGAGAAGCGCGAGGCAGCGACGGCTGTTTGATACCACTGAAAGGGTGGTGTTATTAAAGCTCAGATAAATAACCCAGCAGGCACGGGCTGGGGGCTGCTCACGCACATCGGGCTCCGGAAATGGAGTCTGGGGCTTCTGGAGAAGGATCAGCATCTCTGGGGTTGTTGTTGTAATGGATCTGACTGCACCCGGTCCTGGTGCCCCTGGTAGCCCTGGCATGGGGGTCCCTGGCCCTGTGTTCTGCTTGGGATGCCATCCTGGGTGCCAGGAGAGATGTGCCTGTGCTGGCAGAGGTGTGCCAGGAGAGATGTGCCTGTGCTGGCAGGGGTGTGCCAGGAGAGATGCCAGCAGAGATCGCATTAAGAAATATCCAAAGGAGGCTACGAAGATGGGGAAGGGCCTGGAGGGGCCACACGAAGAGAGGCTGAGGGCACTCGGTGTGTTCAGCTGGAGGAGACTGAGGTCAGACCTCATCAGGGTCTGCAGCTCCAACCTCTGCTCCTTGTGACAGAGACAGGACCCAGGGAACGGCTGGAGCTGTGCCAGGGGAGGTTTAGGTTGGATATCAAGAAAAGTTCTTCCCGCAGAGGGTGCTGGGCACTGCCCAGGCTCCCCAGGGAATGGGCACGGCCCCGAGGCTGCCAGAACTCCAGGAGCCTTTGGACAGCGCTGCCAGGGATGCACAGGGTGGGATCGTTGGGGGGTCTGTGCAGGGCCAGCGGTTAAACTTTGTTGATCTTTGAGGGTCCCTTCTATCTCAGGAGATTCTGTGACTTGATGAGAGATGTCCCAGTGCCTTGGACAGCCTCTGAGGCAACGCCACACTCCCTGCACTGAAACAAGCTGCCCATAACCTCTCCTACCAGGCTGTTTATTGTTTTGGGCTGCATTTATTTCCAATTATGATTCCGTTTATCCCAATTAAATGCCACTTATACTTCAATGTAGTTATCCAGTCCAATACTCCTAATTAGTTTGTAAAGTATTAGAAGTCAATTTTAATTATTTCCAGTGGGTTTCAAGGAAATCTCAATTAGATATCTGTGCTTTTACTCTGAGCAGTGGCTATTCCTTCACTTCCCCACAGTTGCCTGTGCCCAGTGGTGAGTCCAGCTGGAGCCACAGGGATCCATGGGGAGCTCTGGAAGTGGGGGCCACCCAAAGCCAGCGAGGTGACCGGGCCAGGCCACCCCTCCCTGGCAGCAGGAGCATCCCTGTGGGTGGGGACCAGGCAGGGCAAGCGGCTGCCACAGCCTCTGTGCCAGCCACCTGGGGAGCCTCCACGCTGATAATTATCTGCCTTTTTTTGGTAATTGCTTCGTTTTGCATGGGATTTAATTACAGAATCCACGTGGGGAAAGCGCCGCATGGTTCGATTTTCTGGGGCTCGTTTGCGTCGGGGGGGAAGCTGCAGCTGGGGAGGTCTGGCCCGGGTGTCCCTGTCCTTGGGGCAGTCCTGTCCCAGCGGGGAGGTGACAAGTGTCGGTGCAGAGAGCGGAGCAGGCGGTGTGTGGATCTTTGGACCCATTTTTACTTATTCCATGCAAAGCTGAGGCCGAATTGATTTGCCCCAGCTCCTCCTCGGCAGGACTGGTACTCACTAAACTTAATTTTGTGCACAAAATCTCTCTTTTAAACCCCAGCTTGCCAAAACAAGGAGAGGCATAGTTGAAACGGTGTCACCTCAGATGCTGATGAGCAGCTGCTGGCGCTCAAGTCCTTTCCCGTGTGGATAAATGCTCCTCCTTGCACTGGGAAAGCTGAGTGGCAGAATCCCCCCTTTAAGGTGGCAAAATAACAACATTAAACAAAAATAACAACACAAAAAAAAAATCTAAAGCAATTCTGGGCTTTGACTGAAGATGAATCCTCCTCTTTGCTCATTATAAAATACCTATTATCTCCCTTTATCTCCGAGCCACCAGTGTTATTTCAATTTAACAGTGTATGGGAAATGCAAGGAAATATAATAAAAGAGCCATGGATGCACTATTTAATGTCAGAATGACAGATGCTTCAATTAGGCAGACACGGCTATTTCTCCCCAAAATAGATAAAGATGAAATTTTTATAAGATTGCCCTGTTTGTGTTTGCGATACGCCGCTGGTACACGCTTTCATCACAATACAAATTAATACAAAAGCTCCGATTTCAGTGGAAACCTGAAGGGATTTGACAGCAGCTTTGCAAGTTGCCAAGCTGGTTGGTCATTCCCTCAGCACTGGGAATGCCTTGGCTTTGACAGGGACAGAGTGGCACCGTGGGCAGATTCAGGGCACCAACACAGCGCACTGGCATGGCACTGGCGCCGCATGGCCACGCTCTCCCAGCCCCCTGGGAGCCCTTGAAGGTCTCTCCTTTCCAGTGCTGCTCCGTTCCAAGGCGTGTTTGTACAGTAAGTGGGTCAAGGAATAGTCAACAGAAAAGTTACGTCTGTGTTTACCCAGGAATTATAGATATAGCCTGAATTATGCATGAATTAAAAAAAGTCAGCGCGAGCGGCACAGTAAACACGTTGGCTTTGCCAGGGGTTTAAAGAGGGGGATCAAGGGAGGGGGGTGCAGGGGAGGTTCCTATGGTGTGGAAGTCAGAGGCAGAGTGATGCCATGGGGTGCCAGGATCCAGGTGCTGCATCCTGCCTGTGCCCTGGGGCCCAAGGGACTCCTGCACAGCCGCAGTGGCACTTGTGGCACTGAGTTTATTCCTGGCTTGAGCCTGGTGTTAATTGTTTCCCTCTTGTCAGCTCTCCCCGTTTGTCCCAGGTCGGATCCCTCAGCCCGCGCTGGGGATGTTTTGCTAACGAAGCGCTGCAGACATTATTTATTACTCTATTTCAGCCAAAACAAGCATTGCTCTCATTTATTTATTAATCGCTTTTCAAATTCAAAGGAAACATCTGTGCAGATTCGCAATGAAGGGGGTTTGTGGCTCGAGCGAGATTTCCCTGTAATTTCTATAAATAGATCTGGTGTTTGCTCCTCATTGTCTCAGTAATTCTGAGCAGTGATGATCATCCTGATAACCCTGCCCAAGAGCTGTAACCCATCCGTAGCCCTGTGACCTGGCTGGATCCTGAGAGGAGAAGGAGGAGGTGATGCTGCAGTGCTGCTACTGCTTTCCAGCAGCATTCCCACCAGGACAGGCTGCTGGTAGGAGGGAATCCTCCTCCCCTGAGGTGGGTGGTGGAAGCAGCCCCACCCCAGAGGCCACACCAGTCACCCCAGTGATCCTGAGAGCGTCGCTGCCACTGTCTGACCACCCTCGAGCCCTGGGAGGAGTCTGTTGCTGCTCTGGAAACCCCAAACAAGGGGAAATCCCAGACCCCTCGTGCCACCAGCACATCAGGCATGACTGTGCTGAACTCATTCCTACCTGCTTCCTAATTCAGCCCCAACATGTCACTCATCCGTCACAGCCTGAAGCCTCCTCCCACCACAGCACTGGGCTTTGCTGCTCCCCTTGGAGCACTCCAAGCTTCCCCCACTCCCCAAAGCCATCGCTGTGTTCCTGAGAGCCTGGACCAGGCTCCTGGAGTGCCATGTGCTTTTAGGAACAAGGAGTGTATTTACAATCCAAAGGCATCCTCGGGGACGAAAATTATAAATGAGGTGTTACGACTCAGCAGTTTGATCCAGTTCTGGGACTTAAAAGATTTGTTAATGATAAATATGTTAATGCCATTAGCATTTCAGAGGAGGAGAGGATGATTGAGCACAGGAGAGACCTCAGGACATCCAGACAGCTTCATCTCATGGCAGTGACGTGTGACAGGCAGAACACTCTGCCTGCACTGCCACAGCAAGTCACACCTTGACCTCAAGGCCACCAGGCCGCCAGTTTTTGTTCTTGCCCCTGCTCCAGCACATGAGGAGCATCTCATATGTCACATCTCATCATCTTGTGTCATCTCATCTCATCTCATCGCATCGCATCGCATCGCAGCTCACCTCACCTCATCTCATCCCAACCTCCTGCAGTACTGGGGCTGCTTTTTCCCATCTCATCCCAGCCCAGCCCAGGCCTCGGCACCAGCCGTGCTGGCTGCATTCTCAAAACTTTCACACCTGGCAGCTAAACTGCTCCTGAGGACTTCGGGAACTCCATATTTCACCAGTTTCTTCCATTTCACTTTCAGGTCTATCCATCACCATCTCTTAGCAGGAATTTCCATATTCCAGCTGTGCTGTGCTCTGCCAGCCATCCCCTCCGAGCGGGCTCTAACCTGGTTTGCCTCACGCAGATACGAGTAACACATTTAACCTTTTTTATGAGGCATATTTATTGTTTTCAGGCCTCCACTTTCCAAATCTGCTCCCAACAGACATTTGTCTTTTTGAGGTTCCCAGCATTTCCAGTGCAAAGCTTGAGAATCAATACAGCTCCCATCCCTTCAGCTTTCCCAGCCGCTGGATCCAGATTGGATTTAAGCCGGGCTCCATCCCCCGTTAGGCTTTAAGCAGCCCGAGATGGAGCTTTATTGACTGCGGTGGGAAGGTGTGATTTATCCCTGCTGCTCATCAGCTCCATTTGCCCAACGGAGCAGCTCCTAGGGATGGCTGGGAGTTGGGACTATAAACATATTTCACACTCTTCTCCTGAAAGAGGTAAAATACGGAGTAGACGG
This sequence comes from Cnemophilus loriae, assembly GCA_013397755.1. NCBI lineage: Eukaryota > Metazoa > Chordata > Aves > Passeriformes > Corvidae > Cnemophilus > Cnemophilus loriae. The sequence goes on from VZTF01001480.1 coordinate 111,200, forward strand.
CTCTATTCTATCAGCCTCTGGTTATTCTCTCCAATATTTATTTCAAAGCCCTGCGCCAGCCCCCTTTGTGCAGGGAGGAGATAAACCTGCGTTTGAACTAATTGCAAATCACTTTTCCTGGCGGAGGAGCCGTGCGAGGGCGGCTTCGCTGCAACAACAGTGGGTTTAGGCAGCGGCTCAGAACGTGCCCGGAAACTCACCCAGGAAAGGAGAGAGCTCAGCATAAACCCGGGGCTGAGCCCTTCAGTGTCTGCCCTCGCCCCATGCGCAGCAGGAGAAGCTCCTCGCCCCCGGCTTTGCCTTCTGCACGGCAGCTCGGAGCCGGCTCCATCCTTTGGAAGCAAAGCCGAGCAGATCCTCCTGTCCATGGGAGGCCTTGTCTGCAAGGCATCGGCAGCTGCTGCTCCAGGTGCCGGCGCCTCTCCCGGCACGGCTCCCACACCGTCCCAGCAGGTGATGTGGAGGATCCAGATGCCTGGCAAGGGGCTCACAGAGCTCTGCCGCTGGGAAGCCTCGGGGAGAGTGCTTTGCTGGGATGCGCCATGCAGCTGCTCAGCACTTCCATCCTCACAAACCCGTGCTCCAAAGAACCAGTGCCAGCGCTGGAACTGCAAAAGATCTGGCAAAAAAAGAAAAAAGAGGAGGGATGTGGAAGGTGGGCAGGTGGTCTGGCAGCTGCAGTTTGGAGCCTGGCTCCCTGCTGGCATCCCAGCCAAATCCTTCCAGGAATCTGACCTGTGGGCAAGCACAGAGTGTGGCTTGTGAGTTCATGAGGAGCTGGGGCCGCTCAGGTCCTGCTCCTGTTGGGATCCACGTTATCACTGCTCCGTGGCTGGCCGAATCCACAGGTAGAAGTCAATCCATGTGCCAGCCATGGCCATCTGACCAAGAGGGGAAAGGGAGCGAGCCCGTGTCACCAGGAGCTGGGCTATTCCTGGCACTTACTGTCACTCTTTACTTGTGGATAATTCCTGCACGGAGTTCTGTTTCCTCCCAGGAGAGGGCAACGCCACACACACTGCGGCCACCCTGCTGGGAGGGCTCCTGCCCGGTGGGCTGGGGAGATGCCCCTGGAGTGGGAAGCAGGACAGGACAGTGCCTGCACTCACACAGCTCCGGCTTCCAGCGCTCCCACGGGAGGCAGATCCATCTGAAAACAAACCTTCCCTTGCCTGCGCTGAAGGTGGCCTGAAAATCCCAGAGTGTGCTTTAAAAGTGTGTGCTTTAGCAATTCAGGAGAAATTAAACCAGCTTATTCTCAGGAAATCATCCGTTTCCCAGAGAGTCCGCGATGACGGCTGCTGGCACCTGCCCAGCTCGCTGTTAACAAGCGAGCTCGGAATATGAGGCAGCAGATCCGATGCGAATTATTTTTGCAAAGCCGGAGGATTTCATCTCAGATGAGCTGCCAAAGTGGGAAGTTTTAATAAGTGTAATCCTCCAACATAATTAACCAGCGAAGCGATTGGCCCTGGAAGGTTTAAGCGCTGCAGTCCGAGAGCTCAGCACGGGTGCTGGGACTGCAGCCTTGAGCCCTCCTCCTCCTAATCAAGGGGCAGGATGGTGGCCCTGGAGCCTGCCCTCCTTCTGGCATTGCTCCACCAGGTCTTTCCAAAAGCAGCAGAAGCAGGGAGAAGAGCCTTGGATTCAGCAAACACCCCCAGACTGCTCCTCAGAGAAGCTGTGGTGGGCAGAGCTTCACACCAAGCGAGTCTGGGATGGCCCCTCCAGTGCTGGTTTAGTACAGGGAGATTTGGAAGCTGATGAACAGGAGCCCTGCAAGATGTTTGGATTTGGGATGAGGTTCCTGGCCACAGGTTCCCACTGGCAGGAGTGGGAGAGCTGGTGCAGCTGATCATCCTTTCTGCTGTCAGCCCCACGCAATTCCCCAGCGAGCGGAGTTGCTTAAAGACGCCTATTAAGGCAATCATGTTGTCTGCTCTGCCCTGCTCCCGTGACAGCTTCCCCCAGCACGACCGGAGCGGGAAGCTCCATTCGTGTCACGTCAGGAGTGCGGATGAGCTCTCAGGAGAGCCCTTCTTCACTGGGAAGTGGCATCTCTGTCGTGTAGTCCGGAGAGAAATCAATGAGAAAACGACTCGGGGATCAGCGGACGAGGCTGATGACTCTTTCCTGTTACATTTTGGCTTGTGTAAAGCAGAAGAATGGTTGTGGGGTAACCGGGGCTGCCCTGTGGTACTGGGGCTGCTTTTTCCCATCTCACCTGTGTTTCCCAGGCAGCGGCTCCCCTGGGAGCCCAGTACAGCAGTCAGCAGGTCAGGTGTCCTTGGGGTGAATTCCTTCACGCTCAGCAAGTCTTTCTTGCCACAGGCAGCAAGAGGGAAAGAGAGGAAAAATGATCAGATTTTCTCCTTCATTGAAACAGTGGAATATTGGCTCCTGATAGATAAGACAAGGAGGGGATAAAGGGTCACGTTTCCATTAGATCTTCTTAATTGGGATTTTTCCTGAAAGCAAAAAAATCAATATTTTCATCTACATGAACCTAGTAAGCTCTTTGGGTCACTTGTAATAATGCAAATCTGGGCCTTGCACGTGTGGACTGGAGGAGCATGGGCAGCTGCCCGCTGCAGCCCTGGAACCCACAGCACGCGTTAAAACTGCCACGAGCAAGGAGCTGCTGTGCTATTCCAAAGGGATTCGGGCTGTGCCACAGGGACTGGGGCTGTGCCACGGGGATCAGGGCCATGCTGGTGTTGGGATTCCAGCCAAGGTCTGGTGCTGGGATCCCAGCTGGGCGCCAGTGTTGGGATCCCAGACGGGGGCTGGTATTGGGATCCCAGCTGGGTTCCAATGCTGGGGTCCCAGACAGAGGCTGGTGTTGGGATCCCAGCTGGGAGCTGGTGTTGGAAGCCCAGCCAGGGGCTAGTGTTGGAAGCCCAGCTGAGTGCCAGCACTGGGATCCCAGCCTGGGTTTGGTGTTGGAAGCCCAGCTGGGTGCCAGTGGTGTGCGAGCGATCAAAGACTTCGGCGCTGGAGGAAAAAAACCCCAATTCTGAGCCCAGCATCCTCAGTCAATATCTGCCAATTCCTAAGAAATTGGCCACCTTGAAGTAACCGAGGTGCAAAATAGAGCCGATTAGAAAAATTAAACTCAGGCTGAGCTGGAAGAAAGGCCATTCAGCTCACTGCAAACATTATCTGCTCTAATTGGAAGCTTTGTTTAATTTGGCTTTGAAATTGAATTCCTTTTCCTTCCTGGAGAACTGTTATTACCTTAATTCTCCACTTTGAATAAGACCATTTATATGGTCAAATACAGCTTGTTTGCAGCACAGCAAGCCCAGGAGCGGAGCAGCCACCACCTCTCCTGCACCTCCAGCCCCCTCCTCAAGCCCTGTGCTGTTCCCTGGTGTCGATGCACGTTCACCCTCCCCATGCTGGCCTTGCTTGGTAATTACATTATTCATGGAAAGAGTGAAAGATCTGTTCGCACTTCACCCTCCTTGCCAGGCAGACTCTCCACGGTCCCCGTTTGCCTTTGAGACAGCAAAAGTGGAGGCAGCTCCAGGGCAGAGAGACTCCCGACCCAGGACACCGGGCTTTCCCAGAGAAGAGGAGCACGTCCTTGTGCATCCATGGCTGCTGCTCTTCGGGATGAGACATCGAAGCGGATTTTCCTGTCTCCACACCGGCTTTTCCACCGCTCGCTTATTCCACCGTCCTGCTGCTTATTTGCAGAACAGCAATTGAGGGAAGACAACAGCGTAATGAAGGCATTGCATCCCAATTTCCAAGTGTGGCCAACAAGATCCATCAGGCACTTTGGGAAAATCAAGAACTTTATCTCCAATCAGCCAGCTTTTATCTGCTTAGGGATAAACAAGGCTGAGGAACCAGCGGTAGCAACAGCTGCATCGTAAACAAGCCTGAAACCAGACCCTTCTGCTGGAAGTAAATAATTGATCTCCGAAAAATTCTGCTTAGGCAAAGCCATTTCAATTACCTGCTAGTTGACGATGAGTGTGGAGAGAGGTTAACAGCTCTGAAATATTTAAGGAGAAGATGTTTGTCTTTTGTTTACCCAAAAGAAGAGATTATTTGAGCAGTGAAGAGATAGGGAGGCACAACTCTCACCAGCCCCAGGCTGGACTGGGCTTGGAACAACCTGTCCTGTGGAAGGTGTCCCATGGCGAGGGGTTGGAACAAGACGAGTTTTAAGGTCCCTTCCTCTGCTCCAGTCCATTCCCTGGAGGTCACAGGCGTCGCCTGGGTGGGTACAGGTGGCAGAGGAGCACTCCAAGCTCTAAGAGAGCACACGGAGCTGGGCTGGGGTGCCTGGCTGTGCCGTGCCGTGCCGCTCACAGCGCACTATCAAAGCCTCGGTGTCATCGCCGCGGCGGGTGCGAGCAATCGGCTTTGGTTTCGTGAGAGCTTTGATCATGCTACCTCAGCTGTGGGAAATGCGTGGTTCCCTTTGTTTCGCTTAAGTTCCCTTTCTTCACTTTCATCCTCATAAATAATTTATTCTTGTTTGTTCTGTTCACTTTCATATTTTTGTTTTCTTCCCCATTAAAATTCAGCTTCAGTGGCTTGTGGAGAAACTTTGAAGATCTCCCTCCCTGTCCTCAGCCTTTCAGAAGGAACAAATTCCTCCCAGGTGTGGTCATGGGGAGGGAGGCACTTAACCCCTTCTCTCCTGGCTGCTCCTCACAGAGCTCCCACCCTCAGCCCTGGTCCCCCACACCTCTGGGGTGTGGAGCGTCTCCAAGGATGCAGCAGGTCCCAGGAGTGAGTGGCTGTGCGGGACATGGACGGAGCCCCAGCCCTGCCGAGGGACTGACCGTGAGGATGAAACTCCTTCTGACATTATAACACGTTCTGCTTTGGATCTGCCGGGTCAATAAAAGCCTTCTCTAAGGAGGGAGTGCTTCTCTCATGTTGAAAAGATTTTAAATTTTCAAAAGTGGAGCACAGATTCGGTGGACAGAAATGCCCTCACGCAGCTGCTGAAGAGGTCTCTCAAAACCACAGCACGCCTCATCCCCTGCCCTCACCCTGGCCTCAGCCACCCACCCCCTTCCCTTTCCCTGCAGCAGCTTCCTTAGCTGATCTTTTTTTTTTTACAGACCTCTCTTTTTTTTGTGTTTTACCACTATTTTTCCACACTGAAAGATGGATTTTATTGTATTCACCCTTAAACCCTCCAACGCAAAGTGCATCTGCCATTGTCTCCTCTGTTCCCCCCACGTGGCTTGTCCCAGGTTCGGTAACTCCACCTGAGTTCCCATCAGCATCTGGGGGTGTAGTGAAACACACCTATACCAAAGGTTTTCCCGCTTTGGTGATCAACCCTCAGGCTTCAAACCCCCCAGGTGAGAGCTGAGCTCTGCCTCTGGAGCTCTCCTGGGCTGTGGATGTGGCTGTGCTCAGTCAGCACGCTGGGAACCAGGCTGTGTGCCCTCCTGGATAAACATGTCATCCTCAGCCTTTTCCAAGCATCAGGAAGGTAATTACTCAGAGGGGAAGTGGAATGCCTCTGCATTAGCAGGTATCATTTGTCCTGGGGTCGCAAATTGCGCTGTTGTCGCTGCTAATGCTTTGACAGCAGCCCCCGAGGCCCTTCGGAGGGGGAGGGTGCTGCTCCCCGCCGTGCTGAGCCCAGCACCGCTCGTCTCCTCCAGTTACCATCAGGTTTTAAAAGTGTATTCCGGAGACCTGGGTGTGCTTTCCCGTTCAGGGAGGCTCAGCGTGCGTGTGCCACCTCCAGCTGCCCAGTGCAATGCAAGGGCAATTACCGGTGATTATCAAACATGTCAGTGATGTGACTTGCCCCAGAGGAGCTGGGAGAGCTCTTTAAACTGCTGATCCTGCAGCCCACAGTCCAGGGGACGACCCAGGAAAACCGGCTGAGAGGGAGCCTCGCCGCTCACATGCTGTGAGATCCTGCCTGCGAGGCTGCCTCTGGGGAGACTTTGCTCTGATTGTAGTTCCTGTCTGAAATTTCTGGGTCAGGATTATTGATTGGGATCATTAATTGGCCTGGCCGTGTGAGCGGTGGGGCCGCAGGGCTCCGAGGTGCCTCCGTAGGCAGATCTCCGCGCAGCCTGCTGAGGCTCCGTGCTGGGTCCCCTGGCAGCTGCTGCTGGCTCCGTGCCTTTTCCCTGTCTCTGTTCCGTGGCTTTTAGACACCGATGTGAACCCCTTGCCCTCACCTCTGCCCATCCCACCCCTGCGTGGCCATGCCCTGCTCCTGGACTGGCACCGTGGGTGCCAGCACCCCGTGTCACCGCAGGTCCCTGGGGATGGAGAGGGACTTGATCCCGGTGTAGGCATGCAGGAGGTCTCCCTGTGTGATCCTCAGCGGAGCTGGCACAGTTTTAACGCTCCCACGGGAGGGAGAGGATGCAAACCCCACCTGCGTTCGTTTGTAGGGAAACTTCCTATGTAGGACCCTCCTGGCAAATATATTTCAAGCTGAAGGGCTTATGGCAAATAATCACCCTCGGATGTGTGTCTCTCTTTGCTGCTGTGGGATTTATAACATCCAGAAAACAGACAAGCCCAGGACAGCACCTCAACCAACACGTGTTATGTCAGTTCACACCATGTTACCCTCCCTGCATATTTTCTGTACTAATCGGATTTGACTTCCCTGCAAACTGACAGCGCTCGCAGGTTGGCACACAGGCACACACCACTCCTGGAATTAAAAATAGTCAGTAATCGGCACCGCTGGGCAGCTTTGATCTCAATCCCATGCAGACCGTGATGGTTTTCCAGCTCAGGCACACAGGCCGGGCAGGGATAGGAGTCTGTTTGTGCAGGGAGGCAGGTGGGCTGCTGAACATCCTGAGGGATGTGCCGTGAGTTCCTGTGCCTCTGCAGCGTGCCAGAAACTACCCATTTTAGGGCTGGAGATTGAGGTTGAGGTCTCGGAGGGACCCGAAATTCCAGATCCTGTCAAAATGAGTGGGTTCACTTCCAGTGAGTCATCCATGTGAAGCAGCAGGCTGGAGCCTGAGGTGGTGGGAAGGGCTGAGGGTCCCGCTGGGGCTCGGTGGGCAGGAGCGACCCGGCATATCGGGCACTGCTCCGGCTGCAGGAGCAGCCCTGCCTCTGGTGACACCTCTGCAGATTGCAGTGCATCGGGTCGACTCGCAGCAGGCAGCTCTGAGTGCTGCCAAAGTGCTGCTGCTCATCCTGATGAGAGCTTCAGCCACCCGGAAAGCGGGGAAGGGTCTCCCGAAATAGCCTCCTCGGCTGCTGTGGGAAGAGGCTCCGCTTCGGGGAGGAGCTGAGGATGTCTCACATCGTGAGCTCCGCTTTGGTCGTGACAGACAAAGCAAAGGCTCTTCCCAGAACCCAACTCCCAACTGCAGGGCTTTCAGCAGCAGTGGCTGGTTTGAAGGAAACAGGAATTTCTTTGCCCCGAGGAGGGAAGGAAGACAATAGATAGAGTTGGGTTAAACAGTAATCACAGGTTGAGGGAAAGAACAGAGGAATTTAAACCTAATTAAAAGTATCTGAGGTTTTTTTTTAAACCACTTCTAAAGCAGATAAATGGAAATAACCCACTGGGTGCTGATGAGCTTTGAATTTTGTTAGGAATCACAGAAGAATAAATTTAGCAAATCACCAGGAAAGGCTAATGCAGCCCTGGCACTCCAGCACACAGCCAGCACTGGTAATTCTCCAAATTCCTGACAATTATCCATTTCAGGAGACACTTCCACTTATCTTACCTCACCTTAAAACCTTCCTATTGAACTCTGCCTGTGATTAATCTTTGTTCTTGCTCACCTTTCTCTGTTCTCCATTATCGCTTTCCTGTGCAGTGACATCCATCCTCACCTGCCTGCCCCTTTTCCTGTGGCTGCTCCGTTTCAGAGGGATTAAGCTTTTAATTGCAGGGAGGTTTTTTTGCTTCATCACTGCATCATCACAGAGCTGCCTGGCAGCTCTTTGAGGCTTCTGGGGCAGCTCAAAGTCTTTCCAGAAGGATGGGTGGGATGCTGCGGATGGCAGCTCCCTTCCAGGAGAGCAGAATTTGGTCCAGACCCCAACCAGACACTGGTAAGGGTGGCAGCTTTGGGCTCTTAAGGAATATGGAAGTGGGAATTTTCCAGAAACTGAGGGTTTTTTGAAAGAAGGATAAATGCAAGATGGAAAATACCAAGGGAAGGAGGATGGCAGCCTTGAGACATCGCAGCATCCCTGGCTATGGCACACAGGGAACTGGGGAACAGGGAGGAGAACGAAGTGGGATGGCAGAGTAAGGAAGAGGAGATAATAATAATAAAAAGGGAAATGAAATAAACACAGGAGAAATCCAAGCTGCATCTCAATAGACTGTAGGGTTCAATGAGCAGCTGGGACAAAAAAAAAAAACCTGCAAACACCGTGGCTCCTGAATAATAGAGATGGGAGAGCAGGTGATGATAAGGCGACCAAAGGAAGGAAGGAAGGTGGGGAAAAAATAGAAAGGAAAAATTACTGGAGGGAGAAACCTGCAGGTGATGCGCTATTTTGCTATGCTAATAAAGAGATGAAAGCAACTGGAACAGGAGCAGAGACTGGAAAAAGTCTTACTTTTGTTGGAAAGAATAAGAGGATAAACGTTTTTAACATTTATGAAGTAGCAAAATAAAGCAAAGAAAGGCTCAGAACATCAGCTCGTAGATGGGGAAATTAAAGCACATAAAATATTTATTCATTTGTGCTTAGTGGCTGTCAGCCATGCATGCATTGGAGAAATGGGATGTTTCTAGGCACAGTTTTATTCCTGCTCCTATTTTTCCCTCCTTTCCCAGGGATGAACAGGAACAATTTGGTGAATAGTAGCTGAACGCTCATCTCATTTTCTACATTCCATTAATGCTTCATTTCTTAACACCCTTGAAACAAAAATGGGAAGTTGGTATAAAACATTATTCTCCTTTCAAATCACAGAGAAGAGGAGCGTGCTTCCAGGCCAGGCAGCAAGATTACAAACTGGCATCTGTGTTAAAATGGGAATGCAGTGCTGGTGTCAGTGCCAGGCTGGAAGAGGCCCTTTAATGAGCCACAGAAAGAGGGATGTAACACAGGTTTTTCCATGTCACCAGCTGTCTCCAGCCTGGCCCAAGAGGACCATTTCTGAAGAAAGCTCTTGGCTCCTTGTCTCTGAATATTTCACCTGCCATCCTCACCAACACAGGGAGCAGATTCTTTGCTCCAGGCAACTTATCAGTTACTGCACTGGCAAGGAAAGCGGCTTCCTAATGACAGATGTGGGCCTCGATGGCTGGAGGTGGCACTGGAGCTCTGCGTGTTCCCCAGATCTTCGTTAGATGCTTCACTCAGGGGTGCTGCAGGAACGGTGCCACCGGCACTTGGCAGGTGCTCCTCGACCTCGGCACCAGGGAGAGGGGCTGCGAGGAAGATCTGACTTTGGAGAATCCCTGTCTGTCCTTTCTTGTGTCTGTCTGGAAGAAATCCAGCTGTGCATGGAGGGTAGGAGCAAGGCACAGATCACCACTGGGATGGAGCGCTGTGCCTTTGTGCCCAGGCAGGGCGAGGGGTGGGCAGGGACTGCACCTGGGCGGGACTCACCTGCAGGACGTTCGGGATGAGCAGCACGGTGGGGCTCGGCAGCTCTCTGCTCCGGGAGCGCGGCACGGAGAGGCTTCGCTCTCCCCCATCGCCTGCGGGGCAGCGCTGGCCCCAGGCAGTGCCATGTCAGCCTCTGGCCTGTTGCTGACTTTAATTTGCTGGATGGGGAATCCCGGGCGCTCCAGGCTTGGCTGGCACCGCCTGCTGCCTGTCAGATACGTTTACTCTCCAGCAGCAGCATCCAGACTTGACCAGCCCTGAGCTCACTCGCTGCTCCTCTCCTTTAGGAAGCACTTCTTTCCCTTTGCCAGGCTGCCCTGATTTACCTGGGCAGATGTGGGTGTGTACCCACCTACCTGCCCTGTTTGGGCTGTGGGAGCCCAGCAGATCAGGCAGCCAGGATTTCCTGGGATGGGTGGGCAGATCTGCCTGGAGGATGCAGGGATGTAATCCCAGGTGTGGAGCAGCTCCATGGGCAGCCCGGGGCTCTGCCTCCCTATTGTGCCTGGCCTGGCTGGGTGGCAGGGGTGGTGGGAGCACCAGGATCTCTGGTTGGAGGAGGAGAAGGCAGCCAGGGCTGGAGCTGCACCTTCCCGGGCAGTGCTGTGGGCAGGAGCTACCCTGTCCTTCCAGCCAAGGTCGGGTCAGCGCTTGTTTTTGCAGAATTACAACTGCTAATGTTACATTACATGTTTTCCCGGGTCTCTTGGGATTAATGGCAAAGCTGCTGGTTAGCCCAAGGGATTTTCTAAATCCTCCCCTTCCAGGAGCGCTATCGCAGGAGAGCTGTGCGTGAGCCTTGGGCAGGGTGGGAAGTGCAGGAGAGCCTGTGCTGCTGCCTTTGCAGCCTTCTGTAAAGCACAGAGGCGTCAATATTAATTTCATCATAAAGCTCAAACCCCTCAAAACCTCCAGTGATTTTTTGCTTTATCAGAACTGATAAATTCTTAGAGAATTTCTTAGTCTGGATGCTACAGTTTCCAGTGAAGTACTTGGATAATGGAAGGTAAAATCAATCCATTGACTTCAATTGGGATCTGCCAACTTGTATCAGCTGAAAAGACACTCTTTTTATTGTCTTTTGGTGACAATCTTATCGAAGTAGGGCTGACCCTGCCTGAGAAAAGGAGAAGCTGATAACCTCAACAAACTGTTCACTGCATATCCAGATGATGCAACTTCCATCTCTGATGCAGGATCAGAATTTTGTCAAGGACAGATAAAAACAGAAGCAGCAATTTCTCAGGGTTGTGGCTGACAAATCACTTTAACAGCTTCTAATGGCACTTGTGGAAGGTGCACAGGAGCTCCTGCACCGTGGCCATTACAGAGTTCGTGAGCCACAGGCGCCACATGTCACCGTCGTGCCCAGCTGGGAGCTGGGTGCCACGGAGAGCTGGTGAGCATTCCTTGCAGAAAGGTGCCTTACCCTAATCCCTGCCAGCTGCTGAAATCAAGGAAAGCCTCCAGGGTTCCATTTTCCTAGGTGGATGAATCTTGCACATGCAAGGGCGGGGTGACTGAACCGTGTATGGATGTAGCTATAAGGAGGAAACCAGCAGCAGAGTGAGGGGTGTGCCCTCTGCCTTGGCTGTGCTGCTCCTGCCTGTCCTGCTGTCCTCTGAAGAGCATCCTGCGCTCCTCTTATCCACACTGGGCTCCCAAACCCTTCATATTCCCTCGAGGCCTTCAGCATCAACGTTCTGAATATAGGCTCTCTCGCAAGCCCCAGCACTCAATTCAATCACTGCTTAATCTAACCCTCTAATTTAATCAATACTTCATGGACAGGGTCTTTGTTTAAAAACCCAAACAAACACAAAACCTTCCAGTCTCTTTCGTGATTGCTTTGTGCAGGTGTTATTAGGTTAATGCAATCAGCAGCGATAAAGCTGCTCTCCATGTAATGAGGGATCAGCCTTGTTGTGGGTGCCGTGGAAGGGAGGGAAGCGGGAAGAAAGGAAACCACAAGCTGGGTACTTGAGATGTTACCAGTGGCACCACCAGATTCAGGGTGACCCTTTTTGCTGCAGGAATAACAGGAGGCACCAGCAAGCGTCCCACCCCCTCTCCAGATGCTCTGAGTGAGAAGCAAGCTGTGCTGCAGTGTCAAGAGGCCAGGAAGGATGGACACGGGTAGGAGGATGGAGGTGGACTGCATGGTTTTCCAAGGTTATGTGGCTCTTACAGTGGGGAGTGCGGGCTCCAGTTGCTCAGGGTGAAGCTGCTTTTCCTCACTGGAGCTCCAGCTGTGCTGGGGCACTGGCACATGGCTCCAGCTGCAGGCTCTACCCACCCCATGCCCACTCCAGTGGAGCAGGTGCTCAGCACTGGCTCTTGGCTGAACGAGACCATGCAGCAGCTCTCGATAAGCATGAATCCTTCAGCAGTCGTTCCGTGTTTAATCAAATTTGTAGAGCCTCAGGCCATTCATGGGGAAAAAGTGTTTTCCGTCTGTAATAAGAGGAAGGTTTGGCTGTCAAGGGGTGCGAAGCCAGATAATGAAGTTATTCTTTCTCGTTGCATTTTGCTATGAGTTACTTGAGAACGCTCTCAACAAAGTAATGATGCATGGAGGAGAGGTTTCCAGGCTCTATAAATGGTGGCAGCGGCTTCCACTTGCAGGCCTTAGGGATGCCAGGGTGTCTCCAGCTTCACAAAGCCTGCCCCTATGGAAGTGCAGGATGAGTGGGGTTGGTTTAAAGGGATAAAGTGCAGAGGTGCCCTTGATACGGTAGGTGCAAACCCAGTGGGGCAGAGATTGGGGTCTCTGGAACAAGACCCATGGCGCCTGCTGGGATTTTTCCATCCTAAATGGTGTGGATAGTGCTGGTGGACTGTCCTTGCCATCTCCGTCCTCACCTGTTTGGGAAATTTCCCCTATTTTGCCTGCAAAAACCTGTGGTGCTTTGTTCATGTTGCACTTCTACTGAATCAAATCAGCCATAGGAAAGCCAGCAAGGGAAAAAAACCCACAGAAACAAACTACAGTAAGTATGAAGAAGGGGATAAAAAAACCTAACAAAAACATCTCTGTGTTCTCGGGTTTTTTTGGGAAAGCTCAATTGACTCCCTCAGAGCCCCCAACAAAGTCAATGATACTTCATCTTTAATTTGATTTTTCCCTTTAGTAAGGGTGGTGAGCATTAGAGCCACTGTAATTCTGCAAAGTGCCATTAGATAACAGGGGAATATCAAACGTGAAGATTATGTGTGGAATCAGTGGCAAAATATTACACTCAGCAATGATTTAGACGAACATTAATGTCTCAGGCATGCTGTGAGAGATGTCAAGAATTGGACAATAAAACGTCTCATTCTTCAAACAATCACTCGGGGCTGACGCCTGGCTGCTGGGGAGGCAGATGGGCGCCCGTGGAGCTGAGCAGCCCCTCTGCAGCCGCTGCCCTGCCCGCGTTCCTCCGAGGGCAGACACCTCCGCTGTGCGGGGGAGTGATGGATGCTGCCCATTTCCAGCGGGTCGATAACGGGATCGCTGTAGACCACCGTTATTTTTGTGTTTAATTCACTGAATAAAATGAACCAGGTAAATCACTCAGAGGAGATGGGAGCGGATGTTAATAGGCACATTTGCAGCGCTGTCTAAAAATGAGCTCTGCAATTACTGACTCATGCCAGCGCTCGTGTTCGGCGGTGCGGCAGGAGGCAGCGCTCACTCGCCCCGACAGCGTCCTGGGGAGCAGCCCCCGGGCTCCCCAGAGAGGGCTGGGGGCTGCAGTTCAGTGGGGCTTTGCCAGGGTGATGCCCAAACCCTGGCAGTGCATCACACGGGAACAGGGTCCTGCTTTTTTGTAGACTCGCAGGCCTGAGGCTGAGCCAGGAGGAACGGAGCAGGCTTGGGCAGCTCTTCACAGACTCATAGGATTGGGCTGGAAGGGACCTTAAAGACCATCCCATTCCAACGGAGGTGGTGCCGAGCTCTTTGGGCAGTGTCGCCATAGAAGACACGGTGGCTTTCTCTAGAAGAAATGCAGTTGGGCCGTGGGCTGTGTTCCCTCTCTCCATGGGGCAGGAGTAGAACCTCCTGAGCATCCTCAGCCTTGAAGCTTCCCAGCCTCCATGAGAGGCTCTGTGGTGCCGGGCTGGACCAGGCGCTAGACAGGCGATGTGCAGCGCTCTGCCAGCTCCCCAAAATAGCACCGTACCCGAGGCTGGATTAATCCCTGCAGAGCCTCGCTGCCAGAGCAGCCCATGGATGGGTGCTGGGAAGCGCTCCCGCCAGCACGCAGCGTTCCCACCTCGGCAGGAGGAGAAGGACAGGGTGGGGGGCCCGGGTGACATGGCCATCGACCCGTTTATCGCGGCGGAGCAGAATTAATCGCTCGGATCAGCAGAGTCATTGTGGCTTACAGAAAACAAAACAAAGGCAATTATTATTCCTCCCTTGTCGGGGGGCCGTGGCTAATCTCGTTACGCGCAGCAGCGAGGCGCCGGGGAAATCTCAAGGTGCCGATAAAGCGCTCGGCAGCTGCACAAAGCAATTACGGTGAGACCGTGGGGCTGTGCTGGGGGCTCGGCCCCTCCTTGGGGCCAGGCAGGGCTGTCCTCAACTGAGCACGTCCTGCCTGCCCTCACAGGGAGCCCTTTGGCAAGGCAAGGTGGGGGCTCTTCCTCACCTCCAGGTGCCTCCTCCCATGTCAGTGTTGATGCCTGGTCTGCCAAAACCTTCTCCAGAAGCAAAGTGATTTTGGGGCTGTGGAACTGATTCCCCCGCAGGGACCCTGAGTGGTGTCATCATGCTTGTGGCCAGAATCAGCCAGAGGCATTGCTGTGTCCCCCTCCACAGAGATGTGTTGTCCCACAAGGTGTCACAGCTGCTCTGGGTGCTGTGCAGGCTGGGATAGAACAGCGATACAGCGGTGCTTAGGTTTTTTTATAACTCTTAAATCATTCCCCAGCTCTCGCTGCTGCTTTAAATTGTAACTTGGCTTTTAAAAAGTTTATCGTGCACTAATTCATTCAGCCCGTTCATTTCCATTCTGCTGACAGGGGACAAAATTGCTTCTTTTTTCATCCCGGAGAATTCTAACTTTGTCAATTTATGGCGCCTTTTTGATTTAATCAGGAAATTTCCTAAACTTCCGTGGCAATAACAAGACATTTTTCAAGCAGTACCTGAGAGCTAGCCGGGCATTATTTATAGGCCTGGTGTACCCAGTATTTCGGAAGGACTTCCCGTGAGTCACTGGTGGTCAGAAGATGCCGGTTGTTCTCAGCATCACTTGATTCCGCTCCTGGGGAGCAACTGGAAAACCCCTTTTTTTGCCTTTGTTTTGCCATTGCCTGAAAAGTCCATGTACTGCCCTTTCCCTCTTCCCACCCTGGAGGAGCCCAGACCCCTGGGATGACCTGGACATCCTGGCCACCTCCACTGCCAGCACATCACTTATGTGCCATGGATGGAGCTGCTTTGATGCTGCCCTGCAGAGCCGGTATCACACTGTTCTGTGCTGAAACATTGTTATTTCACTCTTCCAAACACTGTCAGAGCAAGTCACAGGAGGGATTATTTTTGGCTCTGTTCAGCGTAGTTACCTAGCAATTTGCAGGAGGCTTGGAGATACTGGGGAGCTACTCAAGCCACGCGAGCTGCTCTGCAGCGAGCAATTCAGTTGCTGTCTTTGGTTCCTTCTGCTGCTCACAAATAGTCCAGGTGCCAGCTTGGAATCTTACAAATTTGTTCTCGGTTGGACGGATTTCAGCCCCGTTGCTTGTGTGTGAAATATTTCCTCTGATCGTCGCTTTTGAGCGCTCGCCGCCTGTGATTCCCCCATCACGCCTGGGCTCGTGCAGCAGAGCTTTTCTTCTGCCTTGTGAAAGGAAGGGAAAACCACGGCGTGTGCTGATATGGATGTTCTGTAGGACAGTGCTGGGAAACCTCTTTTGATGTTTTGCTTTCACGTTTCTCAAGTTGAAAAGAAATAACGTGCGGACGCCTTCCGCTCCTGGAGCCGCGTGCTCCCCTGCACGCTCAGCACCGCCGCTCCAACCAGCCGTAAATACTGTTTGTGTCTGGCTTATTATCTCCAAGGTAATTTATGCTTTTCTGCTCATCCAGGACGTTTACAGGCCTTCTGTTCTCTGCAGAACTCCAAGTGTTGTGATGAAGAACTGCTGTTGTTCAGTTAAGAAGCAATATTGATTGCCAAGAACCAACTAGAATCAGTGTTTTCCGTTCTCCCAGTGTCAAACTGGAGGGGAAAAGCCTCAAGGAAAAGGTCATGTGGGGCAAGACGGGACAGTAGAATCCAGGTGGCAAAGAGCCATGGTGCTATGGTAAATTGTCAAGAATCTTAATTAGGAACAAATTAAAGATATTCCAATTCCACATATAACATGACCCATGTAATTAAATTACTGCTAAAATGCTCTAGACTTCTTCCTCCTACAGGCATCTCTGGCATCTCTCCCTGGCACTGCTTCTGGGCTTTGTGCCCATCCCGGTGGGCAGTTTCATACCCTGAGAGAACATTTGATGTGGGCAATAGGTTGGACCTCATCGATTGCTGTGGCTGAAGGACACTTGCTGAATCTCATCAGGTTGTGGCAGCGCACATTCTGCTGTGGGCAGTGTCTGCATGGTGACCTTAGCAAAGAGAGACAATGCTCTTCAGGGGAAACGCCTTCAGGAAACTTCTTCCATGGCACATCCATGTTGGCTGGATCTGTTATCCACCATTTTGTTCTCCGAAGCGTTGCAGAGAAGACAAAATGAGAACCATGGTCCTTCCGGAGCTCCAGCGGGTGCTGGATGTTTGCTTTAAATAGAATTAACCATGCAAATTGAATCATGTGAGTGTAAATTAGCACTCGTTCCACCAGTGCTCTCGGTGTCGCTTAACCTACCATTTACCCCAAGACATCTGCTAAGTGCCATTCTTTCTAGTACTTAAACAGCACCTCTCGCTACCAGAGAGCCCCAGCCCCGCGCACCAGCAGAGCTGCCGCAAGCCTGTAATTATCGTTAAAGGACTATTGTGCTCCTGGCGCTGATGAAGGCAGCGGGTGAGGCTTTCCAGGCTGGCTCCCTGCTTGCCAAGGGGAGGATGAGTGAGGCTGGGGCTGAAGCCTGCCTGCTCCCTTCCTGTGCCCGCTCCGGCAGCAGGGAAGGTCCTGATGCACCACTGTGCCAATGTAGCCCAAATATCAGCCGTGGTGGTCGGCATAAGAAACTGAAAATGGGCTGTCAGAGGAAGGCTCCCCAGGCAGAGAGATCTCAGTCTGCTGGAGGATTGCAGCCCCCACTCTCTCTTGCTGGCGTCGCTTCCTCTGCAGCCGAAACAGAGGGAGAGGGCCCAGGGCTGCAGCGAGCACCGTGTGGCTCCGAGCCTTCTACAGCATGAGCTGTTATTGAAGCCTTTGATGTCATAGTTGGGAGGATTAATGTGTTAGCCTCGTGCAGAAGGTGGCGTGCGGGCAGGCTGGAGGCACCGGCACTCTGCCCTGCAGCACAGCTTTGCTGCTGCGTGTCAGATCACAGCTGGAAGTGGGATGAGGGGATGAACAGGTGGAGGACGATGGCATTGCTGATGGCCAAGCAGCTCAAAGGGGTGCCTTGGATCCTCAGTCTGCTCTTTGGCTGGGCCCCTCCTAGGAAACGTGGATGTGATGCTCACTGGCTTCTCGTTTTTCCAGCCTCTTCCCGCAGCGTGAGAAAACCCATTGTGGCTGGTGTGAATGGAGTTGGACACAATTCCTCCACAGTAGTTATGCAAATTCCCGGCCATAATGACACGTTGTCGTGTGTGATGCTGCGAACAGATGGCCCGAAGACAGGCTCAAGATCGGAATTAGTCCTGGGCTCCTGCAACGGCGCGGGGAGCATATGGGCCTCATCGATCCCTGCTTTAGCCTTAATAGCAACGGGAACGGTAACATATGAATAAAAGCCAAAGGAGAGGAGGAAAAACAAGATTGTGGTGATTCAGTGGTACTCAGGCTCTTCTTAAAAGCTGGAATGGTCCCTCCTCAAACTTGAGCATCCTTCCAGCAACAGACGGAGCTTTGCTGTGGAGGATCCCTGAAGGCTCGAGCAGCTCCTCTCTGCAGCAGCACAGACAGGTCTGCGTGCACCCGGATCAGAGC
Organism: Cnemophilus loriae; assembly: GCA_013397755.1. Classification (NCBI taxonomy): domain Eukaryota; kingdom Metazoa; phylum Chordata; class Aves; order Passeriformes; family Corvidae; genus Cnemophilus; species Cnemophilus loriae. Next base: position 128,861 of record VZTF01001480.1, read on the forward strand.
CCTTCAGCCCAGTTATTTATGCTGTGGCTTCCCAGCGGCATGAAAGCACCAGCGGTGGTTTAGAATTCCATTTGGCACTTTGTTTTATTGGGAGGCTTCGGGAGCTGCCGTGATAGATGGCTGCTTCCCTCCTGTTTGTCACATCCGTGCTCTATGAGTTATCAGCGGCTGGTTTCTGACTTGGAGCCGGCGCAAGGGGCTTTGGAAAATGGGGCATCACTTGTTCATTGCTTATAGCTTTGTAAATCCGTGAAGGACTGGGCTTCTTCTGCCTTTTATTTCAGTCTAATGGTGTTTTAAGGCAGCTCGCTGATGCTGCTTGGGATTTCTCCAAGGACCAAATAGGAAACTGATACGTACCGTGGAAGTGCTGAGCAGCGAAGATTGATTCTGTCAGTTAAACATCACAGAAGCATAAACAGTGTGTGCTGCTGTGCCTGCTCCCCTCTGACATCAGCAGAACCAAACCTTCCCGTCAGCAGGAGAGCTGTCACTTCAAGCCCTGAATGCAGCATCTGGATGAAAAGGGTCTTTTCTTTTTTTCTTAAGCTCTCCTATTCCTAATCAGCTGGGTGTCTGGGTCCTAATATTTGCCTAGAGCGAGTTCTTTCAGTAATCTGAGTAAGTGGTCCCCAAGGCTTGTCACTGTGAAAGCACCGGAAAGGGATCTTGGTGCCTGTGCTGATGAAATTAACTGATCCCGATATTTTCTTGGGGAGGGATTAAAAAAAAGAGAATAATGTGGTTTCAGATCAGGACAGTTGAAATCCTAGGGAAGATGGTATTTAATGGATGCCCTCGGCTGCTTTGCCAGGCTTCAGGGGAGCTCTCATGCCAGCACTGGGTGCACTGGTAGCCAGTGGCCAGGAAACACTCGAGGATTTTTTTGTCCTGGTTACACATGCTCTGAAAACACCCACTGGAAAGGTCTTTCAGCCCCCTCAACCTCAAGGACAGTCTGCCCCTCCTGCAGCCCTGTGCCCTCTGGCCATCCCAGCCCTCCGTTGGGATAGGCCCCAGGCTGACCCCCAGCCCTGGCAGGGCTCTGTCAGCATCTCTGGTTTCCATGGCAACTGCAGAATGCCAGGCATGGAGCTGGTGCACGCCACAGCATCGCCAGCTTTCCCTGGTTCCTTCGGGAAGTGGGTGGCACGATCTGGAGCTGCCCACAGGACCCTGGGTGTGGGACACTCTGCATGGCCAGACCCAGCTGCAGGGCGTTTATTTCACAATCACTGTGCAGGAAGGGAACTCTTCCACCCTCCAGAGAAGCACATGTGGATATTTTTAGCAGGGCAGCAAGACAAACGAGCTCAGCTCTTCCAACCATCCATCTGCTTCGTGTGTTCTGGGCCCCACAGCCTTTCCAAGTAAATTGAGTCCTGTGCCAGGCTCCGTTTGCTCTCCTGAGCCGCTGTGCTGCAAAGCCACGGGGTTTGCTGTTAGGAAATGCCCATCCCTGGTTTCTTCTGCACAGGGCAGACACGTGCCATGATTCCTGGGAACTCAGCTTTCTCTGACGCTGTCCTTGATGCAAGAATTTAGGATTTTATCCCTTGCCTTAACCAGAGGCAGCTCGGCTGGATCCTCAGGGCAGACCGTGGCTCTGTGGTGTCCGTGGCTGCCCGCAGTGTCCGAGCAGTGCCAGCAGCACCATGACTCCCACCCCTCACCCCAGGCCTGCTGGGATGCTGCAGGTGGAGTGAGCACAGGAGGGGGATGAGACTGATAAAATACAGTCTCAGGATAGTTCCAAGACCAGTCTCCCGGTGTATGAGGCTCGCTGTTGTTTTCCAATCACTCTTCATTGGCACTGAGAGAAAAACCTGAGCTGAGCAGCTGAAACCCCAAATGTGCTCCCTGCTCCCATGGCAGGTGGTACCAAGCTGTGCCAATTGGAATTATTGATGCTTGGATCTGAAGGGCAGGGAGAGGCGGGTTACACCTTTGCTGCCAGTCCTGAGAATCTGCAGGTGCCTGATGCTCGTCCGTTATCTTGTTTTTCATGAGTTTTGCACTGAGGGGGAAGGCGCACGAAGCACAGAGACTGGGGATATATGGGACACATGAAGCACAGAGACCGGGGAGATTTGGGACTCACGAAGCACAGGCTGGGGAGATTTGGGACCATCCTGGCCTCGGTGAAGTTGCTCACGGAGCTGCAGAGCAGAGCTCGGTCTCCCTGGCAATGGTTGCCATGCGATCGCTGCTGTGGCGCTGCATCCGCCTGACTTCAGTCAAACGTGCTCTTCCCAAGGGAATGCACTTGTGTCAGAGTCCCCCAGGAGAACAGGATGGATGGGCTCCCGTTGATGGGGACAGGGCAAGAAGAGGGAGCAACCTGGAGGTCTGAACTTGGCAGTGGAGCTGCCCCCGGTCTGCGGCGAATAAGGGAAGCAGATGTTGTGCAGGAGTGAACCCCATGCTCCTCAAACCGCTGGCAGGGTCCTTCCCAGAATCCCATCCCGCTGAGGAGCACGACTGTCAGACAGAGCCCTGCAGTGGATGCAGTTTTCCACATATAACATGGCCTGGAAGACATCTATAACCTATTTTTCGCTGTTTATTGAACTTTTCCAGGTCGATACCCAGGTCGCAGTCTGTCACCATGGTCTCTGTGCGCCTGGAGCTGATGGAGTAACAATTTCATAGAAGTGCCTTCTGTCCCCCAGTGAATGATCAGAGTTACTCTGTGAGATAACTCTGCTGGTTTGAACAAAATGCCCTTTACAGGAATCTGAGTTCCTCATTTTAAATCCAAATGTAAAATTTAAAAATTCCATTGCCACAAGAAGCTGGTAGGAAACCAGTGGCTTAGGTAAAGCATTTGATCACGCACGGAAAATTATCGAGTCAGCATTGAAAATGCATTGAGAAACATGTGGTGGCTGCTCAGAATCTGCCACTGCTGGACAGAGCCAGGTCCTGGAGAGCTCACACTGGCATGGTTGAAGCTATCCAGAGAGAGCTGTCCCAGCGTTTCCCAGATTCCTTGCATGTGACTTCTGTATCCACTTTTCCACATGAACAATAACGCTGAAGAGAACGTCACTCATCAGACAGGCATAATTGGATTTGGAAAATGTGATATTGTGAATTAAGTTGACTGATGGGGAAGTGTCAGTTTTATTAACAATCTTCCTTCAGATGATAATTTTATATCTATAAGGATGAATTACAAGAGTACTTGAAAGCATCAGTCTCAAATGATGAAGTCATTTTAATAAAGGCTGACTTTCTCTTTCATATACTTGTTTTTAAATATTTTATCTCCTTATGGGAAGCTGTGTCCAATTCAGAGCCAAAACCGATGTAAAAAATGCCATTTTCATCTTCACACAGAGAAACACCTTCACCCTCAGGCGAGCTCCCAGCTGGGTGCAGCCTGGCCTGCCACCTCTTCTTGGGGTTTCAATGCAAATCTGAACATTGAACAAATCTTCTTCCTTTCATGGTATTTTTCCAGAAGAAAGAGGTGGGAAATGCAGTAAGAGAAGGAGTAAGACAGAAAATCTGACACTTGGAAACATCCCCACCTCCCTTCAGCTGAAGAAAACTTATCATTGGCTTTATCCACACCTTTCACAGCGAGGGGCTGGTTTTCCCCTCATCATTCCAGCCATGATTCTGCTGGAACTGAAGGATTTGGGGTTTTTACATCAGTGCTATGGGGCAGCTCAGACGCAGGTCACCATTTCCCTTTTCCACCTCAGCTTACTCTGACTGAGAGCACCTCACTAAATGTCTGATGTGCCTCCAGCCACAGTGGAGACTGGAGCCGTGTCCCTCACGGACACTGAGCTGTGCACAGCCTGTGCTCCCCTCTGACCGAGCCTCTGCCAGGGCACGGCGGCCACTTCTTTATGTCCCTCTTGATCAATTAAACACTTCGTGCCTTACTTATCCCGCAGCCAGGAAGGAGCATTGCAGGAGCAAAGAGCAATCGGGTTGGACTGAAATCTAAGGAAGAAAAATGAGCTGATAAAAGCCCTGCTGCACCCGGCTTCCCCCTCAGAGGAGCCTTGAGAGATTTGGAGTGTTTTTTTTCTCCTAATGAAAAAGATCTGATGAAAACCCTTTTTGGCCAAAGTTTTGGTGTTTGCACGTGTGCAAGTGATGACGCGGTGAGGGAAGGAAGGTCTGTGCTTCCAGGGGAGTGGAGCCTGAAGCACAGCAGAGTTTTGGGGAGCTCTGGGCTTTTGTGCCCAGCCAGGCAGTCAACCCCTTGCACCCAGGACCTGGGGATGGACTGATGGGCAGATCCCAGCCCTGGGATGAGGCAGGGCTGGGAGGCAGCACAGGCAGCGAGCGCAGTGCCCGTTCCCTGACACAGAACCCTGCTCCCACCAATGAGACAGGGATGATGGGACAGGTGACTTATTTATTTATACTTGAGAGACGATTGGAGGGAGGCAGCTGCTGGATTGCCCAATTTTGAGATGAAAGATACCTGGAGAACACCTGGGGAGGCCCAGACAGACAGAGCTGCTGCTGCCACCGGGGCTGCTGCAACTGTGGGGACAAAAACACCCGCAGTGGGGAGACCTGTCCTGACCCACTGCTGGAGAGGGAATGGTGCCATGTCAGGGTCTGATACACCCACCATTTCCCCCTCACAAAAGGAATCCCCAGTTTCAAAGTCAAATTAGAATTCCGGCTGCTTTTTGGTGAAGATCTGAATCTGCCGAAGCGGTTTTGTGCTGCGATAGTTTGAAGTCAGATGCTTTAGCGGCACAGAGAGCGCGGGGCTGGATTTGCATGTGAAATGAATCATGCCCAATGTGATTAAAAATGCCATAAAGGATGAATTTAAGATTTTTTTCTTACTTACTATTAAAGTTTTTCAGTAATTTTCCACCCCCTCAGTTGAGCATCGTTCAGATGAACTGGAGAGAAACTTTCTCTGCGATTCATTACTGAGGGGTCTGAGGGGAATTCTCTGTATTTCAGTGAAAAAGCAAAGCTAAAAATAAAGGTTTTTCCATCAGCAAAGTATTTGTGTAGAAGCTGAGACTGTGGGGAGCACGAGGGCAGTAATGTGTCTTGTGAGTGGTTGGTGGAGACTGACCAGGAAAGGGAGAAGGAGCAGGCAGGATGTGGCGTGGGATGGGCACGGCGAGCACCCGGTGTCCTTCAGCAAGTGGCAAGGCCCCAGAGCCAAGGCTGGGAGGCAGCTTGGCACTGGCATTGACACTGACACAGTCTGATCCGGAAAACCCAGTGCAGAGTGACGGAGGAAGGGCAATCTCCCTGCCACAGGGTGGTTCACAGGCAGATCAGCACCGTGTACTGTGGAGATGGGCTGGGAAGCTGGGACCTGCCTTCAAAGTCTGCTAAATTTGGGGACTGTGGCAGAGCAGAGGGTGCTCTGGCTCGCGGGGGCCATGTAGGGTCCGGGCAGAGCAGCTCCAGCACTGTGAGCAAACAGGAGGCTGGACTGGGATTCCGTTGCTCCATGTTCCAGCAGTTCAGCATCGCCAGTGCGTCCACTGGAAAAAGCCACCACTGGGCTCAGCCTGGGGATGAGGAGCTGCCACGCGCTCTCCTGCCCATCTCTGGCACCAGCAGCACGAGGCTGTTACCAGCCCTGGAGCTGAATGGGAACACCCGAAGTTTGCACAGCACCAGTCCGGCTCTGCGTAACTGGCTGGCACAGATGTGCCTCGAGGCCCAGAAGCAGCTGCTGCCTGCATCCCCATCCCACCCACACCCCCATCCCATCCACATCCCCATCCCACCTGCATCTCCATCCCACTCACATTTCCATCCCTCCTGCATCCCCATCCCACCCACATCTCCTTCCCACCCACGTCCCGGTGCCCATGGACACAGCAGTTACTCCCCGAGGAAAGATTATTTGCATGATTAGAAAAAAGGGGGAGGAACACTGCAGGCAGCAAACCACGCTCCTTATCCATGCTGTTATGAAACAGATGCGTGTCAGCAGATGTCTTAATGCAAGCATCTAAACCAGTGAGAGCAGAATCAGTCCGTGGCTGGGGGAAGAAAGGAGATCCCTCTCCACCTCTAGATGCTGGCTGAAATCGTATTTGTATGTAAATGTAGTTTCTGTAAATGCACACTAACTCACCAGTAGCTCCAGGAGCCATTGCGTATTCATGGCAGAAGAGGTTTTTACCCGAACAGGAGTTTTCGAGGGTACTTTGCATGAATTTTTCCTTTTTCTCTGCGTGTCGGAGTTTGACTAACACGTTGAAAATTAAAAAATAATTGAAATGGATCATATGCAGCTCAGCAGGGGCCTTATTTTCCGGTGAGTGGCAAGGGAACGGAGGAGCGGTAACGCGCGGCTTTTGTAGCCTTGTCACTTTGATGAATTCTTCAGGAACATCAGCGGCATCGCGGGGAGGCTCTGGCTCAGCCAGAGCAGCAGCACAGGCTGGGTCGGAGGAGCCTTATCCCAGAGAAGAGCCCGCGTGTTTTCCCTTAATCTGCAATCTCCTGTTTCCTTGTGAGCGCAAACTGGAGATGGGGCGCGCCGATGGGAGGAGCGCTGGCTCACGGCTGAGCTTCTCACCAGCAACGGCCCCTTCAGCGCTGGCAGGGGAAAGGCCCCTCCTGGATGCCCACGGCCGGGTTCAGCTCAGGTGTTACACTACCTGGTGCTGATCGTGTTCAGCCCGCTGGCAGTCACGTCTCCGATGGCATTGGTTCATCGCCGCGCACGGACAGCCGCCGACCTCGCACCGTGTCCGGCCGTGCCATCCCCCAAACCAAACCCCACCCCTCCAAAGGCACAGAGCAAACAAACCTGGGCTCACAAGGAGCGGTCCCGGAGCCCCCAAACGGACTCTCAGTTCTGCCAAGGAGGGTCTGCCAAGGACGGCTTCCCAGGGAAAATCAAACCCAGGCATGGCTTGGAATCGTGTCTGCCTGCAAACATTTCCATGCCACATCTGCTGCTTTGAATTAGGACCTGAATATTCATCTCCAAAATGTATAATTTATACTTACAGCAGACAATTCATAATTTAAGTGTTATTGCTCTAAATTAAGTATTACATTTAAGCTGGCTGTGGACCAGATAACTAAAACCAAGACACCACGAAGAGGAAACCTGCACTCTGGTGGTTCATACCACAAGGTCCGGACTGGATGTCAGATGCCAGGCACACCCAGAGGGAGGATGCCCCATCCAGAGCAGGGCAGGACCCAGCCACTCCTATGCTCCCACCTGCCCCTCTTCCTCCTCCAACAGCAGTTGCAAGAGAAGGAAACGAAAAAATTTAGGAATGAAAAAGGAAAATTAAACATGAAAATTTAATTAAATCACCCTTTGATCACTCTCTGTGGAATGGACTTCATTCGGAGGATTATTTGTTGGAGAGCAATAACAGCTTCTAATTAGGAGAGGATTCAATGTGGAACGAGGGGGTTATTATATTTTTTAAATCAACCCGGTTTCCCCTACACCAATCAACAAGACTGCCTGCACATTACCAGTTAACATTATTAAAGTTGTATTTTACAGCCTGGTTACTCGCCAGTGTTTATGAGTGTGAAATATCTGGTTTAAAGCTGACACAGAAATATCATCAAAGCGGTCCATGGAGAAACAGCTTCTGCCTTAATTGGGAAAAGTGGGTGCTGGGTGCAGCTGTCTCCCATGGAGGGCAGGGTGGGAGAAGACTGGTTTTCCCCATGGAGCCATCCACCTTCTCCATGGGCTCTGCTGTGCTGGCAGGTGCAATCACAGCCCCACCATCCCCAGAACCAGCCTTCCTAGTTGGGACAAAGATCTGGAGACGTGTGGCAGAGGCCTGGTAAAGAGTGGGGACCGTGGGCATCAGTCACCGAGGCTTTATCTCCCATTGAGTAAATCCCCTGGAAGAGCGGCGTGGCTGCCTTGGCTTTGTGAATGAGGCCCTTAAAGATTTGCATATATCATAATCCGTGTGAGTCATAACCAGCCAGCGCTTCAAATGCTCTCCGAAAGAAAGAACCAAATATCCCCATTAGAGCTTTTATCCCCTGCTATTTCATATCACAATAAAATGTCAAAAGGAAAAGAGAAGCAGATTTCTGATATTATTACTTTGAACTTTTCTTGGCTATACTCCCCTGAAGCATGACATTTACTGAGGAGAGGGAGAAAAGAAGAGGCTGGAATATCTCCTTAATCATCTTTATTTCAGCACTGTGGCACTGAGCAGCTGGACCGTGTCTCCTGCCTGGATGGGAGAGATGATGGGTGGCACTACAGCCCTGAACCCTTCCTGTCCCCTGGCACCACTGAGGACCTGTCACCTCCCTGATGCTCTGCCTGGGTGCAGCTGGAGAGAGGCAATGGACAACATTTGTGCCATCATCATCAACATCATCATCATCATCATCATCCTCATCATCATCACCACTGTTGTATCAACATTAAGATAGATCTAGCAACACATGGTGCAGTTTGGTAATACCATAATGACAACATTTAGCACTTTTGAAGGCATCTGGTGGTCAATCCCAAGCTCTCCCAGCAGGAGCAGCCTGAAGAACCAGTCCCTGGACATCCTGGCACAGGATCCTGAGGGATCTGTCCTAACTGTGTCTCTGAGGTCTGGCTTTGCCGCAGGATTTACACCACAGCGTAAAGGTGTCTGCAGGGAATTACAAATGAGTCGGTTTGTAAAAAAAATCCCAAGTCATTAAAAGTTCATAGTGAAAGGAAAAGTGGGAATAGATGTCATAAAAAAGTTAGAAGGATAAAGTGGTTCTTCCATCAAAAGCTTTTACAAGCCCATTTAAGAAATCCATTTTAACTGTATTTTAATTTCTTTTATGGACCTAGTAAAGCCAAATGGTGTCAGGGAGATTCAGAAAGGTGGGGCATTAACACTGTGCACAACTCCCACTTGTGAAAAATCCTGCTTTTCCCATGGACTGAGCTTCCAGGGGCTATTTTGATGTATGGAAGTGGATCCAATTTAGCAGCTTCATCTCTCATGTTTAATTTTCACATGAACATGGCAGAGTTATACCCTGGCACAGCAAAGATCCAGGAACAGGATGGGGAATTTCCAACAGGCAGTACCTGGAGAAGGAGGTTCTTGGAGCCGTGCTTTTCCTTTGGGGTCAGGTCAGCTTTTGGGGCAATTGAAAATATAATTTAAACCACCAGAAATGAAGAGTCTCATGCCGTGGGGACACAGTGATTGGGGCAGAGCTGGCAGGTGAAAATGCTGACCTGCTCCTGCCAAGGACATGCTGCATGTGGGGCTCTGTGCCAGCGATGCCAGGGGCAGCTCAAATCCTGCAAAACTCAGAGCTAGGTCATAAATGACCATGTGGAACCCTGGCAACCATGGAACCACAGCAGTGCCGGGGGTCCTGCCCACACCAGGGGTCCTGCCTGCACCAGGGCCAATGTGTTTTTCAGGGAGGGGAGCGTTGCTGCCACGCTCAGGATGGAGAGCTGTTGTTATGGTAACAAATGACTCGTATTCTCCGAAGGAAGCACGATTTCGGCTTAATAGGGGGAAAACGCAGGGAAGAAGAAAGGGATAATATTTCAAAAAACTTTAATGAGACGTGAATTGTACGCGCTCGTCCTCTGGAGTGTGTAATGGTTCAGCGGGGAGGACGAGCGGTGTTTACAACCGGTCCCACGCGCCGAGTGGAGCTGTGTCTGCGGAGAATCCAAACTTCAGGGTGCCCTCTCTGCTTCTCTGACACCAGCCTGGACACCAGGGAGATTCTGTCGGCTCTAAAGCCTCATCCCCTTCCAAAAGTTGCTGCCCGTGCAACGGCACCATGGGAAAGCCAGAGCTGAGGCACCCTACATAGGAAAATCTGGTGAAGGGGAGACTCCAGCAATGCTATGGAAGGAGGATGATGCCCGTGGGGTGGAGGCAGAACTTCCCTCACCTGGCCTGCCCACTCCTGCAGCCCCCTGGTCTGGGGGCATCCCTCCAGTGTGGCACAGCTGTGCCACTGCCTGTGCTGATGCAGCCAATGCCAGCCTGGGCTGCCTGGGCTTCCCTCACGGAGCTCCACACTGGCCCCTGCCTTCACCTTCTCTCCCCAGAAGCCGAGGAAAAGCAGTGCTTTGATAAGGAATACAATCATTAGGAATGTGCCAGAAACCAGGTATTAATAGAAGCGCTATTAGAGGATTTATGGATGATTTAAGATGCAGCCCATTCCGCTCGCGAATGCCTCGTCTGTTTAAGAGCAGTAATTGCCTATTATCCAGCAGCTTCTAATGTGCTTGGCTCGTGCTGGCGTGACACGCGAAGATGCAGCACATCTTAAAAAACAGCCAATGCCAATTCCAAGGACCTGCTTGTAATTTTAAACACAAGAATCCAATAAAACTCAGATGGCAGCTGAGAGGTGAAAAAGCCAGCGGCACATGGCGGGCACGGAAGCAATGACTGGGGGAGTGCTCATAGCTCAGAGGTGGGCACAGCTCTCAGCAGGTGACAGCTCTGCTTATCCTCCAGGTGTCTTCTACCCCTTCTCCCCATGTGCCACTTGTTTTGGGCCCTGCAGCAGAGACAGTTTCACAGATCAAACAGAGCCAGGTAACAGCCAAAGGGACATGAAAAATGCCGTAGCACGAAGCGAGCCCGCGAGCCTCCTGGGTGTTTATCTGCCTGTGTGTCCTTCGCAATACTCTGATTTGAATTTTTTTCACAGTATTTTGGAACATTTTCACCCTTTGAAGTGCACTAATCTACCAGAGAAGGCTTAATTTCCGAATCTGGGGTGGCACTCCCCCCTCATCCGCTCCTGCTCTGTGCAGGAGGCCCTTGGATGGAATGCTCAGGGGAACATCAGCAACCTCTGGAGCTCCACAGCAGAGCTGACCTGTGCACACCTGTTTATTGCAAGAATGGACTAAAACCAGACAGTGATGATGCAAGGAGACCAGTGCCACAGTCATCCCACACAGCCAGCCCTGGGCCTCCCTCAGCGGCACAGACCCACCTTCACTGCGACCTGCAGCAGAGGCTTTTCATATCCTTTAAAAGAAATTTTCTGGTGGCAAAAAGCCTTCCTGGCGGCAGAGGGAAGATCCCGCTGTTCATCTCACAGGCTCTCGCTCGCTCTGCAAGGAAGAAAAGCCTTTTGAACACCAGCCACAGCAGCCAGGCAGCGCCTTCCACTGTCTTCTTGGCGGCTTTTAATTTATAGTGCCCGCATTTTGATGTGTTGATCTTCCTGATTGCACAAGGAATTGAATTGGATTCAGATTTATTTGTTCTAATTTGTGCCTCCCGTTACTTATCACCGCAGCGTCGCCGGCTGCGGACGGGCTTTGCTCAGCCATCCCAATTAAAGCCTGCGAAGTGCAAATACACACGGGAGCAGCTGGAAATGCGATGAGCAGAGAGCAAACAGGCAAACAAGCCAGAGCCCACGGTGACTACAAACCGAGTCATTTTGGTGCGAGTTTCACCAAGAGGAATTGCAGCTCCATTCGTTTCCCAGGAGTCTCTCCTTCTGCTGCTCCACCAGCAAGGAATTGCTGCCAGGCCGCCCTGGCCACCATCCCACTCGGGTCATGATACCCTGCCTCCCCCATGTCCCTGCCAGCCAGGTTATTTAGAGCCTAATTTTTGGATAGCTGAGAGCTGGCTTCGACCTGCTGGTCTTCCAAAAAGGGGACAGCAAGAGTGATCTGCGTGATCCAGTCCTTGGAGATCTGCTGATCCACGGCTGCACCCGGAAGGTCAGGATTAGGAATGAGGAGTCTGAGTAAAGATTAAAGGGCTCTGGGCTTTTCTGGCTCTGGGCTGATCCTTTCTGGCTCTAAGCAGCACCCACAGCCTCTTGGTCTGACCAGTGCCTTCCCTGCTCCCTGGCTGAGCCCTCCCTCCCAGCTCCACTGTCAGGAGAGCTGAAAGGGTCCTCCTCGAGCTGGGACTGCCAATCATTTCTCTCAGCATCTTTAATAGCCTGTTGGTGCTATTGGAAGAAAAGGCCTTGCTTTTGATTCGGGGAGTCCCGTCCCTTGCGTCTCTTCATGCTCCCCTGTCCCTGGCAGCCCTGCAGGGCTGTGACTTCCATGCAAGGGGGTCAATTGTCTCTCCTGCTCTTTCTAATAAGCTCAACAGACTAAGCTCTTTAATTCCTTTGGGGGAGAGATTTTTCCAGTCCTCAGCTCAATTTGGTCTGCCTCCTTTCTGCAGAGCATTTGCTCTGTTTCTGCTGCCATCAGGTGGGACTTTCTTCTCTCCTTGTTCAACCCCCCTGTGTTCTCCTCGCAGGTGGCACTACAGCAATCCATGCATAAACAGCAATAAAAAACAAATGCTTTTGGCCAGGCATGCCATCATTTCTGGCTCTCCAGAGCTCAGAATTTTTTGGGGTCCACACTCCCTACGAGGCAGCTCAGAGCACCAGGGAGCATTGCAGCTCTGCCTGACCTGGGCACACCTGCCTTCCCAGGAAACATCAGCTCCCCACCTCACCAGTTCCTGCCAACAATGCCATCTCACTCCCCTGGCCTCCCGTTGTGCCCCAGGAGTGACAATGACATGGCAATCAATGGCAATGATCTCCCAAGTAGCCTGGCTGATAAACATGCTCTCGAAAGCTGCTACAGGCATGTCTGGGCTGCTCATTCTGAATAAATTGGGGTTGATGTACACACTGTGAGTTGTGTGTACTTCAAATTTATCCTCTCGGTTCCTGGTGCTTCCAAACCCCAGCTGCTGTGGGGATAATGGGAACGCTGATGAGCTCCCTAAAGAGTGGCCAGGGTGTGCTGGTGGGATGAGAGGGACCCAGCCAAGCACCCACCTCTGCAGTCACTCATCATTGTGGCTGCTGGGGTTGTGCCTCTGCTCCCTGCAGATCAGGGCCAAAGAACTGGTACCTGTGCTCTCCTTAGCTGGGCTTCCAGGCTGCTTACCCAGATAGCAAAGCTCTGATCCCAGGTGATCCCAGCCACTGCCAGTGGTGAGTGAGGGGCTTTGGAACAGGAGCTGGAGCTGGAGCTGGGCTGTGACCCAGTGGGTGATGCTCAGGGCCAGGCATTGCAGCACTTTATCCCCGTTGGGATGGATGTTTTGCTGTTTGCTTTGCGTGCGTGTGTGTGGTTGGTGTGTGGCCTCCTGGTCCCCTCTGTCCTCGTCCTGTGCCTGACCCACTGCCAGCAGCTTTACATAAAAACATGGTGTTTGCACAAGCAACACCCAGACTCCCTGCCCCCCGTCCCCCAGGGCCTCCCGAGCAGGTATCCATCATCGCCTTTGTTTGGTTGCCTTAATTGAGCTTGCTATTTATAGCTGATTATTGGAACCAGGTCGAACTCATCTCGGTGTGGTTTCCATAAGGAGACAGGCAGTGAGGAACTCTGAGTCCCTCTGCCCGTCCCGGGCGTTGTGTTTGTGCTTGGTGATGGAAAATGGGGGGATGCATGAGGGGGGATGTATGAGGGGGGATGCACACGGGGGGATGCACACGGGAGAATGCACACAGAGTGATGCACACCTGCAGGACCTCACTACTCAGCACCACCACTGCCTTGCACCTGCCAATGCCTCACAAGCCCCAGGTCAGCCCAGGATGTGCAGCTTCATTCTGCACGAAATGCACATTCGCCTTTTGATCCCCAAATTGGCTGCTGAGAGGGATTGCTGTGAAGTCCTCGGGATGTGAATCCCAAGCTGTGCAATTGTGGTCCCGGTAAGATAACGAATGGCCACAGACAGCAGCTCTGGCCGGGCCTCCGTGTACTTCAGCTGCCGTTTAACACAATCGTTTTCTTTACTGGCTATAAATATGTTGGAATACTCTGACCTCGTGAGCCAGCATTATTCTTGGAGGCAGAATTATTTCTTGCTCTGTGGCTCATCAGTTAGTGTTGGCCTTGAAGCTGCCCAGCCCTAACAAGTGCGTGAAGCCCAATTTTGCACAGCGAATGAGACACCTGCAGCAGGCCTTGGGGGAGGCAGGGCAGCAGGGCGGAGCACCCTTCCCACTCCAGCCCTCACCGGTGCTCTCCAGGTGATTATCCAGGTGCTCACAGCGCTGCCACCACAATGCCCGAGTGGGCAGTCGGGGTCCCGGAATCCATGGAGCCCATCCTCCCACATGCAGCACCCCTGACACCACGGGGACATTGCATGTCCCTGTGTCCCCGTGGAGGCTGAAGCATCTCTTCCCATGGGTGCAGCTCATCCAGGGCAGGTGACAACCTGCCTCACACCTGCTGCCTGCTCCTGCCCGCATCAGCACTGTGCTCTCCCTCCATCCGCAGCAATTTGCTTGCATGAATAATTAAGGCTATAGTCTCCCATGACTTGCTCCTTGTATTCACTGCTAATCCCAGCATTTTGTCGAAAACCTGTTTCTTATTAATAGCCTGTTTTACAGTCACTCTCAACTGGTCATGTATTAGCAAACCCATTCCTGCTCTGCTGTTCTGCTGGCAGTGACCTTGGCCCTTCAGCCCTCTCTGCTGCTCTTCCCCGTGAAATCCCAGTGCTGGAGCAGTGCTAGAGCGGAAAGAATTTACTGGTTAAATAATTTATCTAGATTCAGTACAGAAAGTCTTTTGAGGAGATTCATCAGCTAATAAAGAAAATTGATTCTGGAAGCCAAAGTCAATATGGGGTTAGAGAAATGCCACCACTTGCCATGGGCTCCCTTCCAGAATCCTCTGCTGCCACATCTGGCTCGCTCTCCATGCGCCTCCCCAACACTGCCGCCTCTCCCAGTTTGGATCAGATCTGCCTGCCCGCCCACGAACCCTCGAGAAGCCTTTTCTGAAACCCTGTGCAATCTGGCAGACAAACACAATGAAATTTAAGGCATGGAAGTATCCAGAAAATGCTCAGATTGGCCTACAGAAAGCAAGGTGGGAGTTAGTGCTGGGCCTGGGATGTGCAGGACAGAGACCCAGCACTTTTGGAGCAGACCATGGAAGATGAAAAACAACCAAAGGAAAGCTTGGGAAAAGTGAATTTGGCAGCAGCAGCGTGTGCCCATATGGCTGGTTTGTACTTCGTGTGTGTCTTTCCATATGTTGCACGAACACGTGTTTGTTCGCCCCCGTGCACTTTGCACGCCAGAGCCAGCCTCAGCCCCAGCAAAATCCTCTTGTAACAGACTGAGGAGCTTTAGGAATGCTCTCCTCCCCTCGGCTGCTCCTCAAAGCCATTTATCCAAACGCCTGTGATGGCCGGGGACAATTCCAGCCGTCTTTTCCCTGCCGTGGCCTTTGCCCTCCATGAGCTCTCGCCGTGAAGCCTGGGCTGTGCAGAACAGGCAGCACTTGGGGGGCTTGGCCAGTGGATTTGCTACAAGCCGGGTGAGGTTTGCTGGGAAGGAGCCGCCCTCGCTGCCTTCAGTGCCTCTGCTGGAGCCGTGTTCCAATCAATAATTCAGGTGCCCTCGCAGCGGCCACCAGCAGATCCCTCCCTGTCTGCTTAATGGGAAATCGTGTTCCGGTGCTGAGCAGGCAGCTGTAACCCAGGGAGATTCCTGGCATCCCCCCACAGCCGGGCAAGCCAGCGCTGCCCTGCCCCTCCAGCCAGATGGACGGCCAGGGGGCTCACGGTGTGCCGCCCTCTGACACCGGCAGGACCGGTGAAGCTGGCTGTGGAACTGGGAACCTCCAGGGAAGAACTCCCATGGCACTGCAATCATTTACAGCCAAATGGATACCTTCAGTTTCCAAGCCCACCCTCCAAGCGTGATTTAAGCTGAAAATTCAGACCCATTTCCTGGAATCATTCAAGCAAGGTGGAACAATCAATGGGAGATATCATCTGTGGCTCTCCTCTGCGGCCAAAAACGTCTCGTCTGTGAACACAAAGTCATTAGGATTGTGATTAATGGGGTCTGAAGGCAGGAGCTGGGGTAAGGAAGCTGTCGTGAGCTCTGTCCTCTGTGTAACCAGAGCGAGGAGTGCCCAATGGCACAGCCACCTCTCCCAAATCCCAACATGGAGCTCACTCGAGGGGCTGGCAGAGGGCTGATGAATCTGCACCTCAGCCGCTGCCTCGAAGTGATGGAATGCCTTGGTTTCCCAACAGCTTTTCCTTTGCTTAAGACAGGGAAGAAATTTTGCAGCCGCTGGAGCTGAAGGCAATATCCAGACCCCTCCATCAGCAGGATAAGTGACCCCAGACTGTTAAAGATAGAGACAATGACCAAAACCAGTCTAGAGGAGCAAGAGCACTTGTGGGAGGACACAAGGAGAGGAGAGCTGACCACAGTGACCAGGTGGCAGATGAAGGGCTCTGCCCAAGGCCAGAGTAGGACCCAGAGGTTTCCCTGTATGGAGGGGTCCATCCTCCACCCACTGCCCTGGGGCTTGGTGGGACACAGCAGTGCCGAGCCACAAGAGCAGCCAGCAAGGATGGGCAAGGTCAGGCAGGATTAGGGAAGCAAAAAGCCGTGAAGATTTTAGGAAGATGGTTCAAAGAGTGAGGGAATTAATTCTGGAAGTGCCATGGAAATGATGGCCCATAAAGTTAATGAGATATTGCCAAAGAAACGGTAAACAATTAGGGCTATTAGCTGCAAAGATAAACCAAGACCTATTGCCCTCAGAAACACTGAAACTAATTAAATTGAAAATTACAACATGGGAGTACAAAAACAAAAGCAAATAAATTGAGAGAAAGAATTAACTGGCTTAATATCATGATGATAATATTATTAGCAATAGGAAGTGGGGATTGTATGATTAAAGCTGTTTATTCTCAGGCTCTTTCTCTGGAAGCAGGCGGTGAGGGACACAGGGCAGGCAGGAGGGTCCTGCCACTCCGGGGGTGCTTGGGAGTCCCGACCCAGCACTGTGGCCCCTCGTGGAGGGGATTTGATTGTCCTGGTGCCCTCCCCAGTGCCGTGCTCCCGCTGTGCCGGGCAGGAGGTCAGGCTCATCTGCCCGCAGACCTTCTCGTGCCCTGGTAAGGAGGGCCCTCCAGGAGAGTCATTATCACTCCAATTACTGGTTCTGTTTAAAGGGATTAGAGCCAAATTAACTTTGCAGTTTGCCACCCAGAAATAATCCTGTTTTAAGTGGACAGATTCTCTTCTAGCGTCCAAGGAGATGATGAATGGGCGAGGTGCTGCTCGAGTGGATTCTCAGCAGCCAAAGGGCTGCCGGGCCTTCCTCGAGGGCATCTCTGGAAAGAACAAAACTCATCTCCTCGCAGCTGGTGAGGTGGGGGCTGACACACTGGCAATGGTTACAGCAGCATCCCAGCAGGAGTGACAGGTTGAGGAAGAAAATGCAGGCTGAGAACAGCAGGAAGATGCTTTGGGCAGGACTTTGTGCACCTTGGAAGGGAAGGGGAAAAATAGAAGGCAAGGTTTGCAGAACACTGGCTCCCACAGCCAGCCCTGTCCCAGTTCGGACTGCTGCAAGGCTCCAGCTGATTAAACAGCCTTCGTACATCTTTTGTGCTTTTACCCATTTCGGTAAAGTGATCTGTCCTGCTGCATTGCAAAGCCGAGGCTCAGGTGTGTGTGGCTTCTCTAGAAAAGGATGTCTCCTCCCTTCCCAGGTTTGGGAGACTCTGCGCAGGCTGTAGAGCCACACATGCGGCGGCTGAGCCCCTCACACGCTTTCGAAGCACGGAAACAAAGCCAAGCAAAAGGCAGCCAAGACACTGGAAATTAGGTGAAAGATGAGAAGTTTGTGAAGGCAGAAAGGGGCAAGCTTATGGCATGGTTCCATCCAAACCCTCCACGGGTGCCCTGGAGCCACGACGGTGTTGGCAGAGCCGCTGCTGGTGCTGCGCTCATGCCCCGCTGGGCTGGGTGCAACCTCTGCGATATTTGTGATCCAGGGAGTGAGCGAGGGGCCTCTTTTTATGGTTGTTTCATTATGATGCTTAATTTCTTCTGCGGAAGCAATTACCTTCTCCATGAGGAAAGCAATATCGCTTTCAGACGTATGGCTGTTATTGCCACCCCCCCAGCTCCGCCGCTGTCAGCGCTTCCGCCGCCGGAATAGCAATCGGGATGGGATGAGGGAGCCAGCGGCTCGGGCTGCACCGGGACAGATAAGAGACTTGCAAAGGGGAAGATTACCCCACCCACTGGCCAAATATTTACCTGAGGGTGGTTGTGTATCGCATCCGAAGGACAGTCTACAAGGGCTGATCAAGCACTCAGTGACCTCCAGGAAAAAACAAAAGTGTTAGCATGTACCTGGGCTGACGATTTCATGGTCTGTTTTCATCACCAAGTTCTCTATTTGTTGAGGAAACTGCAGCATCCTGCATTGTTTGAGTTCTGTTTATTTCTTCTTACACCATCTTCGATTAACAAAAGGAATTAGCACCAATACATGTAATCTTCTATTTTCATAGGTTAAAAAAAAGTTACTTCTTCATCCAGGTAAATGAATATGGGAGGAAATCCAGCATTTTTTTCTAGCCAGGCCCAATCCACACAGGGGTTGGAGGGGTCTGACTACAAACCACCTGACCCAATTCAGTGTGATACAGCCATCAAACAGGAGTTTGTTGGGAAGATTACTCTACTTAATGATGTTTCCCCTCTAATTAAAAGTAACGTATCAAGCATTATAGTGCTGGGATAGAAACTGTGAAGGCAAAGGAAAGGATCGCCTGGTTCCATGTTGGAATACCACCACAGGAAGGAGCTGGAAAGGTGCTAAGCAGGACCAGGACCACACAGCATCCATGGGGACACAGCCCAGCGAAGGCCACGGATCCAGCTGTGGCTCCACAGTGAGAGCTCTTGGCAGCAGGTGACAGAGAAGTGATGGCCACTGTGGGGATGGCATCGGCCAGGGATCATCCTGGCATTGTCTTCTGAGGGTTGAAGGGAGTTAAGTGTGGCAATCACAGCCAGGTGGGACAGTGATGACTGCACTGGGCACCACACAGGGCACGAGCTGGGCAGGACGGGGACGCTCATAAACAGCAGTGGGATGGCCTCAAAGCTGGCGTGTCACAGCAGCTCTCCAGGGTGTCGTGACATTGGCAGAGGCCAGCGCCACCGGGAGCTGTGGAGGAGATCTCTGAGGACACGAGGTGTGATAGATGCTGCCCATCAAGAGGCAGCCAGAGCTGAGCTCCGCTTGCCATCCAGTTGTCTGCTTTTAATGGATATAAATGGTTACCTTTAGTGCTGAAAAAGCTGAATAGATACAAATATTACTGATAGCATGTGGGTGCACTGGGCCTCATTATCCTTGGGTAATCGAGGTTATGTGGAGCTCTTCTCCTGTATCTGTCACTGTCTCTCTCGGCAATGTGCTGAAGCAGGGAAACCTTGAGGACACATTGCCCAGGGAGCTGGGGAAGGACTGGGACCCGGATCCTCACCAGGCAGAGGGAGCACTGGCCTCCTGTCATCATGCCACACAGCCCCAGGCAGCCTCTGCTGGTACATGGCTTCAATTAAATCCCTGCAAGCAGTCACAGATTTGGTGAATTTTGTTTCTCTTGCTCTTCCTGAGTCACTGGAGAGAAGCCAGCGATGTTATCGGATGCACCCAGTTATTCCTGCATTTCTGCAGGAAGCATTGTGATCCGTTCTGCATGCACAGGGTTGGTGGCACACAGGAGAGCACCTTTTCCTCCCCCAGAACCCGTGAGCTGCCCTTTGCTCCGTGCAAATGCCACTCTGCAGAGCTACAGCAACATCCCTTCTGCAAACAAACCCAGCTGTGAGGCTGCCCTTGGCGGGGAGTTTCGAGGGGTTTCTCAGCCTGGCGAAGCTGGGGAATCCCACAATCCACATGTGGCTCTTCCCGCTCTTGATGGGAGTTATCTCGCAGCACACGTTGTGTGTTTTACAGCGGAATCTGTAATACAACATTTGCGAGCGCTGAACACTGAGCGCTCACGCTGAGAGGTGCCTTCCTGCAGGTATTGCAACTAATGAAGCTGAGGCCGTAAAATATTCCTGGAAAGTGCTTACAAAAGGCTTTCAGATATGTCAAATGATGTTTTTCATGTTATCTCAAATTTGCTTTCCGTTTCGAAGGAGTACTCAGGCTTTCAGCTCCTCCCCGCCTTTCCCCCCAGTTCAGAGGAGGAGGAGGGAGGTGTGCTGTGTGCATAATCGCAGAGCTCCTTACCCAAACCTCTCGGAAAATATTGAGCTGCATTTTGGCACTGAAACACTCAAACAGACTCGTAAAGCTCTGACTCTATTTAGTTCTTGATTAAAAGGGGGGAAAAAAGCCAAATGTCAAATACTTCTCCCCTTGGCTCCTTGGCTGAGGGGAAGAACAGCCCACAGAGGCCACATCATGTCCCCACCCAGCTGTGCCATCCCAGGCAGGACCCAGCGATGCTGTGTGTGTCCATCGCTGCCTTTTCTCCCATCACTCCCACTCTGTTGCAGTGATCACCAAAACCAGCTTCTCCACAGAAAAGCAATGCCACTGTGGAGCTGATCCAAGCCCATCTCCTTGACTCCCTTTTTACCATAGGCAGGAAACCCATTAATATGATGAAAATGACGTCAAATTGCTGTTGCTGGTTTATTTAATCTGGCCGGGCTCCTTTCAATGCTCAGCCACCGTCAGCGAAGACAAATTGCCTGTCTGATGTTTAAAGGTTTTGGGATGTAGGACAGCATTGATTTTTTTGTATCTGAAAAGGTGACACTCCCTGGGATTGCAGGGAGCGGGGGTTTGATGACAAAGATCTGCTGGTGCTGATCCTCCCACTGATTCCGTGTGTGACACCACCACACAGAGCAAGTGGCCGGTGGGCACTGTGGAAAACTCAGGGAACAGGGTGGGAAGAGGAGGGGGAGTGATGGGGAAGAAGAAAAGCATCAGATCCCTGGGCTCTCTGCCGTTGCCCACCTCGCCGCCCACCCTGCAGCTCTGCCAGGGGGTGGCTGGAACCCAGCACGGCACCTTCTGTGCCCGCTGCTCCTCCAGGCAGCCAAAAAGTCACCGCTGACTCCTTCGGGATGTGCCGACCAGATGGAGCACTTTGCCTCTCGCTGGGAAGCGTTATTGCCGGTCCTTGACTCAACAGGGATAAGCACTCGCAGTTCCAGGCAGTTATTGAGCCTGGAGGGCAGCCGGGTCCCCGCGGTGCTGGTCTGGCATTGCGGCCACCTCCTGCTCGCCCAGTGCTGGGGCACTTCTGACCTGGACCCTGCCACCACGGAAACAGGTGGGAAAGTCTCCATCACTGCTGGGGAGTCACTGGGGCCATCAGTCCCCAGGAGAGCCAAAATTGCCCTCCAAGACTACCTGTCCCCTCTGAGAGCCCCCAAGCAGAGGGTGCAGGGCTGAGCACCCTGGCTGCCCCTCCGCCATCACGTGCCTCTAAACCAGGGCAGTTCCACACCTAATATAGCCTACATGCAAAATAAAACTGATTCCTTGCTCCTGCTTCCTCCCACAAATTCCTAGGAATAGCCCTCAAAGGGGAAGCTCCAAAGAAAGGAGCGATTAATTCTCGGTGGCACATTTAAACACCGTTTTTATTACAATTCAGCCTTTCACGCACTTTGCCCTTTTCCGATTCATTCTTGCTCTTTTGAGGTGGAACGAGGCTGATGTTTTGCAGCTCCTGTTTTCAAGGGGAGCTTTTAACTCCTGGTTTGCTGTTGTGGCTGTGCCAGGGATGAGAGCCGTTCCCAGAGGATGCAGCTGGGATGCTCCTGGGGAGCGGTGGGTGCTCTGCTCTCCCAGTATGGGCATGATGTGGGGGCAGTGGGGCTCAGCGGGGCTCGGTGGGGCTCAGTGGGCTGCAGTGGGGTGCAGTGGGGCTCAGTGGGGCATAGCCCAGCCTCCAGTCCCCTGGTTCCACCACGCAGTGCTGTTTTACAACACACAGCAACAAAACCTGAAATGTACTGGAAATAATTCTACTATCAAATGCATTCAGCTCTGTTTGTTTGCTTTTAAATTAACATCGGGGATGAAATGATTCACTGAACTACAAAGAGATCCCTCGACTTGACAAGAATCGCAGGCAGGATTCCTTCCACTTTCAGTTATCACAGGAAAAAACATTTCAACATCTTGTCTGCTCAGTACAAGAAAAATAGTTCTGTGCTCTGTGCCTGGGAAACAAGGAGCTTATCAAAACAATCTCCAGCATCAGAGGGACGAGATGGCAGAGCCTCCGGTGAGGCACCTTTTCTCTTGCTGTGCACAACCCTGGCACTGCCGCAAGGAAGGACAGGGCTCTGAGCAGCTCAGGGCCACTTTCATGGACTGCTGGTGCCCGTGACAAAGGGGATGGATCCCTCAGGAGCCAGAGCAGGAGGAGCAGCCACTCTAAGAGGATGCTCAGGGCCAGTGCTGCAGCCTGGACCCAAAGAAATGGGAAAAGAGAATGTTTCTCAGTGATTTTCCTGCAGAGAGAAGGAGGGAAGTGTCCTAGAGATACAGGGAGAGGACGAGCAGCAGGCTCTGTGCCCCCATCACCCCATGCCCCCATCACCCCATGCCCTGCATGCAGATCCTTTGGAAGTCACTCATCCCTCTGCACCGTGCACATCCTCTCAGCCTGAGCAAAACCGGATGGATTCGATGATCCTAAGAGGTCTTCTCCAACTTAAATGTTTCTCTGGTTCTAAGAAAAGCTTCTCCCTGCTCCCTGCCTCCTGCCTGGATGAGGATCCTGCCTGCAAGCACATCAGGGCATTCCAGGCTCCGCCAGGAGCCGCTTGAGGTAACGATTAGGAGCCATGGCAGAGCAAGCATGGGTGGATAAGCCGGACTAGTCAAAGAGCACATAAGCTCAGAGTCATAATTAGACAGGTCTAATGGGGACAGGGGGACAGGAGCCACGACCTTGGAGGTATCAGGGGAAGAGGACTGATAACAAGGAGGCAAAAGGGCTGGGGGCTGCTTTACCTATTCTGAAAAGTCATTTAAACTGCCTTGAACAACTTCATTGCCAAGAAGTTTTGGAAGATGTGCTGACAAACTCTAGCAGAGCTGAGTGAGTGAGGACAGCAGTGGGCTGGCAGCAATGCTCTGCTGTGCCCACCCTCAGCCCTCACTCCTCAGGCTGCCCCTGCCACCAGCCAGGGATGGACACTCGGATCCCAAACAGCTCCTGAGAAGTCCCCATCAGCCTGCCAAGGAGCAGGAGCATCCAACAGCTCCCTTGACAGGGCTGGCGTCTGTGCAGCAAATGTCTCTGGGTGGTTTAGGGCTGGGGAAAGACAGGTAACTCCAGGAAGAGACTGGGATGGTTCTGCTTCTGGGAAAAGCGGACGGAAAGATGAATGTCAAGGAAATGCTGCGGGAAAGCATCATATAAAAAGTCATACATTTCTAAATCATTTTAGTGAGCAAATTCATTTAATTTTGGTGCCTTGGGACCAAACACAAAATGAATAAGCCTAAGGAACTAAACATTTCTCTCCATGGGCTGCCCTTTATGAAGGAAGCTCCTGTGTCCAGGTCTCCAGCTGTGCAGGGACCTCCAAAAGTTCCCTGGCTTGGCAAGGCTTTTTTCACACAACACCAACACTTTCTCTATGGGTGGACTTTGGGAGAAAGCCAGAGTTTGGACAGTAGTTGACACAGGCAAGAGGCTGAGGCATATGGAAGTGTAGGCTTAGGTTGGGTTTTATTTCTTTTTAATCATGCTCATTTGCTAATTCTGATTTTGAAAGCTTCCGACTTTTCCAGAGTCAGCAAGGTCACACGACAATCAAGCTCCCTGGTTCCGTCAGGGCCCTTCCACCCACTTAATGAAAACAAATGCTGCTGGGACAAGGGCCATCCTTCTTTCTGTCTTCTGGGGCCCTGAGAACGGGCCTGCTTGAGGCTTCTGTTTATAGATGTTGTGTTAACAAATGAACCAAGAGATATTCTGGCTGCTCCCGGGTACATCTAATTCCCAAACCGTAATGGAGCTGTTCCTGGTCCTGGGTCACTAATGCTGATAGTGTCAGCCTCTGGGTCTGGTCCTGGGCACATGAAATTCATGTTCCTCTAAGAAGGTGCAAAGTAAAACCCCTCAGAAGCCGTTTCCCAGAGCAGGTTTTTAAGCGGCAGGAGAGGGGCTCAGTGGCCAATTAACGATGGCTAATTGCCTCTTGCCTCCTTGCCTTCCTAGGTCCATGCCCTCAGAAGGAGGGAGCTGACATTGCCTGATGGTGGCTGAGCTGCTGGAGGGGCGGGTTAATCCCCTTTTATGAAGTTTGAGATCCCAGCTTTGTAATAAATCCAGTGTTTCGGGTTGTGAAATGCCACCGCCTTTTAAAAGCAGCGTTAAACCTTCCTAGAGGGGTCATGGCAGGTCCTGACTGGGAGAAAAGCCCGGAGCAGGCAGCCAGCAGGAGGGGATGTTCGTGCCATAAGCCAGTCCTGAGGCCGTGCAGGGAAGCAAACCCAACCTAACGGGGATCAGTTGTTTTTCAGCAGGACCTTGGCTGCAGCAGCTTCTATTTCCAGCAGCATCGAGCTTCCCTCACTTCTAAGGGCCTCCAGCCTGTAGGATGCCTTTTTTCCCCTCAGTATTCAAGTGCTGGCACAGTCTCTGGCTGCTGGCCCTGCGGGTACTGGGGGATGAATGAGGGCAGTTGGAACACAAGGGAAATAACAGCTTACTTTTATTGTGAGATAAAGAAATGGAGACAAGGCGGGAGTGGAGAAGGGCTTAAATAAAACTGCGGCTCAGGCTGGAGGCAGTGGAAAGCAGCAGGGGAGAGGCAGGAGCTGCCATGGGCATCTCCAGGCTGGTGAACAGATCCTGCCCATCTGTCTGTCTGTCTCTGTCTGTCTGTCTGCAACCTCAGCCCATGCTGGCCAGCACCTCGCAGCCTCTGGCACTGACTCCAGGAGCAAGTGGGCATTCCTTTGGAGGCAAACATGGGGAACCTAAGCCCCATGCCCTGCCCTGTCCTTCCCACTGCTTTCCTTCCCTCATTGCTGCTCGCCTGGAAAACAGCTGCAGCTGTGGCACAAAAAAAAAAAAAAAGAAAAAAAAAAGACAAGAAAAAGAAAAGAAAAAAAAGAAAAAAGGTGTTAAATGCTTTGTTTGTGAAATAGCCCAAATATTTTGGCTTTTCTCCCAAACTCGTTACATTTGTTATTCTCCTGGGAGTGTTTCCTTCCTCTCTGCATTGAAATCAGCCAGTGTATCCAGCGGCAGGAGCAGGGAGGACCCGGGTGGACGAAGGGCAGCAGGATTTGCAGGGGTTTTCCCCGGCTGTTTTGGACACAGCAAGCCAGGCTCCCCGGAGCGCTGCGGAGGGTGGGATGTTGGCTGTCACCTCTCCATCCACACTGCCCGGTGGGTGTAGGAGCAAGGGAGCCCAGGAGCCTGGTGGGGTGGTCAGGATGCTGCTGGAACACCCGGTGCCTCGGAGTGCTCTGGAGAGAGCAGCGGGGGCCTGAGGAGAAGCCTTGTCCTTCTGCCAGAGGACAGTGCCAGCGGAAGCGGTGACATGCCAAGGGACATTGCCCACCGTGGGAGCCAGGCAGTGCCACCCTCGCCGGCGCAGGGAGCTGCTGGGGGGCTGCGAAGCCAGGGTTTTACCCTTGAGCTCTTGTTTTGCTGCTGTTCTCTGGAGCAAGACACCTTCTCTTCCCACAAACAAAGCCATAAATCCTGGCGCAAGCAGGCTTCACAGGGAGAAAAAGTGAAGCTGGGATGACAGCGCCAGGGAGTTGTGTGAGGAGGTAAATTACTTGAAATATTGCTGAAAACTTCCATGCCGTAAATATAGTTCTGATCCCAGCTAATCAATCATCACAATTATTCTATAAATAAGGGAAAGGTTGGCTGTGTGGTACCGGACTTTTTTCCACAGGCCTTTGGAGCAAATTTGTTAGCATCTTAAAATAAACTATTTGCTCCAGGTAGTTTGTTTGTTCTCTCCAGGCTGCATCATCCTCTCATTCATTTTTCATCACCTTTGGATTGGTCATTGGGAATCTTTTAGTGCTTTCTTCCCTGCCTGGCTCTCGCAAAGGGATTCTGCAGGGAGCAGGTTTAAAAACCAGCCAGACAAAACGCGTCCAGGCAGGTCTCAGCCCAGAGTCCTCCCCCCCAGCTCCTCGCAGTGCTCGTGCTAAGGAAGCCTCTGTTTAATGTCTTTTCCACAGGGCTATAAACTCACAACAGGCCATTTTTTCCCTTTTATAGATCAGCATTACTAATTTATTGGCAGTTTACTATTTGGAAATGTTCTCATATAAATTAATGGGAAGGTGATATTACACCTGAGTCCCTGGGGGAGGAGAAAGCCAAACAAACGCATGGTCCCGGTGCTCAAGGACTGGCAGCATGTTAAATCACCCCTTTGCTCTGCAGGGGCCATCATTCCAAGGGCAGAGCTTGGGCTCTGGCTCCTCCAGGGTTCCCACAGATCCCATCCTGGGGAGGCAGCCTGGTTCCAGGGTGCCCAGGTTGGCATCCTTCGCTCTCCACATAATTTGCTTCTCTCCAAGCTCCCAAGACCACCTGATCTTCCTTCCTAACTGTGCTTTCCATCGTGCTTTCCAGGTGTGCAGACATTCCCAGCCACCTCACCAGGGATTTAATTACATGCCCGAGGAAGAAGCACCCGGCTCAGACAGCTCCAGTCGCCGCTGTGAAGCGGCAGCATCCAGTGCAAGTCTGTGCAACCGTGTCAGTGAAATGGGATAAAACTGGCTAAACCCAGAGAAATCGGTACTGGGGAGGGGATGAGGAGCCACAGTATGTGTGGAGGGGAGGAGGAGGGATTTTTTCAGAAGCCTGAGCCATTATTAAAGACTGATCCTTCATCTCATGCACTTCAGGAGCAAAAATGGAAGTTTTCTGCCCCAATAAGACATCTCCTGCTTGATAGAAGGTTTCCCAGTCCCAGGCACACCCCAGCGCAAGCTCAGAGCTGGAGAGGGGCTGAATTCTGTGGCTGCCAGGAGGTCCTGCAGTGTCCCACACACAGGGCAGGACCCAAAGCCACTCAGCTGAAGGGGAACACTGCGTCCATTGACACGCTCCTTTTATTTTATCAAACTATTGCTATTTATGAGGGAAGCTTATTGAGTTAAATCACTTCTCCCGCAGTAATATAAAAATGCTGCGGCTCGGGAATGCTGACAGGCGGGAGAGCCAGGCTCACTTTTCTTGCTGAGCAGACGAGGAACAGAAATGATTATTTTGTATCGCTTTACAAAAGAGACCTTCTTGTAATATACCTGCTGTGCATTGATAAATAGCACCAGCAGATAATAAGGGCCTTGGGCAAGGAGCAAGGAAGAAAAAAGGCTTTCCAGCATGTGAACACAAATGCTTTAAATGTGAACTAAATTGGCCTGATCATTCCTCAGATTTGCAGAATTAAACCGTGCCCAATTGTCAACATCACTGAGATTGATGAGACAAATACAGCCAAAGCAAAGGGAATCTATAACAGCCCTGCCAGAGACACTTGCAGGGTTTAAGAGCCACACACTGCTCATGAAACCCAGCGCTATAATTTCATCCCACTCCGAGCCACCTCCCAACTATGAGGAGCTGGGAAAGTTCATCAGCTGGGAATGCAGGATGAGGACACTGGTGCTGGAGCTGGAGAAAAGCCGAGCTCAGCCAAGCTCAGCATCAGACCTCTGCTCTTACAAAACTCTCTTTGCATGGGAACTGCAGGGCGCAGCCTGTGAGTCCTGTGCACCCCATCGAGGTGAAACCCCAAAATTCAGCGTAGATAAGGGTCCTAGGAAGCAGGATAGGTTTCTTTACTTCACCCTCTGTAGCACACAGGGATGGGATTTGCTTTCCTTTCCCGTGAGGAGCCTGTGATGGCTCTTCTCCTTCACAGGGCAAAGAAGACCTTTGCTTCAGCTTCACTTCTCCGGGTTGTTAACGTCTCCCAGCTGACAGCCACCGTGAAGGAGAGACGCCTCGCTTCACCTTGCAGCAGCTCGATGGAAAACCTGGGGAAACCATGGCAATGCTGAGGCCAGTGTCACCTTTACAGTGATGCCAAGGATTTCTCAGCAGAGGTAACAAAGGCAGGTACCTCTCCTGCTGGTGAAAGCACCGTTCCCAGGCTCCTGCAAGTGCTGTTTCTTAGGCACCTGCTTTTGACCCCAGCCAGTGCTCCTGGTCTCTCCATTCCCTGTCTGATCCCCCTGGGCTCTCCAGCCCCCGTCTCATCTGCCTGGGCTCTCTAGACCCTGCTTGAACTCCCTGGGTTCTCAACTCCCTGCCTGACACCCCCAGCTCTTCAGCCCACATGCCAGAGGTGAATCCAGCCAAGCTCTGCCTGTGCCTCCATCAAAACAAAAGGTACCCGAGGACAACAAGCAGGGTGGGCAGGTGGACTCCTGCTGCCTGTGCTGAAGGTGATTAAGACGCTCACTCATCTGTCCTCGGGGTCCTGCTTCAGTCAGGGCTTTGCAGCATAGCCAGGGAAGCCAGTGAGCGACAGATGATTGATTTGAGCTCATTCCTATCAGCCCTCACTCCTATCAGCCCTCACTCCTATCATCCGTGCTGGAAGAGTGGCAGAGCCAGAGCAGCTTCATCGACACAGTCCTGGACCTGCCTTCAGGATTCTTGTACCTGGAGATATCTCACACGAGGAGCGTGTCCCCATCCCACCCCACACACAGGCACTCTGAGGACCTTGGCATCCCACACTACCCTCAGCTCAGCCAGGGGCTCATCAATTTCTTAAGCCAGCGCTGGAAATAAGAGGTGTAGGAGAACCTCAGGGCTGTTCCTGAATACCAAGAAGAAGAGGAAGCACTGAGCTCCCTGCTCAGCTCCAAGGACAAAGCGTTCCCCAGCTCCAGTCCGCAGTACCCTGTGGGTGGCTCCTAAGGGACTTGCAGGCAGTTAAGGGTGAGGGCCAGAACCTGGGCAAGCTCTAGGGCTGTCGGGGATGGAGATTTCGGGGCCTTGGCTCGCTCTGGGGCTAGAGGAGGGGTATGGAGGGGGCAGGCGTGTTCCCTGCTTTCATTAAGATCCCAGGCTTTAACGCAGTTCTGCTGCCGGGCTGCTAAGTCAGGGCTTCACGCTTTCTAATTTTTTCTTTTGTCTTGCATACACACACAAGACAGATTTTGCTTCCACAAGGGATATTTATAGGACATACGTTGGAGCTTGAAGAAGCTGATTAGAGATGTTTAGCTTAAAAAGGGAAGAAACTGCATGAGAGCAGCCTGGCCAGACAAATACTACACAAGATGTGAGCTTTGGGAGCAGCTCTGTGAGAGACTGAAATGTTGAAGGTTATTGGCTCAAACAATGCACCATTTGCAAAGCATCAGGCGCCAGGTTTGCAGCCCACGGCCAAAGGGAAGGAGGGAAGGTTTTGGGGGTGTGGTAGCTAAACTTCTGATTTGCATAAGAGCAGCCCAGTTTCAGAGGGGGTGAGCACCCATCACTGGATGGTGACCAAGACAAACCAACTTTTGTTCGGCAACAAGCTGGGTTTGGAGCCAGATAAAGGAAAAGGCTGATAAGAAGCAGATCCTACGAGGTGGGATAACGCTTTTTTGTCAGTGTCCTCCCTTGCACAACTGGCTCAGGTGTAGAACTCTGCCTCCTCGGGAAGTATCAGGACATTCACATGAAGGCCTGAGGGTTTTCATCCCTGCTGAGGGGGCATAACTGGCTCAGCTATGTTGGCATGAGAAGCAGCTGTCACGTCTTAAAAGGGGTAATAAATCACCAAAGACCCCCAGAGTGCCTGCAGACTCATTTCTGGGGCTCTCCACCAGAAGACTGCGCAAGACCCACAGTGTTGCAACACTCAGTGTAAAACTTCCATCAAGGGAGGTACCTGGGCATTCCCACCTGAACATGAGCCTATATTGACACATTGAACTCTGAGTTTCGCGGGCTTTGCCCACCCCCAACAGATCAAGACTGAGACCATCACTTCAAAAAACAGACATCTAAATTGCAACAATCAAGTCTTGTTGCTGCATCCCCAGGTGCTGAGATCTTTCCGCTACCTACTCTTATCCTTTTTCTCTTTCTTTATTTTCCTTTTAGATTTTCTTAAGTGATATCTTCATACTTTTATATTGCTATATTTTTATTAATGATAACCAAAACAGCTTCATATCCCCTTTCCATTGGAACCAAATTGTTCTAAAATAAACTTCTCATACAGACATATATAAAAACACCGGTCATTCAGTGTCATTTCACTCTGATTTGCCCCAAGGGGCCTATTAACAAGAACCTCAGTTACACCATTTTCAGCTCCCTCCCCGCCTCGCTGGGCCCCAGGACTGGCTGAGACCACTGGGCTCCTGGAGCTGGGGATGTGAGGTGGGCTCTGCCTCCCTGGGGGCTTGGATGACCCTTCTGGGCTTGCAGAACAGGCCCATGAAATCCCATCCAACTTTTCCCCAT